>CM014731.1:53247316-53847316 GCA_004329165.1 Spatholobus suberectus | reverse complement strand
TTGCTATTCAGCATGCAGTAGCAAAGAGGTGTGGCTTATAGACAGTGGATGCACAAATCGTATGACTCATGATGCTAGCATTTTCAAGGAGTTGAATCAGTTTTATTTCTCCAAAGTCACCATTGGCAATGGAGAAAGTGTTGATGTCAAAGGCAAAGGAGTTGTTATTGTAAAAACTCCCTCAGGTACTAAATAATTTTCAAATGTTTTATATGTGCCTGAGATAAATCAAAGTCTTTTGAGTGTGGGCCAAATGCTTGAAAAGAATTATACCCTGCATTTTGAAGACATGATATGCACCATATTTGATCCATCTAGGTGTGAGTTAATGTCTATCAAAATGAGAGATAAAAGTTTTCCAATAGAGTGGAAACAAACTACTATGCATGCCTTTCCAAGTACAGTAAATGATTCAGTTTTATGGCACAAAAGACTTGGTCATTTTAGTTACTCCACTTTGAAGCAAATGAGCTCAAATAGTTTAGTTCAGAATTTACCTTCCATTGATGATGATGTTGATGTGTGTGATGTATGTCAATTTGGAAAACAAAGTAGACTACCATTCCCTGCAGTAGCAAGCTGGAGAGCTAATGAAAAATTACAGCTAATACATACTGATGTGTGTGGTCCAATGAGCACAATTTCTCTAAATGGCAGTAAGTATTTTCTGCTATTTATAGATGATTTCACAAGGATGAGTTGGGTGTTTTTTCTAAGGCAAAAATCATGATGTGTTTACTGCATTTCAGAAGTTTAAGCCCATGGTTGAAAATGAGGTTGGATGTCAAATAAAAAGGCTCAGGTCTGATAATGGAACTGAGTATACAGCAGGGGAATTTAAAAAATTTTGTGAGCAAGCAGGAATTCAGCATCAATTGACTGTTCCTTACACTCCCCAACAAAATGGAGTGAGTGAAAGGAAGAACAAAACAATTATGGAAATGGCTAGGTGTTTGTTGTTTGAGAAAGGTCTTCCAAAAACCTTTTGGGCTGAGGCTGTTAATACCTCAATATACTTGTTGAATATGCTGCCCACCAAAGCTTTGAAGGGAAAAACACCTTTTGAAGCATGGTATGAAAGGAAGCCTTCGATGGAGCATCTAAAAGTTTTTGGTTGTGTATGTTATGCTCTTATTCCTGAAGTGAAGAGAGGCAAACTTGATCATAAATCTGAAGTTGGCATCTTTTTGGGGTACAGTAGTAACTCCAAAGGATACCGAATATACAACTTGGAGACCAAAAAAATTCTTGTCAGCAGAGATGTGAAATTTGATGAGCTGTTAAAATGGAATTAGGAGAAATATCAAGCAGAAGGTCCAAGCAAGAGGCAGCTTGGAGAAGACAATTCTCAAGAGCAAAATTTTGATGATGAAGGAGAAAATTATGATAATAATACTGATTTTCCAATAAGAGGCACTAGGACCTTAGAAGATGTATATGCTAGATGCAATGTGGCTGCATTAGAGCCTGCAGGATATGCTGAAGCTGCTGAAATAAAAGGATGGAGAGCTGCCATGCAGGAGGAGATGGAGATGATAGAGAAAAATAAAACTTGGCAGGTTGTAGACAGACCAAATAATCAAAAGGTAATTGGTGTTAAGTGGGTTTACAAAACCAAACTTAATCCTGATGGTTCTGTGAACAAACTCAAAGCAAGATTGGTGGTAAAAGGTTATTTTCAGCAGCATGGTGTTGATTTTTCGGATACATTTGCTCCAGTTGCAAAACATGATACTATTAGATTGCTTACAGCCTTGGCAGCCAAGTTGGGCTGAAAAATATATCATTTTGATGTTAAGTCAGCATTCTTAAATGGTTTACTTGAGGAAGACATCTATGTTGAACAACCTGAAGGTTTTCAGGTTGCAGAAAACAAAGTTTACAAGCTTCACAAAGCTTTGTATGGTTTGAAACAGGCACCAAGGGCTTGGTACAGCAGAATTGATAGTTATTTTCTGCAAAAAGGCTTTAAAAGGAGTGAAAATGAAGCCACTTTGTATGTGAAGTGGTCAAAGAATGCAGTGTAGCTCATTATTTCCTTATATGTTGATGATTTACTGGTGATAGGGAGTGAATCAAATTCCCTGAACCAATTCAAGAATGATATGGAGAAAGAATTTGAAATGACTGACTTGGGTGAAATGAAATATTTTCTTGGAATGGAGATTTTTTAGTCATATGATGGAATCTTCATTTCTCAAAAAAAATATGCTATGGAGATTTTGAGAAAGTTTTACATGGAGAAATGCAAGCCTGTTGCCACTCCACTGGTTGTGAATGAAAAATTATCAAAGGATGATGGTGATGACAAAGCAGATGCTTCTGTTTATAGAAGTATAATTGGAAGTTTGTTGTATCTTTTAGCAACCAGACCAGACATAATGTTTGCTGCAAGTTTGCTTTCCAGATTTATGCATTCTCCTAGTCAAGTTCACTTTGGAGCAGCAAAGAGAGTTTTGAGGTATATAAGGGGTACAGCTGGTTATGGTTTGTATTTCTTTAAAAATGAGAGTGGAGAGCTTTAAGGATATGCAGATAGTGATTGGGCAGGAAGTATAGATGACTCCAAGAGCACCTGTGGTTATGCTTTCTCATTTGGCAGTGCTGTTTTCTCTTGGAATTCAAAGAAACAAGATGTTGTGGCCCAATCCTCAACTAAAGCTGAGTATATTTCAGCTGCAGCTACTGCAAATCAAGCTATTTGGCTAAGGAAGATTTTATTAGATGTGGGGCAGATTCAAGGTGAAGCTACTGTCATTTGGGTGGACAACAAGTCTGCTATATCAATTGCTAAAAATCCTGTCCAGCATGGAAGAACTAAGCACATCAAGGTAAAGTTTCATGCCATTAGAGAAGCAAAGAAGTCAAAAGAAATTAACTTGGAGCATTGCAGTTCTGAAAAACAGATTGCAGACATCATGACTAAAGCACTTTCCAAGGGACACTTTGAGATACTTAGATCAAAACTTGGAGTGCTCAAGAAAACTCTCAAGGAGGAGTGTTAGATTTGAGACTTTTCTTGATATTTTGAATGTAAAATCTATTAGATATGTTACTTTTATATCTTCTGATTTGTAATCTGTTTAGTCAATGTGTAGCAGCTGAAATTGGGTGACAATCCATGATTTTGGGGAGTAGTTAAGCTAAGTCAGCATTGCTTGTACTTTTTTGCTTGTATCTTTGTATTTTCACAAAACACAAGTCATTGAAAATCAGCTGAATTATGCAGAACGAAAATACATTCTGTAGTTCCAACATAAAAGCTGTGTTCTGTTTTTGCTCTCTCTTCTCTTCTCCTCTTTGTTTTATTTTTAACAGTTTTGCATCTTCTTAGGAGAAGCCCCTAGTGCTTGGAAATCAAAGAAACAAGCCACAATAGCCCGGTCTTCTACCGAAGTCGAATATCGAGCCTTGGCAACTATCACTTCAGAACTCCTTTGGATTCAGCAATTATTACCCACTTTCGAAGTTGACACCCTTCCACCATGGTCTACTCAAATAGCAAGTCCATAATTCAACTTGCCAGCAATCACACCTCTCATGAACGATGTAAGCATGTTGACATTGACTGTCACTCCATTCGTGAACACGTGCAACACAGACCCATCAACCTCGTCCACGTCAAGTCTGAACATCAGCTCGCAGATCCTCTTACCAAGCCTTTACTGAAAATTTAAGTTCCATAATCTTGTTTCCAGGTTGGGAGTCCTCAATATATACCTAACTTGAGGGGGAGTATTAAGGGTAGTTAGAATTACTTGTAACGTTCTGTTGCAACTTTCAGTTTTGTTAACTGTCATCGCTTCTGTTAGTTACTGCACTTGTATAAATGGCCCCACTTGATATGGTACAATGAATAATAATAGATTCATTCTTTACTCTTTTCCAAACTTTTTCTTGCCCATGACTCTACTCAGAGACTTTTTAATTCAATTTTCAACAATGAAGCAAGTTGTTTCCCATTGAATTTGGTAAACAATTTTTCTTAAGATATAGTATTTCTCTGTGTAGAAAGAATAGAGGATACTTGACAGGGTTGTTCGCGATATTACCTGTAAGTTATTTTCGTTTGCTGAAACGTGTAAAATGGTATTGCCTTCCTCGTCCTTCCAGTTCAATATCGTTTCTTCTAACTGCGTAACACCTATTTGGCAAGTTGTCATGAGCCACCAAACCAGCATGTGAAGAGCCGCATACTGTCCACATCTCACTGCAATATGAAGTGCAGTTTCATTTTTAACATTTACATCTTCAATGGAATCTGGGCAAACCATAAGGAACTTAGTCAAAAGGTCAATTTCTCCTTTTTGACTTGCAATATGCAGAGGAGTGAGACCTTTCTTCCCTTTGGCTCGGATGAGGTCTTTGTTGATCTGTACAAAGCGGAGGACCATTCGCTTATGGCCGAGGTGAAGAGCAAGGTGGATGGGGACGAATCCTTGTGGATTTAATTTCCAAGCAAACGAAGGCTTCAATGTCATAATCTCAATAGCAAACTGAAGATGCCCAGTAGATACAGCAACATGCAAAGGAGTGTCGACAAATGGTATTGAATCTACTCGCTCCAAAACATGTGGATCCTCCTGAATCACTGTGTAGAGGCCGTCTATATCTCCATCTTGAGCTGCACCTTTCAACCTATCATGACTTGTCATGTTCATGTTTGAAGTTATAAATTCTTTACAATGAAGATTGAAAGTCCCCTGCTGCAATCCATTTATTTATTCGTTATGTTTTAAACATGTTACTTCACCAGGATAGTTTATTTTCCTATATATATTGTGTATTCCATGCAGTCCAATACATGTTCAAATAGGATGGGGAAAAATATGATTTAGAGTAATGATATTCTAACCCTCTAGGGTTAGCATAATAGTGGGGGAATTTGAATAATTTGCTCGGGACCTAACTTCTAATTTTATTGCTATCATTGTACATAAAAAAAAAAAAAAGAGTAACTATATTCTCACTTAATAAATATCTGGTAACACCTTTTTTCATATCTTATCTCATTATTCTCTCGTCCTCCTATTTTCATAAAAAAAAATGTTGTGAGAAATTGAAGTAAAAATAAGATTACTTAATGATTTGTAGTTGTATATGAAGAATGTTGTCGTAATTGTTAAACATCACAAATTAGATGTTCCAACTTCTATGAGGTTCTAATAGTAGTTAACAAATCTGATGAGCAACATTCTGGTACACTAATTTGTCAAGAAAGCTTCTAAATAAACCAATTGGTTTATCAACTAAAGTAAAATACGCAATCCCAAGAAAGCTGTGAAAAGAGAAAGACAACTTACTATTAATTAAAGCTCCGAAATATTTGTATTAATTCTAACGGTCACAACCACGGCAGAGACGGAATGGCTTTGATACTGATGGGTCTCCTTCTATCTTTTTCTTTTATTTCAGGCTACGGGGAAGATGGGGACAAAGTTAGATCCACACATTACTTATCCAGGAAGATCACCGGTTAACGGAGGAAAGAACGTATACAAACGGACATTAACATTCCGTCTGCATCCCGTCATGAGTGGTCTCTTAATAACTATTTGAATGTTGGGCTTTGTTTTTTTTGGTAGTTTTTGAATGTTGGGCTTGGATAGCCTCAAATTTTTTTATAGTCCCACCAGTCTTTTTTATAAGAACCAAATTTGAACTTTGGCTTGATCCTTTCTATAAGAACCAATCTAAAATGTCTTTTGCATTAATTATATTTTTATAAAAAATACTCTTAATAATGAGTCTTTTTCCCTCTGTTCAATAAATAGTAGATAAGATACATTAATGTCATAGGTTCTGTGGGAGTCTAATATTGTTTTGTATGGAGAGTATTTTGAAAATCTTACTTTGTCTATTCACATTTATTGGCAATAAAAATCAAAACAATAAATGTATTATTGATGAGAAAGATTAAAAGAATTAAATATTAAAAAAATATGTCTCATTAATATTAAGGATAATTTTGAAAACAAAATGTAAATTTAGGACTAATTTAATGTTACTAACTAAATTAACTAATTTTCTTAATTTTTGTGAATTATTTAATTAAGTCTTATAAAAAGGACAAGAAGAATTATATTATTAATAAATATTTATTATTAAATTAAATTATTAAGGTCTAAGTATAATTTTATTAATTTTCTTTTTGGATCTGTTATGTCCCTTGAGCATGAGTGGAATGAACATGATGTAGGATAAGGTGTACAAACTAGTAATGATAAGCTGCATAACTCTTGTATGTAGGAGATATCACATACATAGTATTAAGACTTGATCCCTTGTACAGATAGCTAGTTAAAACTGCAATGCAGTTAGGACAGTTATTCAGCAATTAGTATAGCTGTTAGTCGTTGACCATACAGTTGGCAGGTTACCTTGATCTACATTGATGGACCCTTGTATATAAAGGACTCTACTCTTTCTGTAATCAGTACTCATTCAATAATATTCAGTTAGTATGAGATTCATTTTCGTTTTCTCTCTTCTTTCACTGGTTTTGCTTGTATTTGTATGATGGTATCAGAGCTCATTCATTAAGCTCTGCTGTGCATCCTCTTCGTCATGCCTAGGAACAACAATGGTGAACCTTCAATGGATCCATCATAGAACCCTATGAGCGTCTACTACGTACATCTGGGAGAAAGTCCAGTGGTGATTCTTGTTAATCCTCCTCTTACTGGCGGAAACTACTATTCTTGGGCAAGATCGATGAAAGAGCCCTAATTACGAAGAACAAATGGCGTTTTCTTGATGGAAGCATTGAGATACCAGATAGTTTTGATCCAATTTATGAAGCGTACAACAAGTGCAATAATCTTGTATATTCATGGATTGTGAATTCAGTTTCAAGCTCGATAGCTACTAGTCTCATGTATATGGAGCACGCATCAGAAGTATAGAGAGATCTGAAAGATCATTTTTCGAAGGGAGATCGTGTACGTGTGACTGAATTACAACAAGAAATATACGGATTCAAACAGAATACGATGTCAGTGACCGATTATTTTACTGAATTAAAGGCTCTATGGGAAGAATTGGAAATTTACAGACCTATTCCTTTGTGCACTTATGCTGTGAGGTACACTTGTGATGCGATGAAAAATTCCCAAAAATTTAGGGAGAAGATTATGTGATTAGCTTTCTCATGGGACTTGATGAGAACTTTAGAGTGATTAAATCACAAATCCTCATCATGAATCCATTGCCTACTTTAGCAAACGCTTCTTTCAATGGCTGTTCAACAAGAAAGACACAGTGGTATGTAATTTGTGGAAGAAAATTCAATAGTTGTGAATCTTGCAGATAGGAGAAGATTCAGTGGTAGAGGCAGAGGCTGTTATGGTGGAAAAGTCTGTACCTATTGTGGGAAGATAGGACATACAGTGGAGACTTGCTATCGAAAGAATGGTTTTCCACCCAGTTTCAAATTTAGAAACAATAATTCTACAGTAAACTTTGTGGGAAATGAAGAAGCAGATTGTAAATCTGAAATTGGAAGTGACAGGGAGCAATCATCATCTACAGCTGCTACATTCACTCAAGAAGAGTATAAGGCTTTGATGTCTTTGCTGCAATCCAATGGGCAAAAGAAGATTGATGATGCTGTCCATAGCATTAGTCAAACTCGTTCATTACCAGCTGCAAGCAGTAAGGAAATTCAAGGAGGAGGTAACTTTTCATGTTTCAATACTAGGAGATATTCAAATTGTTGGATATTGGATAGTGGTGCTACTGACAACATTTACTCATGCTTAGATTTGTTCTATTCGTATAATGAAATTGGACCTATTTCAGTTAGATTACCAAATGGCAATGATGTTTTAGCTAGAATTTCTAGAAAAGTATATATTGAGGATTCTATCATGCTTTCAGATGTGTTGTATTTACCATCATTCAGTGTAAACTTGCTCTCTATTTCGAAGTTGGTGAAATAAACTAGGTGTCTTGTTACTTTCTTTAATGAAAAATGTATCATACAAGACAAAGCACATAGGATGATTGGTTTGAGTGAATTAGATGGAGGTTTATACTGTTTGGATACAAATAAAGTACAGCAACATGTTTCAAGGACTACTTCTTAGGCTCAAGAAGATAAGTCTGCTTATAGTTCAGTTTCCATTCCTATGTCAGCTTTATGGCATTTTAGACTTGGTCACACATCTACTGTCAAACTTGAAATTTTGAAAAATATATGTCCTTCTATTCATATTAATAAAGATGTGATTTATGACATATGCCATTTTTAAAAGCAAAAGAAAATTCTCTTTTCTACTAGTTTAAGTAAAGCTAGTTCTATTTTTGAGCTTTTACACATGGATTTGTAGGGTCCCTTTTCTAGCAACACTGTACACGGACATAGATATTTCTTGACTATTGTTGATAATTTCAATAGATACACTTGGCTTGTTCTATTGAAAGGTAAACATGAGACTCAAAACTAGTTTGAAAAGTTTGTTTTATTGATGGAAAACCATTTCAAAGTAACAGTAAAAATAGTTAGGAGTGATAATGGTCTTGAGTTTTCCCTGCCTTCCTTTTATGCTAAGAAAGGAATCTATCACCAAAAGAGTTATGTAGAAACTCCATAACAAAACAGGAGAATGGAAAGAAAGCACCAACAAATTCTCAATGTAGCAAGAGCACTCTTATTTCAAGCTCACTTTCTAGCAAAGTTTTGGGGCTATGTAGTTGTCCATGCTGTGCACTTGATAAACAGAGTGCCTACAAAAGTTGTACATAATCAAATTCCTTATACCCTCCTACATGGAACACACGTTGACTTAAATGAGTTAAGGATGTTTGGATGCTTATGCTTTGTGTCTACACTTAGTACACAAAGAAATAAGTTCAGCAGCAGAGCCAGGAAGTGCATCTATTTGGGTCATAGGCTTGGTGTCAATGGCTAGGTCGCTTATGATCTCAATAGTAAAGAAATTGTGACATCCAGAAATGTACAATTCTGCGAGTTAGTGTTTCCATATGATGAAAGAGCAGCTTCCCATAGATGAACATATTTGGATCAGAATGCAAGGCTTAATTGTGATCATCAAATGTTTGATGAGATAGTTGCACCTGAAACCAGTCTTATTTCATATGCAGCAAAACACGAAACAGGCACCACAGCTAGACCTGAATTACATGAATCCATGGCGCAAGACACACAATCTAGTCCTTGCACTCATGAAGAAATTGATCAATGAATAAGAAAGTCTACTCGAGTCAAAAGGAAGCCGTCCTATCTACTAGATTATCAATGCAATAACGCATCCAGCAGCGTTAGATACCCAGTCTCAAACCATGTGAGTTATCAAAGGCTATCCTTCACTCATCAAGCATATGCCTTATCTATACTTTCTAAATATGAACCAAGCAGTTATAATGAAGCTTGCTAGCATAAGTGCTAGATTGATGCTATACAAAAGGAATTGAAGGCTCATGAAGAAAATAAGACATGGTCCCTTGTTGACTTACCAAATGGGGTGAAGCCTATAGGAAGTAAATGGGTCTATAAAATTAAAAGAAGAGTAGATGGTAGTGTTGAAAGATATAAAGCCTAGTTAGTTGCTACGGGATACAACTAAGTTGAGGGGCTAAACTTCTTTGAAACGTTTTCACCAGTGGCAAAAATGACCACTGTCAGGTTTATGCTTGCACTAACTTCAGTTAATAAGGGGATAGTTGAGCAGCTTGATGTCAATAACGCTTTTTTACATGGAGATCTTTACGATGATGTGTATGCTGATCCCTCAAGGTGCTGATCCCTCAAGGGTTAAATATTGAAACAGGAAGAAAAGTCTACAAGCTTAGTAAGTCTCTTTATGGACTTCAACAAGCTAGTAGAAAATGGAATGAAAAGCTCACTTCGGTCCTCATGAATGCTGGTTATGTTCAAGCATCCTCAAATTACTCATTGTTCACCAAATGTTGTGGTAGCTCCTTTACAGCGCTTTTAGTCTATGTGGATGACGTAGTTCTTGTAGGAAATTGTCATGTGGAAATTGGTGCAATCAAAGGTACATTGGATTCTCTTTTTGGCATCAAAGATTTAGGGACCTTAAAATATTTTTTAGGACTTGAAGCTGCTCATTCAAAGAAAGGAATCAGCTTATGTCAAAGGAAATATTGTCTAGAACTGTTAGCTGAAACTGGTCTACTTGCTTGTAAACCAATATCTACTCCCTTTGATGCAAGTACCCACTTATATCAAGATGATGGGCTACTTTATGAAGACGTTAGCTCATACAGAAGACTCATTGGTAAGCTTTTGTACCTTACCACAACCAGACCTGACATCTGTTTCCTAGTACAGTAGCTTAGTCAATTCCTAGACAAGCCCACTATGACCCATTATAAAGCTACTCAGTGAGTTCTTAGGCACTTAAAAGGCAGTCCTGACACTGGTCTATTTTTCCCTAGAACCTCTACCCTACATATCAAAGGGTTTACTGATGCAGATTGGGCTAGATGTCCAAATACCAGAAGATCTATCTCTGGCTTATGCTTCTTCCTTGGTGATTTGTTGATTTGCTGGAAGTCAAAGAAACAAAACACAGTGGCTAGGTCTTCTTCAAAGGCCGAATATAGAGCATTGGCATCTGCTACCTGCGAGCTTCTTTGGTTAAGCTACCTGATCAAGGATTTTCAAATCCATTGTCCTAAGCTCCCTACTCCCTACTGTGACAATCAAAGTGCTATTCATATTGCCAGCAATCCAGTGTTCCATGAAAGAACCAAACATCTAGAAATTGACTGCCACTTTGTGAGGGAGAAGTTACAAAGTGGATTCATGAAACTCCTGCCCATAGCAAGTGAAGATCAAACAATAGATTTATTCACTAAGGCCTTGCTTCCAGTGCACTTTCGGAGACACATTCACAAACTAGGACTGTTGGACATTTTCTTAGTCTCCAGCTTGCGAGGGGTATTAAGACTTGATCCCTTGTACAGATAGTTAGTTAAAACTGCAATGCAGTTAGGACAGTTATTCAGCAGTGAGTACAGCTGTTAGTTGTTAACCATACAGCTGGCAGGTTACCTTGATCTACATTGATGGACCCTTGTAATCAGTACTCATTCAATAATATTCAGTTAGTATGAGATTCATTTTCGTTTTCTCTCTTCTTTCACTGGTTTTGCTTGCATTCGTATGACATAAAAAAGAGATAGTTGTAGGTCAAAGCAATTAGTGCGATCAACAGTTTAGTGCCCACTTTCTCCGTTGGAGTTAGAAAAAAGATGGTTGCAGTTGATGCCAGAAAAGAAAACACATTGACAGAAGATAAAACAATGAAATCAGCATTAGACAAAGACTGACGTCCCAGCTTTCCCTTGGGTAGCAGTAGCTGTAGAATTGAGAGTAGTGTTTGCATTATTAGGCCCAACGTTAGACTGATAAAGTCCACCAGAGGGACTTGGTGCTGATTGATATGTGGCGGTTGTAACAAGACTGGCAATTATCAGATAAGCGTTGCGGTGATCCTCTGTTATATCTCTTGCAATGCAAAGTATAAAGGTAATTATTCTATCCATCAATGTCATCTTCGATTTTAGTGTATCTGCTAAGGTAAGCACATCAGTAACTGACGAATTTGCTCCAGCATCGACTAATATACTTCTGGTCTCTTCATTAGTTGCTATGTCTAATGCTGATCTTCCTTCAAAATTCTTGGCCTCAATTCTTTTCCGACAAATATAACATCTATGCTACCAAGGAATTAACTAACAACATAACTGTTAGAGATAAACCTGAATTATAAAACTTCTCATCCGTAAAGAAGTAAAAAGATGTAATAGGTACTTCTAAGATTATATGTATTTAATGGTTTGGTAATGACAAAATAGGAGAGAGAAGAGAAGAAGACAACAGAAGTGAAGACAAATACTGAAATTGTGTGCGTTTGGTAGTGAGGAAATGTGATGAAATTTAATAAAAAAATAGTGGGCTCCACATGAAACATCCTTTTACACAAAATTACGACGATTTGCGAAAAAATTGTAAAAATTCGTTATGCATTTTCAAAAATAACCTTTTGAAGGGTATTCCGAAACAAGATCTAGTGTTAAAAGCTTTTGGAAAAATCAATGTTGGTACAACCAAAATCGATTTGTAGTGTTATGAGTGAAATAATGAACCACAAGACAATCGATTTGATGTTAGACCAAATCAATTTGATATAGCCAAATTGTAAAATCGATTTTGGTTGACTCGATAATTGATTTGCATGTATATAATATGAGATATTTTAGATACAAATATTTTAAACACATTGTAACAACATTAATGTTTATAAAAAATTAAATTATTCATGAGTTATTTAAATTGGATTAGTTAAAGGTTTGGTTGATTTTATTTAATTTAAATAATAGATTATCTTAACACATTTTTTATTTAATATATAAATGATTTAATTTTAATATTATAAATATGATATTAAAATACAGCATCAAATTTTCTGAATACACGCGGGGTTTGATAATGTCATATTTAAATATGACCAGGAAGTCGCAGTGTTCTTATTCCAAAATTCCAAGCAAAATCGATTTTCTCAAGTGTAAAATCAATTTCATGTTATTTCAGGTATCTATATGCTTCTCAAAATCAATTTCCTTCCATGATAAAATTGATTTTAAGTTAACATTTTTAAATACCCTTTCCATGGACTTGCAACAAATCAATTTGTTGCAGTGCAAATCGGTTTTGATCACTATTGGTATTTGTATAAACAGACTTCATGCCCTCTAGAGGTCAATTAAAATTAATTTTCATCACCATAAATCGATTTAACCGAAAAATATATATTCAAAAAACATGTGGGCAAACAAATAAGGGTATAATGGTAATAATTTAATTTCTTTTATTTTCTTTTCTTTTAAACCAAACAATCCCGCACATTTATTTCTATCATATTGCTTCTCTATTTGTCTTTAACCAAACAACCTTAATTTCTACTATATTTCTCACTTATTTCTCTTCTTTTCTTTTCTCACCTCTTCCCTACCTCCCCACCCCCTCCCTTTTTCTTCACCCCCTACAAACGAGGGGATAAAAGACGAAGAGAGTTGCCTCATTTAAATATACTGTGTTTAAAGGTAGATACATATAATTCAGAAAAAATTTTAAAAACGAAAAGATGAAGCGAGTTGCACAGAGAATACTCATCCATTACATTACGAGGATGAGAAAATATCAGTTATGTAATTAGTATTTTAACATGTGTAATGCATAGATAAATATTTATTTTAATATAATTAAAATTTATAATAAATAAATATTTTTGAATATGTAAATTATATTTTAGAATTACAATTATAATTTAAATTGTAATATAAGGCTATTGTTAAATTAAAATACAAATAAGCTGTTAAAAAGATCAAATACACAAATAAAAACAAAAGAATGATAATTTGAAGTTGTTAAGAGAAATATTTTTTTTGGTAGTTGGGAGTAGTGTGTGTAATGTAATTAAAGAAGAGAAGAAAGAGTTTCTTGAGAATGTATAATTGAGAGAATAGGGAGGGTAAGAGCTTCACTCTCCAAGTTGCATGTGTATTTTAATTTATACTATAGGAGTATATGAACATAAAAAATTGAAATAAAAAGGAAATTGTCTTCCAATTAACATTAATAAGAAAAGACCAAATGTTGAGTTTAATTTATATACATCATCAATGTATGTAAAGTTTTTTTTATACTAACATTCAACAAAATTTGATGACCATTTTATTACATCATTTTATTCCCCAATATGATATAAAGACAGTAAATTCCTATTAAATATTATGTAAAAATATTTTACATTAATAGTGTATCAAAATTAAATATATAATGTTATATTAACAAACATTTTCTATTGAATCATTCAATAAATATATGGTATCAATCAATAAAGAATTTGATTAGAAAGTAATAATAGTGTAAAAGTGTTTTATACGGTCATTCAATCATAAATGATCTTGCATGATAAAATTGTTGACTTTTGTAATAATTATTTTAAAAGTCATGATGTGTATGGTGATTTTTAATTGGTTGAGAGTGTAAAAATCTTTACACTAATAGAATGATGTATGAAAATTGAACTCGTCAATAAATATTCATATAGCAATCAAGATAGAATTTAATTAAAATATACTGATAGTGTAAAGAATTTTTACACTGTTATTCATTCATGAATTGACATATAATTGAAAATTATTAAATTTTATAATAATTACTTTATAAATAATATCAAATGTGGTTTCTAATTATTTCACAATGTAAAAGTTTTTATATCGATAGTGTATCAAAATTAAATTTAATTATCAATATATTATCCATTGAATATTTTAGAAGTTAGTTAAAGAGTTTATTTTTGATATATTGTGAGTAGAAAAATAATATTTATACTATCAATTAATTAGAAATCATCCTAAATATATGAGTTTAAAAAAAATAATTAGAGTACAATAACAATGTAAATGTTTTTACATTGTCATCTAATCATACCATGTACAATAAGATTGTTGATATTTGTAATAATCTCTTTAAAATTCATATTTAGAGTGATTTTCATTAAGTTAACAATGTGAAATAATTTACATTAACAATGTATCAAAATTAAATTCTAAAATTAATTATTACAAAAGTCAATAATTTTTAACTATATACCAATTCATAATTGAATCATTTGTAAAAGGCTTTTACACTATAAGTATATAACTATCAATTCAAATGTTTGTACATATTACATTCTTTAATTAATTAATAGCCATTATATATAATTTAATTTAATTGGATGAAGAAAAGGTGATTGTGAGATGAGATCTTACTTAATTTTTTGATTGATGACTTATGAATAATTTGACAGGTATATTAATCATTAGGATTTAGTTGTTAATGTGGTAATAGAGTATTTAAAGATTTTAAACTAGTATGTTTAAATTTAAATCTCAAATTAAATTGTATATATAATTTTTTGATAACTATATTATAGGTGCGAAGCATCAATTGACTTTGTCAATGACAAATTTTTGCTAGAAAACTTGGCTAGCCACCTTTAGTAGGGTTGGTTGATACTGTGGATGTAGCACTGGGTGATTCTTTTTTTGGTAATGAATTGATCTGTTCTCTAATGGCTTCCTATTCCAATACATCAGCTACTGTGTACCTGATTGTGTCTTTTCTGTTGAAAATATTTGTTATAGTTTCGTGTGTATTAGCTTTTCACTTTCAACACATCTTGACCTTTAAAAACTAATGTTATCAATATTCAACTTTGTTACATAGGACCAATGCCAATTTCCTGGACAAATTCCTTCAGAAAGGTAAATTCACCATTTTCTTTTTTACTTTTTGCTCTTGTACAGCAAGTACATTTGAAGAATCAACTCTTTTGTAAGGTGTTTCAATTAAGTCTTGTCTTGTTGTGAGGTATTTAAACAGACTAAAGGACTCGTGGTCGATTTAACGTTGTCCTCTTAATATGGTTTTGTTTGGCAATGCTGTGAATTTGTGTTGAAGCATCTCCTAGTGATGCAGAAAATGAGGTATTAGTTTGTTTTAAATTTCTTCTTTCAAATTGATATCGTCTCTTTTTTCTTGTATTGGCATTCATTTTCATTATAATTATGACTAATGTAGTCAATCTGCCAGTTCTATTCGTGACCATAATTTCTCTTGCCTAAGACCAGCTTTATTGTGAATTTCAGCCACTAGATGGGGATCTATGATCCTTGAATATGAGTATGAAATGAAGTAAATTTTAAAAATAAAAAAAAATAATAGTATGGATACACACTGATTTCTCTCTCACAATTGTGCACACCCATAGAGAATGAGAGCTAGAGTGCATCTGACTCTTACACATGCATTGTGCTTTCTCATCTCTGTTGTAACACTCTTTAGCCCAAAGCTAATTATTAAATAAATATTACGAAAATATAACATACTTTTCATTTGTGAAATAAAATGATAGTTTATAATCTTTTTCTTCACACGGTAAAGGACGTCACATGCATAACTCACATTTACTAAAACTCCATAAGATGCTTTACTGATTAACCAAATGATTGTAGCCCATAATTGGCCATACAAGTCCAAATAAAATAAAATAAACCAATTTAAAAGTAAAACTATTAGTCTAAAGTTTAAAAGCTAAAATAATAAATAACTAAGACTCCGATGTCACTACTATCAGAGCTGAGAAAACCCAAAAGAAGCTGTAAAATAAATTGCAATGAGGCTAATGCCTCTACTCTAAGACTCCTCCTCAAGGTTCTACTAGACGTCACCTATATATCACAGACACATACAGAAAACACCAGAAAACAAGGGAGTGAGATACATCTCACATCATGCTCAAAGTATGACAATGGAGACAGGTAGAATACACATCACATACATAATCAATTAACAGTAATTTGCAAAAATCAAAATGCACACAAACATATGTAATGCAATACCTAACTTCTACTTCTTATGCACATGTGGTATCATCTTAAACTTGTTGGAAAGTAGACTAGGAGTAAATGCACGGTCATAAGAAGCGTCATCGATACCGATGTCTTCAGCTCTCACACCCTCAACTAGTATGATATCTCCCGACGACTAGTCAAGGTTACCCAGTTTTGCTAGTACAGTCCCGACTCTATGGGATCAGCATGGACCATTGGAGTTTTTCCAACCAAATAACCCCCAAGGCTAGGGTTAGACAATCCATCACGGCCTCCACCAGCCAGATTCCTACATACTTTCCTCATCACATAACTCAAATGTTATGATGCATGGTCACATACAATACTTACAACTTTTCACAAGCTTTAATCATGAAACATTAGCACAATTTCATATCACACTCAATTTTCTCAAAGTAAATAACAATCACACAATATAAACTCAACAAGGCATAAAAATAAACAACAATGAGTTAAAAACTGCAAAAAAAAGAGTTCATAGGCCCAAAGAACGAAATAGTTACGGTCGCATCCGCTCGTCATGCCAGCAGTAAATCCACCCAGCGGGCTATATATCCTGCCCGGCGGGTCTGCGCCGCAACTAACTTGCCAAGCGGGTTCGCATTAGGACCCAACCCACCTAGTAGATTGTTCATCTCGCCCAGCACCAACGCAGAGTGTAGTTTTCAACGAAAGGTCTCCAAGATACAGATTTTAAAAAGACAATCCATGATAATCCATATAAATTAAACATAGAATTTTCATAAAGCATATCAATAATTTGGGGAAAATCGCATTCCCCTTTGCACGCACACAACCATATAATTCACAAACAATTGGGGTCTAGGGCCAACCTCTCTACCCACGACCAAAGCCATACCCATGAGCGAGATAACTCACTCTCCCTTACCTTGAAAGAGGCGATCTCCAATAAGAGGATGCGAATGGTGCAGTAGCGTCTTCCTAAGGTTCCTCACTTCTTGACTGCAAAGGCTCTAACGGCACAGTATCTCCAAGGAGGCACAAGAGAAAGAATGAGGAAAATGATTAGGTTTTCAAGAGACCTAAGAAATACTTAAAGCTAACTTTGGGCTCATAAAACTAAGTCCAATACAAGGGTTTTTAAACTTTTAAAAATATTTTAATTATAAAACCCCAGTTTAAAAGTCCAATATTTCTTTTTCTCAAAATATCATTTTATTAAAAACAAGACAAACAAATAATAATAATAATAATTAAAGGAAAACATTAGGGTGTTACATCTGTTTTGTCTTTTATAATTTAAAGGTATATGGCATAAGCATATATGATAGGGACCCTTGTGAAATGGACTAGAGTTGTAGGAAAATGGTAGGGGTACATAGTTTCAAAATGCATAATTTTCTGTTTTGGTTGGTTTCTGATTTATGATGGAGATCATCTCGAAATTATGATTGTTTAGAACTAGATAAAATTTTCTGCCTCGATGCTTTCTTTCTAAGGGTGGCCATACTATATGGCACTTGAGGTAAAGTATTTTCCCCCTTTCTTTTTAAATCTTGTAATTTCTTTTGATCAAGCACATCATTCCCTTTCCTCACTTCCACTGTAAGTTGTAATTTATCCTGATGTTTGCTTTCTTAGGTTGTAATGAATACAAATGTCTATAGTCTTCCTGTTGATCTATGAGCTTGGGATGCCCAATTCTTGAAATGGCAACATTAAAGCATCGTTGAAGTCAGTATGCAGGGATGCGATTTTGGATCTTTAGACTAGTATTTATTTGTATATTTTTATAAGCCTATTTGAAGATTATGAAGGGCCAACATTGTTTTTTTAATTCTATATTCAACAGGAAGCTGCAATATTTAAAATTGCTTTTATAGTCTTTATTATTATTAGGATGACTTTATTAGTTATTTATATATTCTAAAATTTCAGAACTGCAATGAAATATTTAATTTGTTCCACTGTAAATGTCTCTGTAAGCTTTTTATTTTGTTGCGATACAAATCCCTTTTACCTTTCATTTTGCATCCAATAGTTATTGCTATCAAGTTTTTTTTTTTTTTAATTGGAGAATTACTTTTACTGGCCATTAAAAATGCTATTAGAATTGTCACTAAAACTTTTTGCTTTTCCTGGCAATTTAAGAAGTCTTTACCAGCACTCATTTTGAATGCCACTAATAGTTTTACCGACCCCATATATGCCGGCCATAATTTAATTGCTGGTAAAGATATTAATGGCTATTTTTATGGCCGCTAAATGGCATAAAAATTGCCACAAAAAGTAATTTTTGGTGTAGTGCAATTTATATCAAACAATGAAGGTTTTTAGTCAGTGCTTTTTTCCTACACCTATCTTTAAGCAAGCCTTGAGTGTTACTCAAATATTACCTGCAAAAATAATGCCCAAGTTACTTAAAATAATTTCTTTAGAATAACATGGGAAAAATCAATTAGGTGCATCACGTTACAAATAACGAATTAACCAATTCACAACACAGAATAATATATAGTTTCTAATCAGTTATCAATTAACCGTAGCAAGTGTGATAATAACATTGAGCAAAATCAAACAACTTCAATCACTTGTAAATTCTAAAACTACAAAAATAGGTTCATCAACCAATTCGTAGCAACAAATCACCAAAGAAATTATTCAATGGAAGCAACAACTATGAGATTGAACGAGAAAATTTTCTAAAATTAAAAATAAAAACGATGATTGATCGAAGAGACAGATGGAAACTCTCGCTTTTGCTCACGCTCGTGGTGCCTACCGAAGTTGTGAGGAATGACATCGTCGGTGGAGGCATAACTGATGGCAAAAAAACATCTGTGAGAGGTTGTTCATACAGCATGATCTCACCAGAGTCGGAGTGGATGATGTGCCACGAGGCGCAGCAGGCTTCGATCACGTTCTTATTCGCGACGGGTTCTAATTTTCCACGGAGTTTACGGTTTCTTATTTTCCAGCTTTTCACTTTTTTTTTTTCGGGTGTAGCTTTTCACTTTTCTAAGAAAGCTTTTCACGTTAAGAAGTAAGAAAAACAATATAAAAATTGAAAATTTGGATGGATTGAAATTAATAAAATTCGTTTTTTATATGTATTGGCTTTTACCCTTTTATTGCCAATTTATCAGAATTGCCTAATAAAACATATTTTTACTGGCTAATGATAATTAGTGGTGAAAAAATTATCTCAAATATTAAAATGCAGGCAATTAGTTAATTGGCATTATATGAAAGTCCCTAAAAGTAATATTTGTTGTAGTGAACTTTCAAATAATACTTAATTGACAAGAGTGTTGGCCATATTACCTGTAAGTTATTTTCGCCTACTAAAACTGAAACATGCAAAATGGTATTACCATTCTCATCTATCCAGTTCAATATTGTTCTTTCAAACTTCTTAGAATCTTTTTGGGAATTTCCCTTGAGCCACTCAATTAGGAATTTAAGAGGCTCCAACTGTTCATGTGTTTCACTGTAATATGCAATGCAGTCTCACTTTTGATAATTACATCTTCAATGGAATTTGGGCAAGTCGAAAGGAACTTGGCCAAAAGATCAACATCTCCTTTTTCACTTGCAAAATGCAGAGTTTGACCTTCCTTCCCTTCGGCTCGGACGAGGTCTATGTTGATATCTACAAGGCGAAGGACAATTCTGTTATGGCCATGTTGTAGAGCAAGTTGGATGGGAGTGAATCCTTGCGAGTTTAGTTTTTTATCAAATAAAGGTTTCAATCTCATAATCTCAGGAGCAAACTGGGGATGTTCAGTAGATGATCAAGTTGGATGAAGCTCGAAAAGTGTGTATCAACTGTGTTTCTTGTTATTATCCATTTATTTATTTGTTATATTTTAAATACTTTATGAGGATAGTTTATTCTACTATAAATATTGTGTTCCGTGTAGTCTACTTCACGTTCAAAAAATATGAAAGAAAATTCATGTGAAATAATATGATATTTAAAGTAATGACATTCTCACTTAATAAATTTCTCATAACGCTTTTTTTTCCATATTTTGTCTCATTTTTCTCTCTTCTCTTTCTATTTTCGTAAAAATTGTTGCAAGAATTTTAAGTAAAAATAATATTACTTAATGATTTGTAGGTTTATACCAAAGTTAGCTAAAGATATCAAAACGGGCCGCCCAGCCAACCCAATGAATCAAAAGGTGGAAAGCGGGCCGAGGCAAGGGGGACCTATATTTTTCATAGGCCGCACTTTCTTTGGCCTAGCCTAGCCTATTGACTTGTTGTGACGGGTCAAAATTGACTTGTTTTGTATTTTTTTCATAACTTTATTTAAATTTTACAAAGAAAAAAATAATATTAGGCTAAAATAGGCATGGTATTTTTTAAGCCCGCATTCTGTCAGAGTAACAATTTTGCCTGGCCCTTTTTAGGCTATAAATTTTAGGCCCAACTCGTTTGATAGCTCTAAGGTAGCCTGAGCCTAGTCTGGAGGAGTGATGAGAAAAGAAGAGAGAAATAGAAAGAAAAAGAAATTGGAAGAATTATAAGAAATAAAACTATATAAAATTATTATTGAAAAATTATATATACATATTGTGTGTATATGATTTTTTTTTCTTTTAGGAGGTGACCTTACATATAAATATTTGTGCGTGTTTGTATAATTTATTTATTTATTGATGGTGACATAAATTAAATGATAGACAATAACATAGGAATAAATTGAATGAAAAATGTGATACATCTTGTTGAGATTTGTTACAACTATATTATTTGTTAAAGCATTTTTAATGAAATTACATATTTATTTTTTATGCATTATGTATTTACTTTTTCAAATATTGTATATAAGGGGCTTTATCCATTATTTTGTCCCGAACTCATAAAATATCAAAACTAACCCTAGTTTACATGAAGAGAGTGTCATAACTATTATTGTAAAATAACGCAAATTTGTTGTTTCCCGCTTCTAAGTGGTTCCAATAGTAGTTGACTCACTACAACAAAACATGGAATTAGAGTCAGCCAAAAGCCGACTCTATCTCAAAAAAGCCGACACAACTCGTGTTTTAGCGTCGAACATGTATCAGAGTCAGTGTTGACGCTAAAACACTCGACACTAATATGCTTGCATCAGTTAATAGAGGCCGACACTATTTAAAGTCAGCCACACTGACTCTTAAACCGTCACTTAAAAAAAGCCGTCACTTACAATTTATTCATTTTAAATTAAATTTTTTTATATACATTATTATTTTTAAAATTTTATTTCGCTTAATGTCGGCATAGTCAACTCTATTGTTAATTTTTTTTAATCATTTTTATTTAGAGTAGAGTCCGCATAGCCGACTCTAAGTCAGTTAATTTTTTAATTATTTTTCATTTATGAATCTGTCAAATGAGGGTGAAAATATAAAACAATAAAATAAAATCAATTCTAATTTTAACAACCTCTAACCATGAAATTTGATTGTTAATCAACTCAAATCAATTAAAACAATCAAATCAATTTGCTTTGCGTGTCCCTACAATCATAGTACAACATTCCAATAAAGAAAATTGGCAATACTACGGGGACAACAGGAAATCAATTAGTAGATAAGCACGCTAAAGGTTTTGCTAAAATCACCATGACAACTAATATACAAGCTCCAAAGCTGTTCTTTGTTAGGATATATATACACAAATACATTACTGTCAGAGGGGTTTGATTCTTATAGCGATTATGACTGATGTTCCTTCCTTGACTTCCCTCTAGCAAAGACAAATAAATTGGCAGTTTGTTTAGAGGCTTGAAGCAAATGCAATCATTATTTACAACAGTATAAATCTTTTACCATATGAGAATATATTTTGGCTTGACTCGTCAACTAGCCAAATAGCTTAATAATCAACATTTTTCACATGCAAGAAACCCATGCCTTCTAAAGAGCCAAAAACATTATTGCCATAATCTTAGTCAGGAATGTCCCTTAAATGTTTAAAGTGAACAACCAACCTGCATAGTAATTATATATTTAGTTAAATCAGAATACTAACCAGAAAAGCACAAAATTCATCAACTTCTAGACAAAGGCAAACAAAACATCCGAGATTGCTATCATTAAAACCATCCTAGCAAATAAATAGTCCTAATGTTCATGTCAAAATACAGTAAAAGGGAAATTAAGCAGAGAAAGTAATCTAACAGCAAAAAAATTAAGCATAGATCACATGATCTTTAAAACGTAAGACATTTTGGAACATTAGAATTCATGGTGAATTTCAACATCCATATTGAACATAATACAATGTCTATAAACATCTATTTGCTTGAAAAAATAAATATTACCAGCAATGTGAATTCATTAAGCACTATTGCACCACACTAATCATCTTCATTAGTATAACAGATTTTCAATAAAACTTTTCATTGCAACTCACAATATGGGTCACAGCAATAAAGAGGAAAAGCCCATATTATTCCATATCTGAACAGAATAAAAGGAAAAAAAAAAGGTTCTAGATTTTGTTTTTCAATTTAAGTTCACTGCTTATTTCAGGAAGTCAGTTGAACACAGAAGATACTAAATAAAATATTGTTATCAAGATTAATGCTACCGCTAACCTTTTTGTCAAGGCCACCACTTGCAAGTAATTTCCCATCAGAGGAGAAATGACAGCAGATAACTTTGCTTGTGCTAGCACATATGGAATTCACCTCAGAAAATGTAAAGCCTGAAAATAAAACAAATTCATGCCTTAGTTTTTGATTTCTAAGTCATTGCCTCTCTATGCACATTAAGGAATTAAAGCACAACCATGCAGATCCGCATATTAAAGATAAGGAAGCACGCCCTTTCTAAATCATATTTGATTGGTGTTTAAAATTTGTACTTTATTGTATTTCACCACAAGGTAATGAATTCTCTGTTAAAAGAAAATAATGCAAACTTTCACATTGGAGTGAGGAGAAATTAGGCATACACTTTGATAAACACTTTTGCAAGGATAATGTCAGAATATTTTATGATCAATACAAAATGGTGTTCACTACACCTTTGCTTACATCCATACAATGGCCAATAGTATCTCTAGGGTTTGTATCATCATGATCATCATCCCACCGCCAAAATGGAATGGCAATGAGTCTACATGCAAGCAACTTAATAAATCCTTCCATCATTAGAACCACACAGATAAGCTACTCACCAACTGGCTAGAAGGACAAGTCTGAGATTTCTGATTCCAGAGAGAATGCTGTTAAAGTTGTTGCTGCTGTGCATTGGTACCTGGCTGTTGTTGATGTTATTGCTGTAACTGAGCCAATTTCAACAACACGCACAACAACTTTCAGAAGATACACATCATGAAACTTTTGTTAAATATAAAAAACTTATAGATAAAACAGTTTAACAAAAGATACAAGACCCATACTGTGGAAAGAAAATTAAAAGAGAACTAACACCTGTTGAGGTTTTTGTGGAAAAAATTATTTTTCTAAAAAGAAGATATATTAAGAAGAACTTATTAAACTTTTATTCATGGCTCTGCATATAGAGCTAAAATGTAATACATCATTCAATTACTATTAGCATCTTAATCTTAGAAAGAGAAAATAAATCTCAAAAATAAATCTCAAAAAATGAATAATATTTTTAAATCTAAACAACATCCTAAAAATTTAAAACATAAATAACAAATTTCTAAAAAAATTAATGCTCTTTCAAGATGAGTGCAAGTTTTAATTTTTAGTTTTAAAATGCAAATCTGAAAACAAAACATGTTCGATAAAATGTAACTGAATTGGTTTTTTACATGGTTTAAAATGGGGTAGAGATCAAACACATCGAATATGTTCATCTAATGACAACACAATTAAAATTATACCAACTGGAGTGAACAACATTCCCACTTTATTCAACAAAAATGAAAGCTCTTCCCTTGTAGCAGTCATCGATGGTTTCCAGTACCAGGCCCTCCATTCATGCTCCAAGGGAAAGAATGGGTGTTGTTTAGCTTGCAGTTTCAGTGTAATGATGATAATGATTAAAAATTTTGGACCATGCAGAGAATTTGAGAGGAGAAGAAATGTCCCAAACATGCAAGAGTGAAAATGGAAGAAAAATCTGCACCTCATTAGAGTTAATAATCCTCACCAGGTCTGAGTTCACCATTTACTGGGTTTGCTATCTATCAAACCACTCAATCACTTAACCTCTCCCTAAACTCACTCACCCGAACCCAATCCTAAAGAAGGGCTTCCCATATAACACAAATGCAAACCGAATAAATTCAAACACCCGAAAGTAAATTAAAGGAAAATCGAAGAGTGTACCTGTGTCAGAATCATTGCCGAAGAAACCTTTGGGAATAAAGGAATCGACTGAAGAGTGCTCTGACCTATCCTTCACATGTAAGAACGGTTCTTCTATAAGAACCCTAGAAGAACCTGGTTCTTAAAAATAAAATAATATTTTTATTGCATAATTCATTAGAGAAAAGTGGAAATAATAAAATGACACAGTACAACCAAACCCAAAGAAGTCAATCTCAAAAATCAACAACAGGCATGAACAACAAAATCAATCTCAGAAATCAACAACCGAACCTAGAAATTGAGTCCAAAACTAGATACATTAACAACAAAATCATTCCCAAAAAACCAAAAGAAAACAGAAACCCCTTATTAGAAGCAATCTGGTTCTCAAACAGACCAAAGACCCAAACAAACAAACCCACTGCAACAAGTTCAGAACCCGTCACTATATGCAACGGCAAAGCCATGAGTTTCCATCACGGAGAGACCTATGTTATGCTCTGCACCTCGGATCCATAAAGAACCACCTCAGATCTCTTGTTTCTAATTGCCACTGTGAAACGATGTTCTGGCCTCCACCATCGGAAAAGGAAAGCAATTGAGAAGGGGGGATGGGGAGGGGCTGAGCGAGAGAAAAGAAGAAAAGGAGAAAAGTGAAGAGATGAGGGAGATGGAGCGTCAGTAATAAGAAAAAAAATGAGAAAGGGAAAATGAACTATCGCAAGCGGAGGTGGAGAGGTATTAAAATGATATTCGTCGGCTAAGCCGACTCTACTAGTTAAATAATATTTTTAAAATAAAAAAGTGTCGGCTACGCCGACGAAAAAAAAAAATAATATTTTTTTAACAAAAATAAATAAATCTTTAATGAAAATGAATTTAGAGTCACTTTAGAGTCCGCTAAGAGTCGGTCTTTGGCTGACTCTAATTTTGCGCAGTTAACTCGCAGTTTTGTTGTAGTGACTAATATGATGAGCAGCATTCTAATGCAGTCACTAATTCATCAAGTAAGCTTCTACGATAAACTAATTGGTTTATCAGCTAAACTAAAATATGCAAGTCCAAGCAAGCTGTGAAAAGAAAACCAAAAAAAAAAAAAATAACAACTTACTATTAAAGCTCCGAAATATTTGGATTAATTCTAATAGTCACAACCACACATGCACAGGGAGGGAATGGCTTTGATGCTAGAGTTTCCCTTTTTTACTTCTTTTATTTCCTGCTGCAAGGAAGTCAGATCCACACATACTTATACAGCTAGAGCACCGTCAGTGCCATCATGAGTGGTCCCATATAATAGCTATTTAAATGCAGGGGCTTGGATAATAGTCTTAATTTAAATGAATGCGGTATAGTTACAATTCTTGAGAAAAGGAGGAAAGTGAAGAGAAATAAGAAAATTGAGGCTGTTTGGTGTACTAGAAAGGCATAGAAATTTTAAAAAATAATGGTGGGCTGCACAACGAAATTCTTTCACATGAAAGTGTGAAGATTGGCGAATAAATCTTGTATATTGCTAAACTCTTTCGAAAATAATTCCCTGAATGTATTTCTTGTAGTGTTGCTAAATTGGTTTTGTGCCAAAATCAATTTGATGTATATTATGGTAACCAAGATAATATAGATTTTGTTGGAGTGAAAGCATAAAATGGATTTTGGAGCGACACAACAGATTTTGTTGGTTCTTGAATTTCTTTAACACTATCTCTTCTTCCTCTAACTTTTCTCTCTCAATCTCATTCTCTTTTTCTTTTTCTTTTTCAATTTTTTCCTCATTTTCTTTCTCTTTATTGTCCTCACTTTTCTCTCCACCCAATTTTTCTCTTTCAACTCCATCTTTTTTCTTGTCCTCCATTCTCATCTCACCAACCACCTTACCACTCCTAGTTGTGATGGCACTGCAACTCTCCTTTCGATTGGTTTGCGTGTTGGTTGAGAAAGTAGCCTTTAATTGCCCCACCAATTGCTTAGCAAGTTGTTCGACTTGTACCTCCAAATTCTTGATGGAAGCCTCCGTACTCTTGTGGTTAAAGATAGACACTGGCGCAAATTGGTTAAGTGTCTCCTCTAACTTTGAAGTATGATCATACAAGTTTGGTTGTTAAGGCGTTTGTCTATTAAAGGGACCGGTGTCTTGTTTCCAACTCATGATAGGATGAGGTTGCCACCCTTTGCCATAGTTGCCACCATAATTTCCTTAGCGGCCTTGGTTGCCCATGTAATTAATTTCCTTTTGAGAATTCGCCGACATTACACATTGACCATTAGGGTGCTCTCCATCACAAAGCTCACAGCTTAGCACATGGTGGTGTTGGTTAGGTGAAGCTTGAAGAGATTGAAGTTGTTGTAGAAGCTTAGCTACTTGTTTAGTGAGGGCTTCAAGTAGTTGTGTAAGGATCTTGTTTTGGGCTAGAATGGCATCTTGAGAGCCCTATTCCAAGAGTCCTCTTTTTGAAGATGTAGTTTTGTCATGTTGCACCTCATAACCATTGGCTACCATATTTCAATCTCAATGGCTTCATCTAGTGTCTTATGCCTCATTCCACCACCTGCTGAAGCATCAAGCATCATTATGGTGTGAGGTCTTAAACCACTCAAGAACATATTCACATGCATATATTCATCAAATCCATGACCTAGGCACTTTCTAGGCAAAGCCTTGTATCTCTCCCAAGCTTCAAACAATGATTCATTACCTTCTTGAGTGAATGTGGCAATATCGCCCTTAGCCTTGTTGTACTTGGATTGTGGAAAGAAACAGGCTAGAAATTTTGTCACCAAATCATCCCTATCAGTCAAGCTCTAATGAGGAAAAGATTAAAGTCAAATCTTTGCTTTTCTGGTAAATGAGAAGGGAAATAATCCCAATTGGATTGCTTCATTAGGTACTTGATGAATCTTCACAATGTTGTACAACTCAATGAAGTTGGCAATGTGTGCATAAGGGTCTCCATGGTCAAGGCTGGCAAATTGGTTCTGTGAAACAAGAGCTACTAAAGATGGCTTCATTTCAAAGTTGGCAGCCTGCACCTCAGGCTAAGCAATAAGGTTGAAATGCCTTGGCCCATGTAAAGTAGCATAATCTCCAAGTGTCTGTCATGGCATTGGATGCTCTTCTTCTGCCATATCTTCTTTTTCTAGCAATTTAGTTAGAGGTGAGTGAAAAGGTAAAGAACTTGTCCCCTGGTCTACTTGTCTAGCTAGAATCTTCTGTGCTTTAATATTAGACTCAGGAGGAGTATGCTCAACACTCGAAAACCGTTTGATCACTTTTTGTGCTTTATATCTGGTAAAAATTCAAAAATTTAATAAACTTTGTCATCATAAAAAAGGGAGAGATTGTTGGAACCAAAGACGTATGATGCGTCTAACTCTTCAAGTTTTGAAGATAACAAAAGTTATTAAATTTTTGAGTTCTTATAAATTTGTTTATTAATAAGCGTCGAGATATCTATCTTCAAATAAAAACCTTTTATCAGCATCTAATATGCTTTATATAAT
Organism: Spatholobus suberectus; assembly: GCA_004329165.1. Classification (NCBI taxonomy): domain Eukaryota; kingdom Viridiplantae; phylum Streptophyta; class Magnoliopsida; order Fabales; family Fabaceae; genus Spatholobus; species Spatholobus suberectus. The sequence goes on along the minus strand of CM014731.1, from coordinate 53,819,112 downwards.
CTAGCGCCCAACATGCCTTGTTAAACCAAGCGTCTAGTGCTTTACTTTAATTATGTGCTCTCTTTTTGAAAGTTGTCCAATAGCTTATTTGAGGCATTTTTAGAATTCAGCTAAGTTTAAAAGTTCAAATATATGCCTTGATACAAATGTCTTATTCTTTTTATGAGCACTAACGCTCAAATTTATCCCTCATTAAATGAAAAGCAGATATATGTTTGTGTATAAATACAGCTTTACAAAAAAGAAAGTCAAGTTATCAAGTCGAAATAAGAAATATTTAGAAAAAGTAACTCTGAAGCGCATAACTACAACACCTTTTTTGGTGTAACCACACAAGACATTTTTTTTACCCTTCTGCAAGCTTGATACATGCGCTGCTACACACGACAAGTTTTACACTTATCCCTGAAGCTAAAAGTTCTTCCATCTCAACAATTACCTTGTCAAGAATATATATCTACACCAAGACCGAAGTTGCCATAACGATGCACGAGAACAGATTGCAACAAAAGTTTAAAAATCCCTCTAGATAAGTTCAAAAAACTCTCCATTTTTGTATTCTTTGCATAACAAAGTTGTTGAAAATTTGCTTTATATTTTCATATCCACACTTAGTGAGTAGATTTCTGTAAAAACACTCCTTTGTGTTGTGAAAGTCTAGAGAGACTTTGTGACAAAAGAATACTTAAGCTATGTAAGTGATCTAGGGTGATCATTGTTGTAGGGCTGAAGAGGCTGGTAAGAATACTTATCTGTAACCAAAGGTTGGTTAATGGAAATGCTTTTAGACGAAGGAACTTGATATAGCTCAGTTGAGTGAACCAGTATAAAAATCCCTTGCGTGCTTCTCTTTCCTTATCCTTATCTTGTTTTATTGTTTCATTTTTTATTGTCTAAAGTTTTGCAAAAAAAATTTGACCACATAATTCAACCTCCTTCTTGTGTGTTCACGTTATTTCAACATTAGTCATTGGCAAAGTCGGTGATATTTTGCACCTATAACATGGATAAAAAAGAGAGTGACATTAAATTTCTTTAATTGATTGCTATAATAGTTTTAATATAAATGTTCTTTTTTCTTACTTACTATCATCTATCTTAACTATTTTATTAAATGTTTTGTTTTATCTAACATAGAAACTGAGTAAAATTAATGTCTAAAATTAGTTTTTAGGTAAATCATTATTCACTTCTTATTTATTATCTTTTTACTTATTTAAATTATTAAAGATTTTTCTTTACCAATGTAAATTTAAGTTTTTTAATACATTGATATGTATATCTAAATTTATTAAAATTGAAATTATATATAAAATAAAACTATTGGGGAATAAATTTTTTTATTTTTTGCAAAATCAAGTAGGAAAACTTGCATTTAACTCATAAATATAAACAATTTACCTGAAACCACATTTACATCTAATTATTAGGGTTAAATTAAATTTCTTTAATTCATTATTATAACAATTTAATATGAATGTATTTGTTTTGTTTACTTTCTTTTGACTTAACTAATTTATTGAATGTTTTATTTTATCTAATAGAAAGTATATGAGTAAAATTAATGTCTAAAATCAACTTTTAAGAACATCAATATTCATATCTTATTTATTATTTTTTCACTTATGTAAATTATTAAAGGCTTTATTTTATCTTTATAAATTTAAATTTTCTTTTATATATTAATATCTATATGTAATCTTATTGATATAGTAATTACGTATAATATAAAAATCATGAGAATTAACATTTTTTTATGAAATCAAGTAGCGAAAATTTACAGTTAGATCACGGGATGAACAATTCATCTAAAATTACATTAACATATAAATTATTAGGGTGAAATTAAATTTCTTTAATTCATTGTTATAAATTTCTTTAATTCAATGTATTTTTTTTATATAATTTTGTATATGAATAAAATTAATGTCTAAAATCAAATTTAAGCAAATTATTATTCATTTCTTATTTATTATCTTCCCATTGATGTAAATTATTAAAATTTTTCTTTTACCTTGTTAAATTTAAATTTTCTCTTATACGTTGATATTATATTAAATTTATTAAGATATAAATTATATTATATATAAAATAAAACTCATGGGGATGAACATTTTTTTTATGAGATCAAGTATAAGGGAATTTGTGGAAATACAAACTTGATGCAAGATTTATTATAGAATTTGGCAGTATCTTATAAATTTGGGTTGGAAGCTTTTTCATTAAGTATTTAAGCCATTTTTTCACATTTAAGAAGCATTTTTATTACAATTACAATTTTACATTTTTTCAACCTAATGAAAAACTAAATTTTTAAATTTATTTTAATTTCTAAAAATTAATAATCCATCTATATTTTTAATAATTTAATCCCTCAAAAAATTTTATAACAATATACTAATTAATACTTCTTATATGATCACAAGAAAGACATGTAAATGTCACTCGTGCGAGGTACAGGTCAACACACTAGTAAATTAAAACACACAACTTAGAGAACGAGTCTCCTACCCTCTTCGCTCTCTCAACTAGACAGTCTCAATATTCTCTTTTCTCTCAATTGGATTATATTTCCTATATGACTCCCAAAACTAGCAAAAGAATTTTATTCTTTCTCAACCATGTAGCTCAAACTACCTTTATTTAATCTTTATCTATATACTTGATCTTCTTAATTGCATATTTCTTTCAATCTATCATCTTTTAAAATCATCAATTAAAAATAATTTTATATCACAATTTAAATTTTTCGTTGTAAATCTTAAATATAATTTATATGTTTAAATATATTTATTTATTACGCACTTTAATTATAATATAATTTATAAATCTAAAAATATTTATTTAGTATAAATTTTAATTATATAAAGATAAATATTTATCCTATGTTATATATAAACTAAGATACTAGTTTAGGTAGAAATAATATTACTCTCTTATTTTTACGTTCAGCATAACAATCAAACACTTTAAAATACCTAGCAAAGTAATACGCCCACGCATAAACTAGCTTTTATTTTGTTTTCGAGATTTTTTAGTAAAAGACAACACTAAAAAAATAAAGTGCAAACCCATAAAAGAAAAAGACAACTTAAAAGAAACAGGTGATTTGAATAACCAAACATAATTAACTTGGATAGATTTGCAGGCAGCACACTATATAAAAAATTGCTAGAAACACCCAGAAAATATCAAGAAGGACATATGTCGTAATAGGGGTGGGAGACGTTACCAAGATAGAGGACATGTAGCTCGCCTGAAGTAATAACGCTGAACAATACAGTAAAGGCCACGTAACAATATTCTTCCTCGGCAATAGACCGGCAATTGCAAAAGTTGATTCAAAAAAGGAAAACATATTCGTCATTGAAACCCAAATGAAGTCATTGCTTGACAGACTTGATTTTGATCCACTTACAGTATAATGCCAAGGGATCGAAGAATTGGAGGCCACATGACTGAGAGTATTATTAGTCTCAACGTCAGTCTGATGAAGTCCACCAGGGGGACTCAGGGCTGCTTGATAAGTGGTGGTTGCAATAAGAGTGGCCACTACCAAATACGCATTGCGTATCTCCTCTGACGTAGTGGGAATTGGCAACCACATTAGCGATCGAATTTTCCACCACATAGTGTAAGCGAATTTTACTGTCATGTGTAATTTCCTAGGATTCAACATACAAGAAAACTACACTCTAGGAATCTTAGATAAAATATTTCTCACTTCTATAATACTCTGTAATTTCTATAATAGAGTTTAGGAACTTACCCGATCCATATTGCAATTTTCAATAGTGTTCTTCTTGAAATCTTTTCTCTTCCCTTACTCCCTTTTCCAGTGCTTATGATGGTGTAGAACACTTTTAGAGTCTGTCTCTTTTCTTTCTGGCAAAAAGCTTTTTACATGAAAAAGGTTATTAGATCGAGAGAGAGAGAGGTGTGGGTTATGTTTTTTAAAATTTAAACTCAACCGCTGAAAACTTCTATGTAACCTCTCTTTCAAACCCTTTTTCTTTAATTGCCAAAATTACCCTTTTATGGAGCAGAAAGAGAGGGAATTAATTTTAATAAATCTAAAATAACTCTCAATGACTTTAATCCATTTTAAACCTAACAACCATCACATTAGGCATCCTTTCATTAAAGTCATTCTATAAATTACATGAGCCATTATTAGATTAAAATAATCTAACATTCTCCCACTTGGCTCATGTGATGACTTGAAAATTCAACATTAAACTATAAGTATGCACCATATGTTTGAAATTACCAAGTCACCATCCTTAATTGAATTAAAATGATTGGATCATGGCAATTGCAAGTTATCCAACAACTTGGTTCTTTCATGTATCACAAAATCATCCAACTCAATTTAACTTTAATCAACATTGTAATATGTGTCTTTAATGTCATTTCAAAGACACATCCTGTCATATCACTAAAGCAATAATGTATACCATATAATGTGAATGACATAATAAAGCAGAAACATAACTATCATAGAATTCACAAGTGTCATACAATAAGAGCATTCCAACATAAATGTATATATATACATCATACTACATCGTTAACAAGGACTTATCCATAACACCCATCCTTTCAACATGGCCAATGAATGTCTTGGGTGGTAAACCTTTAGTTAACGGATCCGTTATCATTAAGCTTGTACCAATATGCTCAATTGACACTTTCTATTTCTGCACTTCTTCTTTAACTGACAAATACGTCAAATCCATATGTTTTGCTCCTTTTGAGTATTTGTCATTCTTAGAAAAGAAAACAGCTGTGGAATTATCACAATAAATCCTCAACAGTCTGGCTATCTTGTCGACAATACCAAACCCTAAAGTAAAGTTCCGCAACCACAATGATTGAATTGTGGCCTCAAAGCATGCCACAAACTCAGCCTCCATAGTAGAAGTGGCAGTCACGGACTGTTTTGCACTCTTCCATGATACCGCTCCTCCAGCCAAGAGGAAGATGTACCCAAATATGGATTTCCTTGAGTCCACACATCCAGCATAGTCTGAATCCGAGTAGCCAATCACTTCAAGATGATCTGACCTTCTATATGTGAGCATGTAATCCTTTGTGCCTTGCAAATACCTAAGAACCTTCTTTGCAGCTTTCTAGTGATCTATTCCAGGATTGCTTTGATATCGACCCAACATCCCTAGGGCAAAGCCAATATCCGGTCGTGTACATGTCTGGGCATACATCAAGCTTCCAACCACTGATGCATAGGGAATAGACTCCATTTTTTTTCGTTCGAGGTCATTTTTGGGACATTGCATTTGACTACATTGTCTCCTTTCTAAATTGGAACAACTCCTGCAAAGCACTTTTCCATCCTGAATCTCTCTAATACCTTGTTAATATATCCTTTCTGAGATAATCCTAATAGTCCTTGTGATCTATCACGAAATATTTCTATTCCTATCACATAAGATGCCTCACCCATATCTTTCATTTCAAAGTTATTAGAGAGAAATCTCTTAATATCATGTAACATAGCAACATCATTAGTAGCAAGCAGAATATCATCAACATATAGAACTAAAATTACAAATCTGCTCCCACTGACCTTCATGTAGATACACCGATCAATGGTGTTCTCTACAAAACCATATGACATGATGGTATCATTAAACTTAAAGATACCATTGTCTAAAAGCCTGTTTTAGTGTAGATATTGACTTTTTCAATTTACACGCCAGATTTTCCTTTCCTGTAGAAACAAACCCTTCAAGTTGGTCCATATAAACCTCTTCCTCTAAGTCACCATTTAGAAAGGCGGTCTTTACATCCATTTGGTGAAGCTCTAAATCATAATGAGCCACCAAAGCCAACACAATCCTTAAAGAATCCTTCTTAGAAACAGGAAAGAAGGTTTCTTTGTAATCAATGCCATCCTTTGAGTGAAACCTTTGGCGATAAGTCTAGCTTTATACCTTTCAATATTGCCTTTCGAGTCACGTTTGGTCTTAAAGACCCATTTACAACCAACTCGTTTTGAACCTTCAGGCAGCTCAACTAGATCTCATACTTTATTGTCATCCATTGATTTCAACTCTTCTTTCATAGCATTGAGCCACTTACTAGAATTGTCACTTTCCATGGCTTGTCTAAATGAGATTGGATCTTCATCAATGCTTAACTCACATTCATGTTCAAGTGAATACACAACATAATCGCTTGAAATAGCTGGTCTTCTTTGTCTGTTAGACGTTCTTGGTGCTATTTCTTGTGCCTCTTCTATCACTTGTTCATTTGTGATTTGCACATTGTTTGCTGGTTCATCAACTATTTGTTCATCCTATGGGTTTTGAATATTATTTTGTTATCTCCAGGTGTTGTTTGATTGTAATACAACCAGAGGAACAACATCTTGAGGAGAGATTGTAGGTGAAGAAGATTCACCACAAGTCTCTACAATATCCACCTTTCGTGATTTCTCACTCCCACTAAACTGGCCATTCTTAATGAACCAAGCATTACCAGACTCAACTATTCTTGTACTATGGTTAGGACAATAGAATGTGTAACCTTTGGACTTTTCAGGATAGCCAATGAAGAAGCCATTAATGGTTCTTGCATCAAGCTTCTTTTCATGTGGATTATACACCTTTACTTCTGTCGGTACACCTTTACTTCTGTCGGATGACCCCAAACATGGAGATGCCTCAAACTAGGTTTCCTTCCTGTCCACAGTTCAAAAGGGGTCTTAGGAACTGCCTTACTAGGAACCTTGTTAAGCAGATATGCAGCGGTCTTTAATGCGTGCATCCATAAAGATAAAGGTACAGTACTATAATTTAGCATAGACCTAACCATATCCATTAGAGTACGATTTTTCCTTTCAGCCACACCATTTTGTTGCGGTGTGCTAAGCATAGTATACTATGCACATATGCCTCGACTTTCAAGGAACTTTGCAAATGGACCTGGACATTGTCCACTCTCATTATATTTTCCATAAAATTCACCACCCCTATTAGGCCTTACAACTTTCACTTTTCTGTCCAACTGTCTTTCTACCTCATCAATGAACACCTTTAAGACATCCACTGACTAAGACTTTTCATGCAAAAGATATAGATAACAATAATGTGAAAAGTCATCAATAAAGGTGATAAAATACTTTTCACCCCCCCAAGATGGAACGTCAAAGGGTCCACAGATATCAGTGTGTATCAATCCTAGAAGTTCATTACTTCTTGTTGCAGAATTCTTTGATATTTGTTTGGTTTGTTTTCCTTTAATGCAATCCAAACATATATCCCAGTCACTAAAATCTAATTGAGGCAAAATTTCATTTTTCATTAGCCTCATTATCCTTTCTTTGGATATGTGACCTAGTTTTTGATGCCACAAATAAGCAGAACTATCATCATGCACATTATGCTTACTACCACAACATGTTCAACATTAAACAAGGATTCCATAAACTTTACATCAAGATTAAAATAGTACAAGCCATCTATTAAAGTACCAGATCCATAACAGTACATATGCTTAAATAAAGAAAATACATTATTTCCAATCTTGAAACTAAATCCTAATTCATCCAACTTTGCAACAGAAACTAAATTCCTAGCACATCTAGATACATAGAGACATCCTTCCAAATCTACATGACACCCAGTGTCCAAGATTAATCCGTACGTCCCAATGTCCTCTATCCTTGCCTTCATTCTGTTTCCTATATAAAGAAACTTTTCAGTTCCTCTTATAGTTTGGATTGAAAGGAATCCTTGCATAATATGTGACACATGAGTAGTTGCTCCAGAATCAAGCCACCAAGTATTGTTAGGTACTTTAATAAGATTTGATTCGAAATTTACAGATATATAATATATACCTTTCTTTTCAAACCATTTCTTTCTTTTCGGGAAGTCCTTCTTGAAATGACTACTCTGCTTGCAGAAGTAGCACTTTTTCTCTTTATGGACTCCTCCCTCTTTAACCTTCAGTTAGGGCCTTGCCCTTGTCCTTCCTACCTGGCTTGTTCTTATTGGTACTGGCTCCATCATGAGTCATGAGATGAATAGAGTTACCCTTCTTTTTCTTTAATCTCCCTTCCTCTTGAATCAACATGGCCTTAACTTCCTGAAAGTTCCATTTTTCCTTAAGGGTGTTATAATTCACTTGGAACTGGCCAACTTCATCGGGAAGTGAGTTTAAAATAAACTATACTAGAAAGGACTCATTTACTTCCATTCCCATGGACTTCAACTTTGCTGCCAGATTTGACATTTTTGTCACATGATCATGAATTGGCTGAGACCAATCAAACTTCTTGTTTGTTAGCTCACTTGTCAAGTTACCCGTAATCGATTTATCAGTAATGTTAGATTGTGAGTACTCCCTAACCAATTTCATGAACTCCCTTGCGTCATTTGTTTTGGGCATAGATGGCTTAACATTTTCAGCCATAGTTAGTCTCATCAAGTTCAATGACAACCTATTAGACCGATCCTAAGCTTCAAAGAGAGACTTCTCAGCATTTGTACTGGTCTCTATAATGGTTGGGGGCCTTTCATCCATTACCAATGCCAGGTCTAAGTCCATTACACCCAGTTGAAACTAGATCATTTTAGACCAATCAGCATAGTTTAGCCCATTGAACTTGATCATACAATTGCCCAAAGCAAACATATTAGTCATAGCTGCATACATTTAAATAAACTCACACATTAATACTTTGAGTAAACCTAATGGATTCAAACATATAGACTTTAATCATGCATCTAAGTTCACCTTTGGGTGATAAATAAATACATATCCATATCAATAATGATGCCGTATAAATATACTTTAATGGGTAATAAACCATACTACTCTTGACATGCATGCTATCTTTGGATATACACACACTCAACAAGTATAAAAACAAATCATTAATATCATTAATTATAAGCAATGGCTCACCTTTGGGCAATCCATAAGTGCCTTATAATTAACAATTTCATTCAACCCAAACATATAAATTTCATAGCATCATAATCTCAAACAATCATTTAATTTGGAATCACAAACTCCATAGATTTGATCACTTTGGTGATTAACAAATCTCACTTTAATGTATAATTCTAAATTAATTCTTCTCTGTAAAAACAATTTTAATTGCTTTTCAAATAAAATTTAAAAAAAAAACATGGCCGAAGCTACTGCAGAATAAAGTCGTAACAGGTGCAACTTATATGCTTTTACTTTACCCCGTAATCACAACCAATAAAATAACGTGCAGGTTATGAAAATCCTTAATTCAATTTCATATAATTCTTTTGTATCAAAGCTGCTTCACGTGCAGGCCACAGGAAAGAAGGCATATTCATATGCTTAAAAACAATATACATTTATTATAAAACAAATCTTCACATACAGATTTTAAACAAAACGCAAGCCAACGATCCAATAATAGCATGCATATGACAGTATCATCAAACACAAGTTTTCTTTTGCGTGCCGACAATTTCTTTATGCCAGTACACCCTTTGTAGGAATCAAAATACAGAGTAAAAGGTCTCTAATGGAGAAATATATTATCTCTAACCTGGCTCTAATACCAATTGTAAGCGAATTTTACTGTCATGTGTAATTTTCCAGGGTTCAACATACAAGAAAATTACACTCTAGGGATCTTAGATAAATAATTTCTCACTTCTATAATGATCTGTAATTTCTATAATGAAGTTTAAGAACTTATCCGGATCCATATTGCAGTTTTTAATGGTTTTTTCTTGAAATCTTGTCTCTTCCTTACTTCCTTTTCCAGTGCCTATGATGGTGTAGAGCACTTTTAGAGTCTGTCTCTTTTCTTTTTGGCAAAAAGCTTTTTATGTGAAAAAGGTTATCAGATCGAGAGAGAGGTGTAGGTTATGTTTTTTAAAATTTAAACCCAACAGCTGAAAAATTTTACGTAACCTCTTTTTCAAACCCTTTTTCTTTAATTGTCAAAATTATCCTTTTATGGAGCAGAAAGAGAGGAATTAATTTTAATAAATCTAAAATAACTCCTAATGACTTTAATCCATTTTAAACTTAACAACCATCACATTAGGCATTCTTTCATTAAAGTCATTCTATAAATTACATGAGTCATTATTAGATTAAAATAATCTAACACATAGTTCTTCCAGCCTTGACTAATCTCCTCATGGCTTCGCTGCTGCTTGCTATGTCTAATGCAGTTTGTCCCGCCAAATTCTTAGCATCTAAAACAACCAGTGGACTCTTAATCAACAACGCAATTGCCTGTACAATCAGAAGATTGTTGAAAACATGAAGTCATAAACTTTAATTTAATCCAATATTAATTATAAAACTTGTTCCACCTGAGTTTCCAAGAAACGGTCATGATAATAAGTGTCGTAAAAATATTTGTTGAGAAGCATTTAATACATTTAATTAGAATTATTAACTAATTTTTGTGGTTTTAGGATTAAAAAAAATACCTTTTTATTAAATATTTTGTATATTCTTTTTAAAGTACAATAGGTAGTTAATTTTCTGCAATAAGAAAATGTAATTTCATTTTCGTCATTTAGTAAAATATTTTAGTAAACTCTTATTATAGTCTCTAAAGTGTTCTGTCAAGGAAAATCCTAAGGGTCCGTTTAACATCGTATATGGTTGGTTTATTTGGAAAGTGTTGTCCCCTTCGTTGATTTGGTTGGGGGTTAAGCCTAAACCCAAAACCAACAGTTAACTCGTTGTGGGAGGAGAGGGGTCATGTGTTCTTTCCCTTATAGTCACATTACAATTGACGAATAAGCACTCCACCAATAACTGATCTTGATGTGCTATGACTGGTTAGGGGTTCAGGTGGTGATGCCTAAGGATGGTATGAATCATTTCATACAATATAACTATAGTCTTAAGGAAAAAAATTAAAAAAAGACTTGGTGGGTGGTGTGGACAATATGGCTACATATAAATAATATAATCATCAAAGGTGAGGCTGCAAATGGAAAAAAAGTATTAGACCTAATAAAGTTTAGATCTTGGTTATGGTTAAATGTAAAAGTGAAAGATTTTTCTTATTCTTTATATGAATGATCAAGTAATCCAGTGTTATGTATGAAAGGCTTATAGCAAGTATGAACTTTGTAAAAGGGTTGGGGTACCCCTTTTACCTCCTATCTAATGTATGTTTTTTTGCTGATCCTGATAAAAAAAAAAAAAAAAGGAACTGATCTTGATAACCAAGGCCTATGACTAACCGGTTCATAAAGTTGACCTAAATTGGGAGGGTACTTTAATCTCTAACTTTATAAAATGTCATTATTTAATTTTGTTTTTTATGAAACGATATTAAAAAAAATAGCAATTTAATGTCAAAAACTAAAGCGAGGATTTAATAAAATTAAGTGGAGTTTCCTTTCTTGGTACACCCTAAACAGCTTCATACCTTGTTTGGTGCAGTCAAAGAAATGGGGTCTCTCATTGGAAGAGAAAAAGCCTCAAATCTTTTATGAGTCAGCTCAATTGAAGAAGAAAAGGACTTTTGTGATTTAAATCGGTTCTCGAACAACTGAGTTAATTTTTTTTTTAATTTGCTCAAAATCTGTTTTACTTTTTATATCGTCTATATCTAAATCCGTTCAAGAATAAATTTAAAAAGTCTTTTTTAACCGATTTAAAAAATGATTTTCACAATAGTGTTTTAATCTCTAACTTTATAAAATGTCATTATTTAAATTTTTTTTTATGAAATGATAATAAAAAATAGCAATTTAATATCAAAAAATAAAGCGAGGATTTTATGAAGTTAAGTGGAGTTTACTTTATTGGTACATATTAATAAAAATTTTATGTTTAAAAGTTTTAATTTTTTAAATTGCTACTAGCATATTCGTCAAATCATTTTTAAATTGCAGAAACTACGCATTGTACCCTGACACTAGCGTATTTGTCATGTCACACAAAATTCAAATATATAGAGCTAGAATGAAGGATACCTTTGCGTCGTTGTTGGATGCTGCAATATGTAAAATAGTGTTGCCAGCCTCATCTTCCCAATTCACAATGGTTTTTTCCAAATCCAAGCTTGTTTCGCTCCTGAGCCACTTAACCAAGAACTTAAGAGCCTCCATGTTTTTGTGTTTCACAGAAATATGCAACGCAGTCTCATTTCTAATAGTCACATCGTTAATGGAATCTGGACAAACCTTGAGTAACTTAGCCAAAAGATCCACTTGATCTCCTACTTGACTTGCGAAATGCAAAGGAGTGAGGTCTTCACTCCCTTTAGATCGAACGAGGTCTTTGTTGATGTGTACAAGGTGGAGAGCCATTCTATTATGGCCATGCTGTAAAGCAGATTTAGTTTAAAACCAAATGAAGGTTTCAAACTCATAATCTTGGCCGCAAATTGGGCATGCCCTGCAGATGCTGCAACATGCAAAGGAGTTTCAACAAAGGGTAGTGCGTCAATGCTCTCCAACACGTGTGGATCCTCCTTAATTAGTTCGTAGAGTTTGCCTCTGTCTCCCTCTGCAGCAGCAGCATTCAACCTCTCCACGGTACTCATGTCTACCAACGTGCTTGCTTCGGATTGGAGCTTGAAATGTATATGCGTGCACGCTGTCATGAGACCACTCACCAGTACCCAGCTATTTATAGGAATAGGCAAGTTTATTTCTCATTAAAATTGCTTTTTCAAAACTCTTTTAAACTACCACTAAGCCCATCCTAGTGGATTAAACTATGTTGATCAACTAAAAAACATTTAATTTGCTAATTAAAATTCATTTGCAGTTGTTAGATATATGTTTAAATTGTGCCAATATTGCTTGTGGGTTTGAGAGTCAGTAACAATATATTGTCAATTATTCTGGCAAAAAAGTCTTTAATTAACTATTATATTTATCTTATTACTGGTGCCTGAAATGCATGTGGGCACTAGTTATATTTGTCTTCGACTCACCTGCTTATATTTCTCTTCGACTAAGCTTTAGTGTCTTTTTTATCATTTGCTCTTAAAAGTATGTTGACGGAAAAACCTGTTCTTATAAACTTTTTTTTTTTTCCCAATGTTAACAAATAAAAGGGAGAACTATAAAGAAAAAAATTAATCGGTAAATTACTTACTCAAATAGATGAAATCAGGCTAACATAACGGGTATTCTCCCACCAATACTCGGCCTCCCCAGCTAGCATGAAAGTGCCAAAAGTCACCCTCTGAGCATTTGTGCACACCATGGCTCAAAATATCCTTTTGATTTCTCGCAATGAATTTTGTGCACCATTAAGGTTGTATCCCCCCTTGAACGTCGATGGATTGTTCCTTTGGAAGCTATCTTGCCCATAAAACTTAGCAGCTCCATCCTCTCTATTCTGATTCCTCCCCACAGCCTAAGCTAAGGCATGAAGAGCATTAACAATAGTGTGGTCGTTTCTACCAGCAGCCATTACTTCTTGCATAAGCCAAAAGAAATCAACCACAACACACAAATTCAACAAATAAACCATAGAGTACACATGGAAACACAATGGACACATAACACACATGGCTGAATGAATCCACCTACTCTGATACCACTAAATGTGACACCCTTTACCCCAAACCTAATTATTAAATAAATATTAAGGAAATATAATATACTCTTCATTTGTGAAATAAAACAGTAATTTAGAATCTTTCTCTTCACACGGTAAAGGACATCACATGCATAACTCACATTTACTAAAACTCCATAAGATACTTTACTGATTAACCAAAAGATGATGGCCCACAATTGGCCATACAAGTCTTTGGAAAAATAACCAATCTAAAGAAGTAAAACGGTTAATCTAAAGTTGAAAAGCTAAAACATTATAATAATTAAGACCTCAATGTCACATTACTATCAGAGCTGACAAAATCCAAAGACGCTATAAAATAAACTACAATGAGGCTAATGCCTCTACTCTAAGACTCTTCCTCAAGGTCCTGTTGGACGTCACTTGTGTATCACAAATATAGATAGAAAACACCTGGAAAAAAAGGGAGTGAGATATATCTCACATCATACTCAAAGTATGACAATGGAGATAGATAGAATACACATCACATACATAATCAAAATAACATTAATTTGCAAGGATCAAAACATACAAATTTATGTAATGCAATACCTAGCTTCAACTTCTCATGCACATGTGGTACCAATCTAAGTTCATCTTGAAAGTATGCTAGGAGTAAATGTATGACCATAAGAAGCGTCATCGATACCGATGTCTTTAGTTTTCACACCCTCAACTAGTATGAAATTCCCTGGTGACTAGTCAGGGTTACCCAGCTTTACTAGTATGCTCCACCTCCATAGGATCAGCATGGGCTATTGGAGTTTCCACACTAGGTACCATCCCCAAGGCTAGGGTAAGACAACCCATCCCAACCTCCACCAGCCGAATTCCTACATTCTTTCTTTCTCTACATGATTCAATGTCATGATGCATAATCATATACAATACTTACAGCTTTTGATAGGCTTTTATAATGGAACATTGACATAAGTTCATATCACACTTAGTTTTCTCAAGATAAATAACAATCACAAGGTATAAACTTAACAAGGAATCCAAAACAAGCAATAATGAGTTAAAGACCAGAAAAGGAGTTCACATGCGCAAAAATAGGCGAGGAAGAGACTCAGACGTGCGTTTTGGAGTAGCCAAGATTGTACTTGCTTGGCGGGACAGAAGGGCCGCCTGGCAAGTCATGCCAAGACTCACCCCACCTAGTGGGACAGGCTAGTACTCACCTTGCCCAATGGGTTATGAATCCCACCTGGTAGGTCAGCACGCCTGGTGAAAAATTCAGTTGCCCAGGGCCAGCATAGAGTCTAGTTTTCAAAAAATAGTCACCTAGCGCCTATCTAACCCTGCCAGGCGGGTCCGAGGTTTGAATTTTAATTTGTTTTTCCTATTGTCTTTGGCTTCTAAATGCTCCAAAACAAATAATTAAATTCTTAATCACTTCTTCTACCTTGATAATTGGTCAATCTAATCTATAAACTCCTCACTTACTCACAATCCCCTCAAAACTCGTTAAATCTCTAACTTAAGTACAAAGGGAAAAGCAAGAGTAATCCATGAGAGTCCATAATAAATTAAACATAAAATTTCCATAAAGCACATTAATGATTTGGGAAAAATTGCATTCCTCTTTGCACACATAATCATACAATTTAACACACAATTAAGGTCCAGAACCAATCCCTTTACCTATGACTGAAGTCATACCCATGAGTGAGATAGCTCACCCCCTTTTACCTTGAAAGAGGCAATCTCCGACAAGAGGATGCGAATGGTGCACCAGCGTCTTCCTATGGTTCCTCACTTCTTATATACAATGGCTCTGACAGCACAAAATCGCCAAATAGGCACAAGAGAGAGAATAAGGAAAAAGGGTTAGGTTTTTCAAGAAACCTAAGGGACTCTTAAAGCTAACTTTAGGCTTATGAAAACTAAGCCCAAGACAAAGGTCTTAAAATTTTTAAAAACATTCTAATTATAAAACCTATTTTAAAAGCCCAATATCTCTTTTTTTCTAGAATACCATTTTATTAAAAACAAGGCAAACAAAATAATAATAATAATAATAATAATGCATATTAATTAAAAAGAAAACATTGGGGTGTTACAATGTTCATCTCACTGTTGTTAAAAGAATTTTCAGATACTTAAAAGGAACTACTAGTCTTGGTATGTGTTTTAAGCCAAGTAAAGAATACATTTTAGTTAGTTTCTGTGATGCTAATTATGTCGGAGACAGAATAGAACGACAAAGCACCAATAAGGGATATCATCTAATTGGAGGCAATCTTGTCTCTTGGACTAGCAAAAGGCAGGGAATAATTGCCTTATCCACAGTAAAAGCAAAATACATATCAGTAGCGTGTTGGTGCTCACAAATTCTGTGGATCAAGCATTAACTTGAAGACTACAGTATACACGAAAGTAAAATTCCTATTCTTTGTGATAAAACTGCTGCCATTAATCTTTCAAAAATTCCATATTGCATTCTAGAGCTAAGCATATTGAAATTAAACATTACTTTATAAGGGATTATGTTCAAGAAGAGATTGTTGATATTCAGTTCATTAACATTAAAAATCAACTAGAAGATATATTTACAAAACCCTTTCCTAAAGATTAACTCGTCCATATAAGAGAAAGTCTTGGTATGGATTTTAAAAAGGAATGAATAATTTCATTCAGTCCAAAGGACTGAGCATCCAATGAAATGTTGCATCCATTTGTATAACAACGTCCATTGTACTTGCATATTTTTCAGAATGAATATTAAACCTTTTTTTATATTATCATACATCTACAATCATGTTTTTACTAACAATGATTTGAAATAAATGCTTTATTCCTTGTTTGAGTCACATATGGGTGTAACTGATATCAAAACTATGCAACCTCCTGTACCTGCATTTATTGCACCTTCTCTCTTCTCAAAATTTCAAAATACCGCCAAAACACAAAACCCTTCAATTATTTTCACTACACTCAAAACCCTATATTAATCTTTTACAAACACAAAACTCTACCACTCTTTGAAATCTTTCTCCACTCTTGCTCTCAAAATCCTCAAACCTTAAAACTCTCTGCTTCATTTAATCATCATGGCTAGTGGTAATTCAGGCACTGCCATGAAAGCTATTGCTCGAGTTGATGGCCCTAAATAAGGGGAAGCCACAGTACTCGTAGAGTACAAGTTCGATATTAATGCCCTTGATGATATGGTTGTAAAAATGAAGGACAACCTCTTAAGGTGCAAAATTCTGAGCTATTTCTGTCTGAATGAGATTATCTACTTAGAACTCATCTATTGCTTCTAAAGGATTGCTAAATTTACTAACAATAGTGTGGTTGGCATTATTTTGGGAGTTAAGGTTACTGTTGACCTTGGAAGCATCGCAAGCACGATTGGGTGTGAATGTGCTGGCTCTTACATTAAAAATGATTGGGAGAACAGCTACAACAGACATGAAACTATGGATGCTGCTTTCATGGGGCCTGAGGCTGAAGGGCATGTTGAGTACAAGCAAGCTGATCAAAGAAGGAAAAGTTTTCCAACAATTTCTTAATCAAGGCATTCTACATAAAGCTGGGTCGAAGGATAATGTCACCTTCCTTCATTGCTTCGCTCTCTTCCACATGATCACTGGACAACAATTCAACCTTCCATATCTCATCTTGAGCAGCATTTTTAAGAATATGAAGGGTAAAGAAGTGATTGATCAAATCACTTATTCTGTTTTGCTGAATAGGATATTTTGCATGCAACAAGTCTACCACGAATTCTTTAGTTTCCCAAGCATTGAACAGGTTAAGATCAAGCAACTGGGTAGTGGTCAAATGATAAGTCAGCTACCTTTTGGATGAAACAACATTAGCCAGATAAAGGCTGGGTTTGTTCTGAAACCCATTGAAAAAGGATTAAAGGCTAGTGATGTGCCTAAGGAGGAGCCTAGTGGAACTACCTTAACCAACAAAAGAAAGAGTAGGACAAGAGCTTGACGAACCATAAGAGGATGAAGCTTTTTTCATCCAACCTTAGTTTATAGCGACTAAAGCTACAACATCCAAGAGGCAATCGTCCAAGGGCAAGGTGTCCAGACAACTTGCGGCATCTAGAGAAACAAGATTTAAATCCCAACAAGAACTAGCACCAAAGGTTGTCCCTCCTCCATCTGCTTTACCTCCTCCTCCTCCTCAGCCTACCAAAAGGAAGCTTAGGCTGCAAGAAGATTCTAATGATGAAGACAGTGAGTCAATTGCTGTTTTACTGAAGAAACAAAGGACTAAAAAAGTAGCATTTCCTTAACAAGTTGAAGCTCTTACTAAACCTATAGCAACGAGAAAAACATCGTCTAGAGCCAAGACTGCTGCTGAGAAAAGCAAAAGAAGTAAGTCATCTATCACTAACTCTAATGATATGATTGCTAAACATGATTTTGTTGACTCTATATTCACTGAACCTGTTAAACCACAAGCCCAAACAGAAACCCAAATACCAACCCATGAACATCTACTAGCAGACTACCCTCCATGGTATACACCAACCCTTACTGAACTTGAACCAGACATGCCTCTTCCTGGTGATGAAGGTTATGTATGTAATATTCCTACACCTAGTCTAGTTAAACTGTACCTATCTCTCAAGCCACCAAAGCAAGAAAAGATTTCTTACATTGAATGGTGCACTCCAAAGTCCATTCTAGTAACCATTTCTAGACCTAAAACCAGTATCAATCTAGATGTAGACTTTACGTTTGATGGACAAGCAGAAAACTAGGCAGTGTAAAAGAAGAAGTGGAGGTTGCTGTATGAAAAACAAAACAAGCAAAATCTTATGGACACAAATCCCATTATTCTGCATCCAAGGCCATACCCTGCACCAGAATATGGATTTGACTACTCACCAATTTTTGAAAATCCTTTCATCTATAAGTACACACATCAGCCCTTCAAGGAGTACTTGGCTCTACCACGTAAGCCTCCCTTAAAAGTGCTTCATCAGAAAGTTGTATCCTAAGATCATACTTATGCACATCATCCAAGGATACTCCAACATAGAGTACCTCCCTTGGACTATCTAGAGACAGCAAAGAAGAAAAAGGAAAATGAAATGGCAAAACACATCATTCATATCAGGCTAGTAGAACTGAAGTTTAGGACATTAGAACTAATTGAAGTAGGTTTCTTTCCTTCTCCATTTGACCAAATGTTCTATGCAACTTTGAAAAGTTTTGCCGAGCTAAAATACCAAATGTTCATCCCTCCTTCACAACACATTTCACAATGAACAACCATTCTCATCCAACCAAATCAGATCTGTCCAAGGTTGCCTTGCTTGGACGAGAATAAAAAAAAAAAGTGACTTTATTGACTAAATCACCTTCTCTGCCAACACCCTCCATGGTCAAATTTCAATAGCATGATTAAGTCACCCTAGAGTGATACATGTCAAGAAGGTTGGTGCAAGATATAGATGCAAACGATGCAAAGAGATTTTGGCACCAACAAATGTGGAGCTGTGAACAAGAAGCATCTAGTAGTAGATTATTTGAACAAGACAAAACAACAACTCCAACAATGCAAAATGGTGACCACATACAGCGTCCAGCTCGTGTGATTAACTTCTTTGATACATCTGTTGCCTTCCTACACTCTGTTGATAGTCGTACACTCATTAGCACTGAAACAGAGATACTTTACGCCATTGTGGATGCTCTGACCAACTCTCGCTATATGCAACCACCTTTTCCCTGGGAATCTTTTTTTCCCCCACTACAAACACTCGCGTCCATACCATCTTCACATTCCAAATCAAAAATTCCTCGAAGCACCTCCTCCTCCCTTTGACGATGCATCTCACTCTCTACCTCACCCACCATACCTCCACCTCCACCAACTCCTGGGTCCTAAGCCTCCACAAGCATTCCTATTGTCATCATCATCCCTTAACCAGCACTGTATGTAGACCCTGCCGTCCAAGCCTATGTCAATGCTCAAATTCAACCTATAATGGCCTTCCTCCAACAAATCCTTTAGAACCAACAACAAATTTTGAACACTCCTTAACCATCACCGCCTCCACCTCCTTCGCAATGACAATGATGTCTAATACTCCACTCTTTTTGCTAAGGTTAAAAGGGGGAGATTAGAAAGGATTTTTGTTTTTGTTTTATGTATTTATCTATGTTTATCTAAGTATTAATGCTTAAGAGTTATTTCATTCATGCATAGCATACAAGCATACATATCTGATTATATTTATTTTGCTCTAAATCGTTATGCTTTCATTTTCACTTCTCTGAGTTTCTAATATGTTTTTGTTTTCACTCTGATAGAAATATTAGACTCAGGGGGAGTATGCTTGAGGTTTCTTTTGATCACTTTCTATGTTAAAAACTCAAATATTTAATAAAATTTGTCATCATCAAAAAAAGGGGAGATTGTTGGAACCAAAGACGTATAAAGCATCTAACCTCTCAAATTTTAAAGATAGCAAAAGTTATTAAATTTTAGAGTTTATATGTAATTGCTTTTAAATAAGCGTCCAATATGTTTTAAGAAAATATAGTCTCCAACGCGCCATTTTAAACCAAGCATCCAATTACTTTACTCTAACATAAGCGCTTTTTTGAAAACTGTCCAATACCTTATTTGAGACGATTTTAAAATTTAACTAAATCTTAAAAGTTCAAAATGCTTATCCTTGTACGCCTTGAAAATGAATGTTTTATTCCTTTTATGAGACCTAATGTTCATATATATCTCACATTAAATGAAAAGCAGATATATATTTTTGTATAAATATAGTTTTGTAAGAAAGCAAGTCAACTTTATCAAGTTGTCAAACCAGAATAAGGAATGATATGAAAAAGTAACTCTGAAGCTCAGAATTGCACCTCCCTTTTTGGTGCAAATACAAAAGTCATTTTTTTGTTTCTTCTGCAAGCTTGATACACATGCTACCTACATAACAAAGTTTTACAACATGTCTCTAAAGCTTAAAGCTTGTCTACTTCAATGGCTATCTTTCCAAGGCTATATATATCAAGCCTGAAGTTTCAAAGAGATGTGTGAAGAACAAAGTAGCAACGAACTTTTCAAAATCTCTCTGGACAAGCTTGCATATTCTTTTAATTTTCATACTTTTTTCAAAAGCAAAGATTTTGTATAGTTGCTCTTAACTTTCATATCCTCACTTTGTGAGTAGATTTTTGTAAAACACTTTTTTGTGTTGTGAAAGCCTAGAGAGACTTTGTGATTAAAGAATACTTGGGTTGTTCAAGTAATCTGGGTTGATCACTGTTGTAAGCCTAAAGAGGCAGTAAGAATACTTGTTTGTAACCAAGGGTTGGTTAGTGTAAATCCTTTTGGAAGAAGGGACTAGATGTAGTTCAGGTTGAGTAAATTAATATAAAATTTCCTTGTGTGCTTTTTTTTTTCCTTATCTTTTCTTGGTTGGCTTTTATTTGCACCTTTTATCTGCTTTCAAAAGTTTGCAAACAAGTTTTGCTAAAACACACAATTCAACCCCCCTTCTTGTGTGTTCAAGTCTATTTCATATAGGAATCTACTTAATTGGATCAATAGGTTGTGGAACCTTAACCATAGTAGGATGATCGACCAACTTTTTTTTTTTTTAACTTGAGGATTACCCATATCCTTAACCAAAATGTGGGGTTTAAAGGGGATAGTAGATGCGACACTACTATCAGGACCGAGTAGCAACAGAGAAACAATCTTGGTTAAAGAAATATTAACCTTATCTAATAGGATGATAAGGTCTACTACATCAAGCTATAAGAACTTAGCATGCATGGGCTCTACGACCTTAGTGCTCCTCCTCATATGCTTGAGTGTGCAGTTATTCCTTTTGACCACACCATTCTAGGACTCACAAGCATGGTATATTGTGGAACTATTCCACTGTCCTACAAGCATGTAGCAAGTAGTCATATATGTTGCCTTGTGACACCATATTTACCATAATACTCTCCTAAAGGAAGCTACAAGAAAAGTATCCTTCAAAACAAATTCAAATCCAAATTATAAGACCAATCTAATGTCACCTACTAATTGCACAACTACTTTGAGATCATTTCCTACCTTGAGTATGCTTCTCCCTCAAATTTGGTTCCCCATGTTTTTGAACCCCTCTAAAGATAGAACAATATGAGTTGTAGAACCACTATCACCCTACCAAGGGTTAATAAGGACATATAATATGACAAGATATAACTCAAAACATAACAAGTTATCAATAGTGTATTCACCTTTGGGCAAAATGCACTAATTGTAGCCTTGGTCAAAACCTCAAATGGGTTAATTCATCATATACTAGATTCAGAAAATTATCCCCTTTGGGCAGACAAATTTCCTAGGCTATTGTGTTTTCCAAAAACTCCACCCAGGAGATTCTCTGTTGAGACAAAACATGAATGCAACAAGACATATAATATGACAAGATATAGCGTAGGGTATAACAAGCTATCGATAATGAGGACCACTATAATAATACATTCCCCTTCTTGCAAAATGTACAAACCAAGGTCATAGCCTAGGTCAAAACCTCAGATGGGTGAATCCATGAGCACACATTGAGTTTAGAAAATTATCCCATTTGGGCACACAAATCCTTCAACCTAATGCATTATTCCCCAATAACTTTATCCATTCTTAACTTTTAACCTAAGCATACAATAATCTCTTTTGGACAAGCAATTACACACAAAGATCAAAAGCTATCCTCAGATTACAAAAAATTTCCATAAACCAATATAAGTGGTCCCACTTTGGCGGTAACAACTTGTAGCAACCCACGAAAATTCTCACACAAGAATCAATTTTTTTCTTGTCCAAAATCATGACTCGGTCAACAAGTAAATGCAACATTAAAAGAGCACCCTTACTGGTTATGTATAAATTATTAGCAATATTCCCAGCATGTTTTGTACTTATATAGTCTCAAAAAGCTATTAAAGCATTTTAATTTTAACTTTCAAGTAAATAAATATCAACTATAAATTCACAATAGTGGAAACTAAATAAATAATAGCAACCTTGAAACATACCAAAATGGTACATATTCCAAATATTAGCACACAGTTATATACACATTAAACGCAACACAATCATCGAACATAATGTAAATTTTGCTTCCCTTTTAATTATTATTAACATGAAATACGTTTTGAAACAATATTGCAGCTTAAAACCACAATAGCAAATAATAATCATAATAAAAAAAACCAAGTCTTTGGATAACAACATGAATAACAATTCAGGGCAAATAACAGCATAGCAATAATAGCAATTAATGTACCAATTTAATAGCAATTGTAGTTCAGTAATTCAATTCAACAGCGTAACAATGACAATTGAAATTGGCAGCCGAATTAACGAGGCAAGTGCATTAATAGCTGGATAGCAATTATCGTGAGAAATGCAATTGGCACGAAATACTCAAATACCCATTCAATGTAGTATTAACAATTAACACCAGGTGCATAACGTTAACGAATGGAAATTCACCCCCAATTCAACAATCCGAGTAATTGATATTCACAGTAACTAATCGATTAACACCTTCAAGCCCACTAGCATAACGGTAGCCAATTGACATAGTTACAAAAACTAATCAATTAACATGATCATGAATCAACCAATTGCATAAAGCGATCTGACTAGTACAATGGTAGTCAATTGTTGAATCAACAATTATTATAGCTAATAAAACCCAGGCAGCATGACAATTAAAACACACCATAATGCAACAATCGATATAAACCCAATAGCACAGTGCATCCAATTGAAAATTGTAGAATGAAATTCAAAATTGAAAAAAAAACCCATATAATCGAAAGTTTAAAATCCTTGCTATATAGTTCACATAAAGGCGCAAAATTTATGATGATACTCTACAAAAGCCCTATGATTTGAAATTCCAATTTTTTAAAACAATTATTCAAATATTTCACACATAATAAGAAAAGAAAATTACCTAAAAATTGGATCCAGAAAATTACTAAATAAAAGGACACAATAATATTTAACAATCAGGTCCTAAATCATATAAAATTGGCTTTGATACCAAATGTAGAAAAAAAAAAACATACCAAATAATGACACACTTTATATGAGTTTAGAACACCGATAAGATTATTTTCTTGTTGAAGACATGATCGAAGATATTGGGAATTGCCTATGTGTTGCGCAAATCCTGCAAAATGAGAAGCTAAGTCTTCTTTTGCCTCATGACATGTTTCAAACTCTAGGTTTTCAATGGGCAAACCATAGAGAGTGATTATATGTCGTGATGGCAAAGGGGACCTAGCCATGTAGTTTATTAACCCTAGGCACCTCCCATTATGAGCCTAGTAGTTTGGCCTATATTGTTTCCCACATGGATCAGTATTAGGTGTCCAAAAGCCTATTGGCAATTAATTACATTATTAGGGGGCTTAAGTATCATCAAATGGATTATAATATTAGCCCATTTTTGGCAAAACAAAATGTCACAATTGATTGCAGCCCACAATAATTTATAAGAAAATTTTAACAATAAATTGATATATATATATATATATAAGAAACCCTAACCCACAATTTGGGGTTAATTGCAAACGAGATGATAAACACGTTAAGTCCTTGAGATTGTTGTCCTTGTTATCCATAATCTCGACAAATCACAAACGACGATCCATCTCACCTACGAACTCATTTGAACGCAAACAAAAGTAGTTTGAGACATGTGAATCCACACTGTCCTTAAGGACTTATTCAGTGATGCGTAAGTCCCCCAATATATAATAGACTCTTTCGAAAAATGTTGGGACAACAAAACTAGCAAGCTTTTATTTTATTGTAAACCCGAAAACTTAGAAGAAAAAGGAGAAGAGAAAGATGTGTGAGAGAATGGGTCTCTGTCGACTTTCTAAAAGACAGATATTTTATAAAAGGAAAGTAATAGTTCTAAAAATTATCTCAGCCCACTAAGTCATAAAATGAGACCAAGTCAAAGAGACTCGATCAAAGATAAAAGAATATTTAGTTTTAGGTCAGCAATAAATTAATTTAAAATAATTTTATAAAATTAATTAAACAAAAATGTTAACCGTTTGAAATATAAAACAAAATGTTAACTATTAGACATTTTAATAACCTCATGACACTATTAACCACGTATCAAAAATTATATACAATTATGTTCTTTTACTATTAACTACTCCCTCCGGTCTTTTATATAAGTAACAAATGAGGTATTTTTTTGTCCTAATTATAAGAAACAAAGCCTCATTTTTAAATATATTAATTGTTCAATTCCTTTTATGTCCTTAATTTATTAAGTCTATTTACAAGACACTCACCAATTTCCCATATAAGTTGATGCATTATCCTTGTTTTTTTAGCAATTTTGGTGGACAATCATGATTTCAAGCAATTTTGTCATTTGGTTTAAATTAAATTTTGCAACAATTCTTGAGTTACAAGCAATAACATTAAATACAACTAACACTTAAATCATTTCATTCCAAGGGTATTTTTGGAATAAAATTTAAATTTATATAATTATTATTTAAAATTAACTAACCTAACTACTTTTATTGATTTTAATGATTTAGTTATTTGTTACTTATATAAAGGACCGGAGGTAGTATTTGTGAGGTAAAGATAACCATATTTACACACGTGGTTAACCACTTGTGATGGTCAATAACCTTAACCACCATTGGATATTTTAATAGCATCATTACACTATTAACCACATATTGATAATTGTATACAAATATATTCATTTACTCTTAACCACCTGTAAGACAAAATCGACCATACTTTTATATATTGTTAACTACATGTTCAGGTGGACACCAGGTGTACAAATTCCATATGTATGTCACTCTCTTTCCATTAACTTAAGATTAACATTATAAACCCACTAGGGTCGGCCTCATAGACAGACGCACGTTGCAATGGAGGGGCCTTGGCCCCCCTGACTTTTTTTTTCTAATATTAAAAATTTATAGGGTTAAATATGTTTTTAGTCTTCTAAAAATATGACAAAATTGGTTTTAGTCCTTGGTAAATTTTTTCCTTGAATAAAGTCCCTCAAATATTAAAAATATCCTAATTAGATCCATGTGCTAAACTTTGTTTAACTTTTCTGTTAAAGATGACCACATCAGTTTCCAAGTAAAGTATTTTATTACCTGAAGTGCTCAGTGGTAATTTTTAATAAAAAATTATGTAATTACTTTTGCTTTAGGGTTAAAAAAATCTATGGTTTAGGGTTAAACATGTACTAATTTTATTTAAAAAGTATGTGACTAACATAACCTAGACATAGCAATTGACATGAACGGTCACATCAGCAAATTAATGATGATTGTGATGCTGATGTGGCCAACATTTAACAGAAAAGTTTAACAGAGTTTAGCACAGAGATCTAATTAGG
Organism: Spatholobus suberectus; assembly: GCA_004329165.1. Classification (NCBI taxonomy): domain Eukaryota; kingdom Viridiplantae; phylum Streptophyta; class Magnoliopsida; order Fabales; family Fabaceae; genus Spatholobus; species Spatholobus suberectus. The sequence goes on along the minus strand of CM014731.1, from coordinate 53,793,140 downwards.
GTATTTTTAATATTTAAGAGATTTTATTCAAGGAAAAAAATTTCTGAGGACTAAAATCAATTTTATCATATTTTTGGAGGACCAAAAACGTATTTAACCCAAACTTATATAATTGCTTATAAAACGTAATATTTATTTGGACGAGAACTTCAACAAATTTGAGGTGCAAGTCTGCATATTTCATTGGTTTGTACAAATGGAGCAAATGGAAGGTGGGATAAGATATATGTGATTGCTAATTTCTTCTACGAATTAACAAGAGATTAAAAATTTATATAGCTGCTTAAAAAACATAATATCTATTTGGATGAGAACTTCAATAAATTTGAGGCGTAAGTCTGCATATTTCATTGGTTTGTGTGTGTGTAATTATTTTCATAAAGTGAGTTTTATTATGAAGATAATGAATTTTAAGTATTATTTATCTCTTTATTTATTTATTTTTTGATAATATATTTCATTCCCATTTTATACTTTTTAAATAAATTTTATTAGATAACTTGTTTGATATACAATGTCTTTATTATTTCTTTCTTTCTTATTTGGTAATGAAATTTGTTACACAAATATTTATTAGATAACTTTAATTTTATCAACATGTCATTGGTCTATGTAAAACTGAACTCGAATTCCTTAAACAAAGTCTCGAGTTCGAGTCTTGTAAGTAGAAAAACATAGTTGGGAAGAGAGATCCCACTAAATATGACTAGCTAGATTTTCTACGAAAATTAGACATAAACAAAGCCGATAAATATCTTACACGAATAACATAGTGATAAAAAAAGTAATTAATAAGACTATAAGATACCAAACACAACCAATTGCTTCAAGGACCACCGAAACACCAGTAACGACTTTTGTGGTATTAGCGGTGGGAGACATTGCAAAGATAGAGGACATGTAGCTCGCCTGAAGGAGTAACATTGACGAAGTCAGTAAAAGCCACGCAACAACATTGTTCCTCGGCATTAGACTGACAATTGCGAAAGTTGATGCAAAAAAGCAAAACATATTCGCCATTGTAATCTGAATGAAGTCCTCGTTTGACAGACTTGATTTTGATCCACTTCTAGCATCATACCAAGTGATCCATGATTTGGAGGCCACATGACTGAGAGTATTATTAGTCCCAACGTCAGTCTGATGAAATCCACCAGGGGGACTCAGGGCTGCTTGATAAGTGGCGGTTGCAACAAGAGTGGCCACGACCAAATACGCGTTGCGTACCTCCTCTGACATATGCTGTCTCGGACCAAACTTGACAATTATCCACTCTTTCTTAAATAAGAATATTGATTTAATTTTTGCAATAATCCTAACTATTGCTCCAACCCTGGCTAACTTCCTCTTGATATCTTTGTGCTCTACTATGTCTAATGCTGTTTGCCCCATCAAATTCTTGGCATCGAAAACCATCCACTGCGTCATCAACAATGTCATTGCCTGTACAATCAAGAGATTGTTGAAAACAAGAAGTCGTAAACTTTAATTTAATCCAATATTAATTATAAAACCTGTTCCACCTGAGTTTCCAAGAAATGGTCATGATAATAAGTGTCGTAAAAATATTTGTTGAGAAGCATTTAATACATTTAGTTAGAATTATTAACTAATTTTTGTGGTTTTAGGATGAAAAAATACCTTTTTATTAAATATTTTGTATATTCCTTTTAAAGTACAATAGGTAGTTAATTTTCTTCAATAAGAAAATGTAATTTCATTTTCGTCATTTAATAACATTTTTTAGTAAACTCTTATTATAGTCTCTAAAGTGTCTGTCAAGGAAAATCCCAAGGGTCCGTTTAACATCGTATATGGTTGGTTTATTTGGAGTGTTGTCCCCTTCCTAAGCCTAAACCCAAAAACAGTTAACTCGTTGTGGGAGAAGAGAGGAGTCATGTGTTCTTTGCCTTAGGTCTAATCACCTAGTCGCATTGCAATTGATGAATAAGCACTCCACCAATAACTGATCTTGATGTGCTATGACTGGTTAGGGGTTCAGGCGGTGATGCCTAAGGATGGTAGGATTCATTTCATACAACATAATTATGGTCCTAAGGGAAAAAAATTAAAAAGGTTTGGTGGATGGTGTGGTTTGCCTCGATGTGGAGAATATGGCTACATATAAATAATATAATCTTCAAAGGCAAGGCAGCAAATGGAGAAAAAGTATTGGACCTAATAAAGTTTAGATCTTGGTCATGGTTAATGTAAAAATGAAAGGTTTTTCTTATTCTTTATATGAATGATCAAGGAATCCTGTGCTATCTACGAAAGCCTTATAAGGAGTATGAACTTTTTATAAGGGTTGGGGTATCCCTTTTACCTCCTATCTAATGTATAAGGACTGGAAGAGAAAATGCTTCAAATCTTTTGAGTCCGTTCAGTCGAAGAAAAAAAGGGCTTTTGCGATTTAAATCGGTTCTCTAATAACCGACTAAATTGTTTTTTAAATTGTTCAAAATCCATTGTAAAAACACTTGTTTTTAAATTGTTCAAAATCCATTGTAAAAACACTTACTTTTTATATCATTTGTGTCTAAATCTATTCAAGAACAGATTTAAAAAGTCTTTTTTAACTGATTTAAAAAATAGTTTTCACAATAGTGCTTTGATCTCTAACTTTATAAAATGTCATTATTTAAATTTGTTTTTTTATGAAACGGTAATAAAAAAATAGCAATTTAATGTCAAAAACTAAAGCCAGGATTTTATGAAGTTAAGCGGAGTTTACTTGCTCGGTACATATCAATAAAAATTTTATATTTAAAAGTTTTAATTTTTTAAATTGCTACTAATATATTCGTCAAATCATTTTTAAATTGCAGAAAACTACGCATTGTACCCTGACACTAGCATATTTGTCAAGTCAACACTAAATTCAAATATATAGAGCTAGATTAAAGGATACCTTTTCGTCATTCTTGGATGCTGCAATATGTAAAACAGTGTTGCCAGCCTCATCTTCCCAATTCATAATGGTTTCTACCAAATCCAAGCTTTTTTCTAGCGTGAGCCACTTAACCAAGAAGTTAAGAGCCTCCATATTTTGGTCTTTCACAGCAATATGCAACGCAGTCTCATTTCTAACAGTCACATCGTTAATGGAATCAGGGCATATCTTGAGGAACTTCTCCAAAATGTCATTTTCTCCTTTTAGAATTACATAGTGTAAAGGAGTGAGGCCTTCCCGCCCTTTGGCTCGGACGAGGTCTTTGTCAATGTTCACAAGGAAGAGGACTATTCCCTTATGGCCGCTTTCTAAAGCAAGGTGGATGGGGTTGAATCCTTCGTGATTTAGTTTCCTAGCAAACGAAGGTTTCAAACACATAATCTCGTATGCAAATGGGACTTTACCTGCGGATGCTGCAACATGCAAAGGGGTTTCAACAAAGGGTATGGCCTCAATGTGCTCCAACACGTATGGATCCTCCTTAATTAGTTCGTAGAGTCTGCCTGTGTCTCCCTCTTCAGCAGCAGCATTCAGCCTGTCCGCGCTACTCATGTCTACCAACGTGCTTGCTTCGGATTGGAGCTTGAAATGTATATCCATGCACGCTGTCATGAGACCACTCACCAGCTTACCTAGCTATTTATAGGAATAGGCTAGTTTATTTCTTCTTTTTTTTTTTTTGGTGTGTGTAATGACAATAATAAAGTTAGAACCTAAGTACATAATACTCAACCCCTCATCTTCGTGAAATTATTAGGTGGTTCTGGACCACCATGGTCCCTATTAATTTGCATATGACATGTAATCAAGTGTTATTAATTTTTTCTCGTGAATTGTAAAAGTTGAATATGTGCTATAAACACATTGGCTGAGACCATAGACACTTGATAATCCTAGACTATCTAATAATTTCTCCTCATCTTCTAAGCTGACCTTAGTGGGTAGGCAAGTTTATTTCTCATGAAATAATTACTTTTTCAAAACTCTTTTAAACTACCACGAAGCCAAAGCTAATGGATTAAACTAATGATGACCAAGTAAAAAACAAATTAATTTGCTAATTAAAATTCATTTGCAGTCGTTAGATATATGTTAAAATTGTGCGAATATTGCTTGTGGGTTTAAGAGTCAGTAACAATATATTGTCAATTATTCTGGCAGAAAAGTCTTTAATTATCTATTATTTATCTTATTAAAGGTGTCTGAAATGCATGTTGGCACTAGCTATGTCACCACTCACCTGCTTATATTTCTCTTCGACTAAGCTTTAGTGTCTTTTTTATCATTTGCTCTTAAAAGTATGTTAACGGAAATATCTAATCTTACAAACGGATAATCAATTTTTTTTCTATTTTTCTAATGTTAACAAATAAAAGAAAAATGATGGGCACACGACGTGACACCACCCGTAGAAAGACAGGGTCATTTTTCCCAACATAACTATTACCCCAGATCTTGGATAGAAGCTGCTAATCACATTAATTAAAGAAGGAAAAGAGAAAAGAGAAAAGAGAGATACAGAATGTAGGGAAAATGTTAAATAAGTAAATTGTAAACCAAAAAAGAAAAATCGCGTATGTACTAAAAGGGAGAGACAGGAGGGATAATCAAAAATAAAAAGGAATAGAGTTGAAAGAAAAAGAAAAAAGCAAATTAGAGTAATAGGAATAAGATGTAAAATTAAGGGGGAAAAGGGAAAAGAAAGAGAACAAAATCGTATTTAACTTGTACAAGAAGGGGAAAAATGTAAAAAAGAAAAGAAAGTGTAATATAAACGGGAGGAGGGGGGGGGGGGAAGGATATGATTTAAAATTTATTCTTTAATTTAATATATTACCTCGAAAATAGGCTTTTGCATAGTATCTTAAAAAAAATTTATATTTAACAACAGGCAGGTGATGAACACTTTTTTATTTATTATCTACACTTAAACATTTCTTTCAGTTAACTTCACAAGTGTTTAACATAATAGCCAAGGGTAGTAAAAATGCATTACTAAAACCATGTAAAAAGAAATATAGAGGTATTATCATAAATTTGATTATTATTACAGAAAGTGAGGGAAGAGGCATTTTCCATTAGTAGAAATTTACGATTTTTTTTTTGAATTTTCTAGTGAAAATTATCCGCAGGATTTTTTCTTGTGAATTTCGCTACAAATATGCATATTATATGATTTTATTTCTGCATATTTAAATTTGTAGGAAAATTTCTAAGAAATTTTTACACTTCTTGTGAATTTTCTCTGCAGACTTAAGACTTTGGGTAGAAGCGGCAATTAAGAACAATGACTAAACAAGGAATGGAGAAAAGCGAGATAAAGAATATAATGGAAAAATTAAATAAGTAAATTGTAATTAACTAAAATGAATAATTGGGTAGGTACCGAAAGGGAGTGACAAAATGAAAAGAGATGAAGAAAAATATAAAAGAGTAGAGCTGAAAGAAAAAAAAAAGTAATAGGAACAAGAAGGTAGACTAAAGGTAAAAAAAAAAAAAAAAAGGGAAAAGAAAAAGAAAAAAAGAAAAAAAACTTATTTAACTTGTATAAGAAGGGAGAAAATGTAGAAAAGAAAAAGAAGTAAAATAAATGGCAAAAAATAAACAATAATACATGTGAGAAGGAAGGAGAAAAAAGGGAGAAGAAAGGAACAAAAGTGGGAAACTTCTATTTTTCAAGATAAGAGTAATTACTTCTACAAAATCTTAAATGAATTTTGTTAAAAATAAAAATATTTATTTTATTATTCCATTAATTCTTAATACTATTATACAAAATATGATTTAAAATTTATTCTTCACTTTAACATACTATCGCGAAAATAAGCTTTTACATATATTATCCTAAATATTGCTTAATTTAACAACAGGCAGGTGATGAAACTCTTATTTATTTATTATCTAAACTTACATTTCTTTTAGTTAACTTCATAAGTACTTAAAATAATAGCCAACAGTAGTAAATATACGTTACTAAATCCTTGTAAAAAGAACTATTATCATAAATTTTATTAGTATTATCCCACTTCATTACAGAAAGTGAAGGAGGAGCATTTTTCATTACTCGAAATATACGATTTTTTCCGGTTTTTCGTGTTAAATTTTTTCACAGGATACAAATTTTGTTATAGATATGTTTATTAATTATATAATTTTTTTCTTGCCGATAATCCTTAGAAAAATATTACATTTTCAATACTTTAGATAAAAGTCACAAAGAAGCACAATAACTAAACAAGGAATAGAGAAAAGGAGATAAAGAATTTAATGGAGAAGTTAAATAGGTAAATTATAAACTATAAAAAACATCGTGTAGGTACCAAAAATGGAAAGACAAAAGAGATAAGAAAAAATAAAAAGGAACAAAGCCAAAAGGGAAAAAAGTGTTAGGAACAAGAAATATAATAAGGGGGAAAGCGGGGGGGAGAACAAAATATTATTAACTCATCATGATGTGAAAATTGGTAGAACAAGGAGACACACCTAATAATAGAGAACAAAATATAATAACATGCTAGGGTTACCAACAGAGGTCTACTCAGAAGATTACTGTATAGGCTTAAACAACAAGCAGGTTTAGCCAATTACAACTACTTACTAGCCCTTGGACGTCAAAGTTGCCCACCAAGTGAAATTTTAGTAATGTTAGGACGAATTGGACTCGCATCATGAGAAAGATAAGAATTAATTCTGAATCATTAAGCACTTGTGCCAACCCACATTAACAAAAATATTATTTAATTTGTACAAGAAGGTGGGGTGTGGAAAGAAAAAGTAAGTAAAATAAAACCGGGGGGGAGGAGGAGAGTGGGAAACTCCTATTTTGAGATAAGTATAATTACTTAACTTATACATAATCTTAAATGAAATTTGTTAAAAATAAAAAATATTTAATTTTTATTATTCCATTATTTCTTAATACTATTATATGAAATATTATTTAAACTTCATTCTTCAATTTAATGTATTATCTTAAAAAATTAGCTTAACGCTTATTATCTAAACATATTTTTCTTTTAGTTAACTTCATAAGTGCTTAAAATAATAGCCAAGACTAAAACCTTGTAAATAGAAACTTAGAGTTACATACTATCATAAAATTGATTAGTAATTTCCGATTTTATTATTACAGATTGTGAGGGGGGAGTTCTCTACCAAAAAAAAATAATAAATTGTGAGGTGGAGACAATATTTTACTACTAGAAATTTACGAGTTTGTTTAGGACATTGTCGCAAAACTTTTCTGCAAAAATTTCTTGAAAATTTTGCTACTAATATGTCTATTAATTATATGATTTTTTTTTCTATAGATTTAATTTAAATAACAAGAAAATAAAAAAAAAATTGCAAATTTTCTTGCCGACTCAAGACATTGTATAGAAGTCGTAATTAAGGACAGAAGTAAACAAAGAATAGAAGAGAGAGAGAGAGATAGATAAAGAATATAAAGGGAAAACTACATACTTAAATTGTACACTAAAATGCAAAAATCGTGTAGGTACCAAAGGGGAGAGATAGATGAGGAAAAATAAAAAGGAGTAGAGCTGAAAGAAAGAGGGAAAAAAAAATATTAGGAATGGGATGATTGAAAGATAATCATGTCCCTTAAGTGTGTGGTTAGAGATTCAATCTCTAGATTTATGTGTATGAGAAAACATCTATTGGGTGAGGTGAGTCCCTTAAATGGATCTTAGTATTCGGAACATTAATGTTGAAAAGAAAAAAATGTAAATAAACGAAAAAAAAAAATACATATGATAAGAAGGAAGAGAAAGAAGGAAGAAAAAATAAACAAAATTGAGAAACACCTATTTTATGTTAACGGAAATATCTGATCTTACAAACGGATTATCAATTTTGTTTTTCTATTTTTCTAATGTCAACAAATAAAAGAAAAATGATGGGCACACGACGTGACACCACCCGTAGAAAGACAGGGTCATTTTTCCCAACAAAACTATTACCCCAGATCTTGGATAGAAGCTGCTAAGCACATTAATTAAAGAAGGAAAAGAGAAAAGAGAGATAAAGAATATGAGGAAAATGTTAAATAAGTAAATTGTAAACCACAAACGAAAAATCGTGTAGGTACTAAAAGGGGGAGACAGGAGGGATAATAAAAAATAAAAAGGAATAGATTTGAAAGAAAAAGAAAAAAGAAAATTAGAGTAATAGAAATAAGATGTAAAATAAAGCGGGAAAGGGGAAAAGAAAGAGAAAAAAATCGTATTTAACTTGTACAAGAAGGGGGGAAATGTAGAAAAGAAAAGAATGTAATATAAACGGGAGGAAGGGGGGATATGATTTAATATTTATTCTTTAATTTAATATATTACCTCGAAAATAGGCTTTTCCATAGTATCTTAAAAACTGTTTATATTTAAGAACAGGCAGATGATGAACACTTTTTTATTTCTTATCTACACTTAAACATTTCTTTCAGTTAACTTCACAAGTGCTTAACATAATTAATAGCCAAGGGTAATAAATATGCATTACTAAAACCATGTAAAAAGAAACTTAGAGGTATTATCATAAATTTAATTACTATTACAGAAAGTGAGGGAAGAGGCATTTTCCATTAGTTGAAATTTATGATTTTTTTGTGAATTTTCTTGTGAAAATTATCCGCGGGATTTTCTTTTGTGAATTTCGCTACAAATATGCATATTATATGATTTTACTTCTGCATACTTAAATTTGTAGGAAAATTTCTAAGAAATTTTTACATTTCTTGTGATTTTTCTTTGCAGACTTAAGACTTTGGGTAGAAGCCGCAATTAAGAACAATGACTAAACAAGGAATGGAGAAAAGCGAGATAAAGAATATAATGGAAAAATTAAATAAGTAAATTGTAATCAACTAAAATGAAAAATTGTGCAGGTACCGAAAGAGAGTGACAAAATGAAAAGAGATGAAGAAAAATAAAAAGAGTAGAGCTGAAAGAAAAAATAATAATAAAAGCAATAGTAACAAGAAGGTAGACTAAAGGTCAAAAAAAAAAAAAGGGAAAAGAAAAAAAAAAGAACAAAAATTTATTTAACTTGTATAAGAAGGGAGAATGTAGAAAATAAAAAGACGTAAAATAAAAGGCAAAAAAATAATATAATAATACATGTGAGAAGGAAGGAAAAAAAAGGGAGAAGAAAGAAACAAAAGTGGGAAACTTCTATTTTTCAAGATAAGAACAATTACTTCTACAAAATCTTAAATGAATTTGTTAAAATAAAAATAGTTATATTTTATTATTCCATTAATTCTTAATGCTATTATACAAAATATGATTTAAAATTTATTCTTCAGTTTAACATACTAGCTTGAAAATAAGCTTTGACATATATTATTCTAAATATTGCTTTATATTTAACAACAAGCAGATATTTATTTATTATGTAAGCTTTCCAAGGTAGTAAATATACATTACTAAATCCTCGTCAAAAGAAATATTATCATCAATTTTATTAGTATTGTCCCACTTCTTTACAGAAAGTGACGAAGGAGCATTTTCCATTACTAGAAATATACGATTTTTTTCCGGATTTTCCTGTTAAATTTTTTTACAGGATGCAAATTTTGTTATAAATATGTTTATTAATTATATAAATTTTTTTCTGGCCGACAATCCATAGAAAAATATTACATTTTCAATACTTTAGATAAAAGTCACAAAGAAGCACAACAACTAAACAAGGAATAGAGAAAAGGAGAAAAAGAATTTAATGGAAAAGTTAAATAAGTAAATTATAAACTATAAAAAACATCGTGTAGGTACCAAAAATGGAAAGACAAAATAAAAAGGAGCCGAGCTGAAAGAAACAAAATAAAAGCAATACAGGAACAAGAAGGTAGACTAAAGGGAAAAGAAAAAAAATCTTATTTAACTTGAATAAGGGAGAAAATGTAGAAAAGAAAAAGAAGTAAAATAAAAGGCAAAAAAAAAAAAAAAAAGGAATACATGTGAGAGGGAAGGAGAAAAAAGGGAGAAGAAAGGAACAAAAGTGGGAAACTTCTATTTTTCAAGATAAGAGTAAGTACTTCTACAAAATCTTAAATGAATTTTGTTAAAAATAAAAATTTTATATTTTCTTATTCCATTAATTCTTAATACTATTCTACAAAATATCATTTAAAATTTATGTTTCAGTTTAACATACTACCTTGAAAATAAGCTTTTACATATATTATTCTAAATATTGGTTATATTTAAGAACAAGCAGATATTTATTTATTATCTAAGCTTACATTTCTTTCAGTTAACTACAGTTAACTACATAAATACTTAAAATAATAGCCAAGGGTAGTAGATATACGTTACTAAATCCTCATCAAAAGAAATATTATCATAAATTTTATTAGTATTGTCCGACTTCATTACAGATAGTGACGAAGGAGCATTTTCCATTACTAGAAATATACGATTTTTTTCCAGATTTTCTTGTTAAATTTTTTCACAGGATGCAAATTTTGTTAGAAATATGTTTATTAATTATATAAATTTTTTTCTTGCCGATAATCCTTAAAAAAATATTACATTTTCAATACTTTAGATAAAATTCACAAAGAAGCACAATAACTAAACAAGGAATAGAGAAAAAGAGAAAAAAAATTTAATGAAAAGTTAAATAAGTAAATTATAAACTATAAAAAACATTGTGTAGGTACCAAATATGGAAAGACAAAATAAAAAGGAGTAGAGCTGAAAGAAACAAAATAAAAGCAATACAGGAACAAGAAGGTAGATTAAAGGGAAAAAAAGGGAAAAGAAAAAGAAAAAAAAAATCTTATTTAACTTGTATAAGAAGGGAGAAAATGTGGAAGAGAAAAAGAAGTAAAATAAAAGGCAAAAAAAAAAAAACGAATACATGTGAAACGAACAAAAGTGAGAAACTTCTATTTTTCAAGATAAGAGTAAGTACTTCAACAAAATCTTAAATGAATTTTGTTAAAAATAAAAATATTTATATTTTATTATTCCAATAATTCTCAATACTATTATATAAAATATGATTTAAAATTTATTCTTCAGTTTAACATACTACCTCCAAAATAAGCTTTTACATATATTATCCTAAATGTTGCTTATATTTAACAATAGGCAGGTGATGAATTCATATTTATTTATTATCTAAGCTTACATTTCTTTTAGTTAACTTCATATGCACTTAAAATAATAGCCAAGGGTAGTAAATATACGTTACTAAATCCTTGTCAAACGAAATATTATCATAAATTTTATTAGTATTGTCCCACTTCATTACAAAAAGTGACGAAGGAGCATTTTCCATTACTAGAAATATACAATTTTTCTTTTCAGATTTTCCTGTTAAATTTTTTCACAAGATGCAAATTTTGTTATAAATATGTTTATTAATTATATAATTTTTTTTCTAGTCGATAATCCTTAGAAAAATATTACATTTTCAATACTTTAGATAAAAGTCACAAAGAAGCACAATAACTAAACAAGGTATTGAGAAAAGGAGAAAGAGAATTTAATGGAAATGTTAAATAAGTAAATTATAAACTATAAAAAACATCACCTAGGCACCAAAAATGGAAAGACAAAGGAGATAAGTAAAAATAAAAAGGAGGAGAGCCGAACTAGAAAAAAAAAAAAAGAGTGTTAAGAACAAGAAATATAAGGGAAAAGCGGGGGGAGAACAAAATATTATTTAACTCATCATGATGTGTATGTACCAAAAAGGAGTGAGAAAATAAAAAGAGATGAAGAAAAATAAAAAGGAGTAGAGCTGAAAGACAAAAATAAAAGCAATTAGGAACAAGAAGGTAGACTAAAGGGGAAAAAAAGGGAAAAGAAAAAGAAAAAAAAGAACAAAATCTTATTTAACTTGTATAATAAGGGAGAAAATGTAGAAGAGAAAAAGAAGTAAAATAAAAGGCAAAAAGAAAAAAAAATACATGTGAGATGGAAGGAGAAAAAAGGGAGAAGAAAGGAACAGAGGTGGGAAACTTCAATTTTTCAAGATAAGAGTAAGTACTTCTACAAAATCTTAAATGAATTTCATTAAAAATAAATATATTTATATTTTATTATCCCATTAATTCTTAATGCTGTTATACAAAATATGATTTGAAATTTATTCTTCAGTTTAACATACTATCTCGAAAATAAGCTTTTACATATATTATCCTAAATATTGCTTATATTTAACAATAGGCAGGAGATGAACTCTCATTTGTTTATTATCTAAGCTTACATTTCTTTTAGTTAACTTCATAGGTACTTAAAATAATAGCCAAGGGTAGTAAATATACGTTACTAAATCCTCATCAAACGAAATATTATCATAAATTTTATTAGTATTGTCCCACTTCATTACAGAAAGTGACAGGGGAACATTTTCCATTACTAGAAATATACGATTTTTTTCCAGATTTTCCTGTTAAATTTTTTCACAGGATGCAAATTTTGTTACAGATATGTTTATTAATTATATAAATTTTTTTCTTGCCGATAAACATTAGAAAAATATTACTTTTTCAATACTTTAGATAAAAGTCACAAAGATGCACAATAACTGAACAGGGAATAGAGAAAAAGAGATAAAGAATTTAATGGAAAAGTTAAATAAGTAAGTTATACACTATAAAAAAAATCGGGTAGGTAAAATAAAAGAACCAAAGCTAAAAGGGGGGAAAAAAAGAGTGTTAAGAACAAGAAGTATAGTAAAAGGAAAAGTGGGGGCAAAACAAAATATTATTTAACTCGTCATGATGTAAAAAGTGATAGAGCAGGGAGACACACCTAATATTACCAAGAAATGTACTAATAACTTGCTAGGGTCCCCAATAGAGGTTTACTTAGATGATTACTATATAAGCCTAAACTGCAAGCAGTTTTACCTAGTTACAGCTGCTTACTAACCGCTAGCATCAAGGTTGCCCACCAAGCGAAATTTTAGCAGCGTTAGGAGGAACTGAACCATGCATCATGAGATAGATATGAGTTAATTCTAAATCCTTAACCACTTGTACCAACCCACATTAACAAAAATATTATTTACCTTGTACAAGAAGGGGGATGTGGAAAGACAAAGTAAGTAAAATAAAAAAAAAATGGGGGAGGGAGGACACATGTGAGAAGGAAGGAGTAGGAGGGAGAAGAAGTGTACAAAAGTGTGAAACTCCTCTGCAAGAAAAACATAAATTATTATTGACCAAAAGCCAACACTAATCATCAACAGCCGACGATAATTATTATTTTTGTATCAGTCAAGTGACGGCCTTGAGGCAGTCGCTAAGAAGGTCGACACAAAAGCCATTTGCGTCGACCATAAGTTGTTGCTTATTGTAACACCCATTCATATTAAATATAATTCATATTAATTTAGTTATTAAGTTTAAGTAGATGAAAATGCAGGTAAAATTTTCTCATTTATATATACATACATACATACATATATATATATACACACACACACACACACACACATACACATAAAACTGTACATCGTGATTTGGTGTAACAGTCATAAAAAACAAAAAGACTAAACGTACATTGAAAAGATCCTATACAGAGTAATACCAACCTACCTTATTCCCCATACACAAAGAAAATACTATAATATAAGTCCTTAGATTCTCACCCATTGAAGTATCCTCTGACTCGTACTCAACATCACAGGACTTTAACGTCATCTTCAATAATCACGATCAATTATACATAGAAGAAAAAATAATAGAGTGAGGTTTTTTGTTCTAAAATCACTTTTCCATATATGGTAAGAAGTCTACCATCAAACAAAGAAAAAATATAACTAACAATATAAGAGAACCTAGGGTTCATTTTAAGCTGTATCAGATTACCCTTGACTAGGTATGGATCTATACTTCCTATAGTGGGTAATAGTTCTCAACAGAACTTGTGAATTAACTGGGAGTACATATACCTCATCAGCATCATCGCATGGTACAGTCCTCATCATCATTAAGGAAAATATCAGTTAGGATATCCATTTATAGAAGTATACTCTCAAACCAATTTTGGAATAGTGAGTAGTTGTTGAGGTTATCGAGCTTAGTCAAGCAAATATCCTGGCTCAAGGGTGCTACCTTGGCCATTGGGACCTTCACCGCTCAATGTCTACCGCAAGTAGGTCCCTGCCTTTCATTACTCAGCATACCAAATTGTAGCTTCCCTAGTAGGGTGCCATGCCACTACATGTCACTTGCTTTACATTGCTCACTAATCTATCAAATTTTCATTTCTCAAACAGAGATTTCCATGGTCTCATTTAATTTGAGCACTAGTACAATTAACATTTATACCTTATATTGTAAAAATTACATGATAATAATTTAACAATCATCAAAATTTGGTAATATAACTACTTACCAAAATTTTAGCAGAATAACAATTTGGCAATCATAATTTAATTACCAAATTTTTACTAGAATAATGACTTTATAATCAAAACATTATAACTAAAAATTTAGCAGAATAACAATTTCTTAATTAAAAATTTATTACTAAAATTTTGGCAAAATGACAATTTAATAACAAAATAATAACTAAATTTAAGCATAGTAACTACTTAATAAAGTGCATTTTAATTGTCTAAATTTAAGCAAAGTAACAACTTAATAAGAGCATTTTAATTATAAAAATTTGAGTAGCATAACAACTTAGTAAAAATTAAATTCTAGTATTAAAACATTATAACATAGTAAATTTATACATCGAAAGGTTTAGGGGAAAACCTTTCCTACCAACATGCAAAGTGACAGTAATTTAGATCCAATCCCACTCCCTCCATTACCTCTAATATGGTTGATGAAGATGATAAAATTGTTGGTACAAAGCTTCTAGGAGGAGAAATTTTACTAGTTGAAAACTAGAAAAATGTTAACATAAAAATAAAATAAGAAAAATTTTCTAGAGAGAAAAGCTTAGTGGATTTTGGCTAGCTTTAGAGAGTGAGGATGATGAGAAATCTGAATTCTCAAGTGCCTATTTATAGAGAAAGAAAAGGATTAGGTGTCCACTTTGATTACACCATCAAATGAAACAATAAAATCATTTTTATTTTCTTTTTGATTAATTTTAGGGACACATAACCAAAAATAGGTGGTGAATCAACCTTCCATAGGTTTGGGACGTGTAATACCCATTCATATTAAATATAATTTGTATTAATTTAGTTATTAAGTTTAAGTAAATAAAAATACGTGTAAATGCAATAAAACCATTTTTATTTTCTTTTTGATTAATTTTAGGGAGACAACCAAAAATAGGTGTCGAATCAGCCTCCCATAGGTTTAGGACGTGTAACACCCATTCATATTAAATATAATTTGTATTAATTTAGTTATTAAGTTTAAGTAAATAAAAATACATGTAAATTTTTTTTGCTTTTATAGTAGAAAAATTACAAACTTAACAAAATTTGGAAATGGTAATAAAAGATAAAGGATATATATATATATATATTGTAAAACTGTACATCATGATTTGATAATACATAATAGTCATAAAATACCGAAAAACTAAAATTACATCAAAAGATAGATACTATTTAACCCAATATGTACATTAAAAAGGTCTTATACAGAGTAGTGTCAATCTACCCTATCCCTCATACAAAAAAAAAATATTATAGGTCGTCAGATCCTCGCCTGTTGAAGTGTCCTCTAACTCGTACTCAACATTATGGGGCGTTAACGTCATCTTTAGTAATTGTGATTAAACATATATGGAAGAAAAATAATAAAGTGAGGTGATTTGTTCTAAAATCACTTTCACATGTATGGTAGAAATTCTACCGTAAAATACAAATAAAACACAGTTGACAATAGAGGGGAACCTAGAGTTTATTTTAAGTTATACTAGATTATCCTTGACTTGGTATGGATCCACACTTCCCATTAGTGAGTAATAGTTTTCAACAAAACCTGGGAAGTGACTGAGAGAACTTATACCTCATCAACATCATCATATGGTACAATCCTCATCGTTATTAAGGAAAAGAACAGTCAGGATATCCATTTATAAAAGTATACTCTTAAACCAATCTTGGAATGTTAAGTAGTTGTCAGGGTTATCGAGCTTGGTCAGACAAATATCCTTGCTTGAAGGCACTACCCTGGCCATTGAAACTTTCACCACTTGATGCCTACCCCCAATACCTCTGCAAGTGGGTCCGTGTCTTTCATTCCTTAGCGTACCAAACTATAGCTTCCCTAGAAGGGTGTCATGCCATAGCATGTAACTCGTTTTACATTACTCACTAATTTATCACTTCCTAATGGTCTCATTTAATTTAAGCACCAATACAATCAACATTTCTGCATTTTATTGTATAATTTGCACAATACCAAAATTTTAACAGAATAACAATTTAGTAATCACATAAAATTTTAGTATAATAATAACTTAGTGATTACTAAAATTTTATCAGAATAATGACGTAGTAATTGTAATTTAATTACTAAAATTTTGGCAAAATAACAACTAAATAAATACATTTTAGTTTTCTAAATTTGAGTAAAATAACAGCTTAGTAAGTATAATTTAACAATTTTGAATATAAGTAGAGTAATAACTTAGTAATTATGATTTAATAATTTAAATTTGAGCAGAATAATAACTTAGCAATTATAATTTAATAATCTAAATTGAAGCAGAGTAACAACTTAGTAAAAAATTAAAGTTTAACATCAAATAATATAACAACAACAACAACAACAATAATAATAATATAATAATAATAATAATAAAACTTAAGCCTAAATGAGTTTAAGGAAAAACCTTTCCTACCAATATGAAAAGTGACAATAATTTAGAACAAACCCCACTCCCTCCATTACCTCTAAAGTGGTTGATGAAAAGAATGGAATTATTGGTGCAAAATTTCTAAGAAGAGAACTTTACTAGTTGTTGGAAAACTAGTAAAATTTTAGAATAAAAAAAAAAGCAAAAGAAAATTTTTTTCTAGAGAGAGAAGCTCTCTAATATGTTGGCTAGCTTGAGAGAGGAAGAGGTGAGTGAAAATCTGAAAATTTTGTGGCCTATTTATAGAAGAAGGGGGGTTAGGTGTCTATAAAGTTACATCATCTATTATGTATGCATTATGTCATAAATCCAATTTTTATTTGTTTTTAGTCCAATTTAGGTACACATAAACCATTTAGGATGGTGAATCACTCCTCTTAGGCTTGGAGACGTGCTATATGCGCTGTCCTCAAGCTCCTCACTGTAAATTTTATCTGTAGGTGAATTAATCGATACTGATAAAAGTGCTTGAACTTAAAAAAAGTAACTTTTAATATCAGTAAAATGAAATTAAATGCAAAACTGGAGAAATACATTTTTTTCATCAAAAATAATTTTATAATAGTTAATTTTAATTTTTATTAATTTATTTCAAATTTTATATATTTATTTTGTATTTTTAAGCTAGAAAATTCATATCAATTCCATTTTATTTCAATAAATATGAAAATTTTTATGAAAATTCTAAAATTAGATATTTTACCTATAAATGAATTGATATTACTATTTTCACCATTTCTGAATGTCAAACCAATACTGATTGGCTTATTGGACACCTAGGGACATTTTAGTCATTTTACACAAGAATTCTAGAAAACTCCCAGAAAATTTTTAAAATTATATTTTAGTAAATATGATATGATTCCAAGCTCAAATTGGCTTTTTAATGTCAATTAAATCTTTTTCTTATATCAGCCCTTAATGTTGAAAAATATGAATAAAATTGTCATTTTCTAATTTCTCCAGGCTCCATCTAGGAAAAATTATTAAAAATCAAGATTAAATAGCTCTTGAAATTCTGAGCGTAGTGGTGGGATCAAAATTTGGACATTAGAATTTTGAAATTTCTTCTCAATTTTTTTGGAATTAAATCATCAAATATTAGAAAAATGGTTGAAAAATTAAAATAGGGCTATTATATTTTTCACTATTTTTATCTCAAAATACAATTTTTATAATGGAATATGCTTACTATAAAATTTTCAAAATATTTTGAAGTCAAAAAGTCTCTGGTTGGTTTCCATAGTCAACTAGGGATATTTTTGTCATTTCAAAAATTATCTCAATAAATTTTCTAAAATTTTCTAAAATTATAATTAATTATTCTAATTATATTTGTCTATTAATTCTATTATTTGACTTTTTAGGGATGAAACAGTCATTTTACCTATTTTCGAGTTCTGTTCCCCAAAATTATTAAAAGTATAAACAAAATATTACTAACTAATACAAACGTAACCATTGAGATCAAATTTTTGATATTGCCATCCGATTCTTTAGAAATAAATAATTAGGAAAAATAGTTTAATAGGCAAAAGTACGGGTGTTACAGGACATGCATAGTGAGCTGTCCCAACTTTATCAGTATGAATTTTATCTGTAGATAAATTAACCTGTATTAATAAAATTGCTTAAACTTGAAAAATTAGCTTTTAATATCAAAATAATGCAATTTAATGTGAAACTAGAAAAATAAATTATTTTTCATCAAAAATAAGTTTCTAATAATTAATTTTTATTTTTATTAATTTATTTCAAATTTTATCTATTTATTTTTGTATTTTTAAGCTAAAAAATTCATAATAAATCCATTTTAATTTAATAAAAATCAAAATTTTTAAGAAAATTCCAAAATTAAATATTTTAACTATAAATAAATTAAAATGATCATTTTCACCATTTTTGGGTGCCAAACCAATACTAGTTAGGTTTAATAGACATCTAAGGATATTTTAGTTATTTTGCACCAAAATTCCAAAAGAATTTTAGAAAATTCTCAAAATTATATTTTAATGCATATAACAAGATTTTATGCTTAAATTATATTTTAATGTATATAACATGATTTTATGCTTGAATTGATATTGTAATGTCAATTAAAACATTTCTCATGTTAGTCCTTAATATTAAGCATAAGGGAAAAATTGTCATTTTTTAATTTCTTTGGGCTCTGACTTAGAAAAAATATTAAAAATAACGATTAGATAACTCTCGACATTCTATGTTTAACCACGGAAATTTGAAAATATTAGAAAACAATTGAAAATTGAAATAGGGGTATTTTTATCATTTCACAAAAATTATCTCAATAAATTCTCAAAATAATTCTAAAATTATTATTCATTATTCTACGTATATGGATGACTTAAAAATATTTTTTAAACACTTTTAACCATTTTTGTCTATTAATTTTATCATCTGACGAATTGGTCATTTTACCTATTTTCGAGCTCCGTTGTAACACCCCTATTTTTGCATATCAAATTATTTTTAAGTTATCAATATACTTAGAATAATTAATAGTAATTTTAGACATTTTTCGGGAATTTATTAAGACAGTTTTTGTGAAATGACCAAAATACCCTTGGTTAATTGCGGAAGCAGCCCAGAGACTTTTTGACTTCAAAGTATTTTAAAAATTTTATACAAGGTATATTTTAATTATAAAAATTTTATTTTGAAATAAAAATAGTGAAAAATGTAACACTCTTATTTCAACTTTTCAACTATTTTTCTGATAATTGACTATGTAATTCTAAAAAATCGGGAAGAAATTTCAAAGTTTTGATTCCCACCATTACACTCAAATTTCAAGAGCTATTTAATAGTAATTTGTAATAATTTTTTCGAGCTGGAGCTCAGAGAAATTAGAAAATGATAATTTTGTCCCTATTTTTAACATTAAGGGCTAACATGAGAAAAAGATTCAATTGACATTAAAATGTCAATTTGAGCTTGGAATCATGTCATATATATTAAAATATAATTTTGGGAATTTTTTGAAAATTTTCTGGAATTTCTGTGTAAAATGACTAAAATGCTCTTAGGTGTCTAATAAGTCAGTTAGTATTGGTTTAACATCCAAAAATGGTGAGAATGGTAATTTCAGTTTGTTTATAGATGAAATATTTAATTTTAGAATTCCCCTAAAAATTTTGGTATTTATTGAATTAAAATGGATTTATTATGCAGTTTTTTAGCTTAAAAATACAAAATAAATAGATAAAATTTGAAATAAATTAATAAAAATTAAAATTTATTTTTAGAAATTTATTTTTGATGAAAAATAATGTATATTTCCATTTTTACATTTAATTTCATTTTTTTGATATTAAAAGTCAATTTTTTGAAGTTTAGGCGATCTTATCAGTATCGGTTAATTTACCTACAGATAAAATTGACATCTAGAAGTTGGACAGCTAAGGGAGCACGTCCACAACCTAGAAATAGCTGATTCATCACTCTAACTTTGATATGTGTTCCTAAATTGATTAAAAATAAATAAAAAATGAGATTTATGACATAATGGCTTATGTCATCAAAGTGGACACCTAATCTCATTTTTTCTCTATAAATAGGCATGCCTTTGGACAAGATTTTCACCATTCTTCTCCTCCATAAGCTAGAGAGCCTCTCTCTCTAAAATCTTCTGTCTCTGGAAATTTTCTTATTTATTTTTTATGTTAAAATTTTGCTAGTTTTCAACTAGTAGAATTTATCCTCCTAGAAGCTTTGCACCAACAATTCTATCCTCTTCATCAACCACCTTAGAGGTAATGGGGGGAGTGGGGTTAGTTCTAAATTATTGTCACTTTGCATGTTGGTAGGAAGGATTTTCTCCTAAATCCGTCTAGGCTTAAGTTTTTTTTTTATTATTATTGTTGTTATATTGTTTAATGTTAAGCTTTAATTTTTGCTAAGTTTTTACTCTGCCCAAATTTAAATTATTAAATTATAATTACTAAGTTGTTACTCTGCTTAATTTTAGAAAATTAAAATGCACTTGCTAAGCTTTTACTATAACACCCCTACTTTTATATATTAAATTATTCTGTATGTTTAAAAATTTTTTTAAGTCATAAATGTATTTAGAACAATTAATAATAATTTTAGAAATTTTTCTAGAATTTATTGAGATAATTTTTGTAAAATGACAAACATACCCTTGGTTGACTATGGGAACCAATCGGAGACTTTTTGACTTCAAAATATTTTGAAAATTTTATATTAAGTATCTCTCGTTATAAAAAAATTTATTTTAAGAGAAAATTAGTGAAAAATATAATAATCCTATTTCAATTCTTCCACTGTTTTTTTATAATATTTGGCAATACAATTTTGAAAAATCGAAAAGGAATTTTGAAATTCTGACTCCCACCATTTTGCTCAAAATTTCAAGAGCTATTTAATCGTTATTTTTAATAATTTTTCTGAGCCGGACCCCGGAGAAATTAGAAAATGATAATTTTGTTCCTATTTCTTAACATTAAGAACTGAAGTGAGGAAAATATTCAATTGACATTAAAATGGAAATTTGAGCTTGGAATTATGTCATATATATTAAAATATAATTTTGTAAATTTTTGGGAATTTTTTGGAATTTCTATGTAAAATGACCAAAATGCCCCTATGTGTCTAATAAGCTAGCCAGTACTGGTTTGACACTCAAAAAGGGTGAAAATTGTAATTTTAGTTTAATTATGGGTAAAATATTTAATTTTAGAATTTTGATAAAAATATTGGTATTTATTGAATTAAAATGGATTTTCTAGCTTAAAAATACAAAATAAATACATATAATTTGAAATAAATTAATAAAAATTAAAATTTATTATTAGAAATTTATTTTTGATAAAAAATAATTTATTTGTCCATTTTTGCATTAAAATGAATTATTTTGATATTAAAAGCTAATTTTTCAAGTTTAGGCATTTTTATTGATACCGGTTAATTCACCTACAGATAAAATTTGACACATGGAGGCTTGGGACAGCTGTTGGAGCACGTCCCCAACCCTAAAATAGGTGATTCACCACCTATTTGGGGTATGTGTCCCTAAAATTAATTAAAAAGAAATTAAAAATAAGTTTTATTGCATCATTGCTTACATCATCCAAGGGACACCTAACCCCCTTCTTCCCCTCTATAAATACCCATGGTCTTGGACCATTTTCAGCACCACTCTCTCTCTCAAACTACCAAATTCTTAGAGAGTTTCTCTCTCTAGAAAAAAAAAATTATTTTGTTTTTATGTTAAAATTTTACTAGTTTTCCAACAACTAGTAAAGTTCTCTTTCTAGGAGCTATGCATCAACAATTTCATCCTCTCCATCAATTATCTTAGAGTTAATGGGGGGAGTGGGGTTGGTTCTAAATTACTGTCTCTTTGCATGTTGGTAGGAAGGGTTTTCCCCTAAACCCGTTTAGGCTTAAATTTTAGTATTGTTATTATTGTTTAAAGTTAAACTTTAATTTTTACTAAGTTGTTACTCTGCCCAAATTTAAATTATTAAATCATGATTATTAAATTGTTACTCTGCTCAAATTTAAAATTATTAAATTTTACTTGTTAAGTTGTTACTCTGTTCAATTTTAAAAAATAAAAATACATTTACTAAGCTATTACTCTGCTCAAATTTAGAAAATCAAAATGCATTTATTTAGTTGTTATTCTTCCAAAAATTTAGTAATTATACTATAATGGTTATATCGTTATTCTGTTAAAATTTTGGTATAGTATAATTTCTGTAAAATAAGGCAGAAATGTTGATTATACTAGTGCTCAAATTAAATGAGACCAGGGAAACCTCTATTTGAGAAATTAGGAAGTGATAAATTAGTGAGTAATGTAAAGCAAGTGACATGCAGTGGCATGACACCCTGTTAGGGAAGCCACAGTTTGGTACACTGAGGAATGAAAAGCAGGGACCCACTTGCAGAGGTCTTAGAGGTAGGCATCGAGTGGTGAAGGTCCCAATGGCCAGGGTAGCCCCCTTGAGTCGGGATATTCGCCTGACCAAACGTGATAACCCCGACAATTGCTCAACATTCTAGGATTGGTTTGATAGTATACCTCTATAAATGGATATCCTAAATTGTTATTTTGTTCCTCAATGATGACGAGAACTGTACCATGTGATGGTGTTGAGAGAGGTATATGTACTCCCAGTTAGTTCCCAGGTTCTGTTGTGAACTATTACCCATTAATGGGAAGTATGGATCCATACCTAGTCAAGGGTAGTTGGATATAACTTAAAACGAACCTTAGGATCCCTTTTGTTGTCAGTTGTGTTTTATCTTTGTTTTATGGTAGATTTCCTACCGTACATGTAAAAGTAATTTTAGAACAAAACACCTCACTCCATTATTTTCTTCTATGTATGATTGATCGTGATTATTGAAGACGACATTAACGCTCCGTGATGCTGAGTACGAGATAGAGAACATCTCAACAGGGGAGGACCTGAAGACCTATAGTATTTTCTTTTTGTATAAGGGATAAGGTAGATAAATACTGCTTTGTATAGGATCTTTTTGATGTATATAGTGGGCTAGGTAGTATATGTATTTCAATGTACTTTTGTTTTCTGACTATTATGTGTTACTCAAACCATGATGTATAGTTTTATGAAATATATGTATATATCTTTCATATTTTATTACCATTTCCAAATTATGTTAAGTTTGGAATTTCTTTTAAAACTGGAAAAATTTTACACGCATTTTTATTTACTTAAACTTAATAACTAAATTAATATGAATTATATTTAAAATTAAAAGAGTGTTAAAGTTACTCTGCTTAATTTTAGAAAATTAAAATGCATTTGTTAAGCTGTCACTCTACTCAAATTTAGAAAATTAAAATGTATTTATTTAGTTGTTATTCTGCCAAACTTTTAGTAATTAAATTATAATTACTATGTCGTTATTTTGTTTTGATATTGTGCAATTTCTACAATATAAGGCAGAAATGTTGATTGTATTGGTACTCAAATTAATTGAGACCAGAGAAACCTCTATTTGAGAAGTATGAAGTGATAGATTAGTGAGTAATGTAAAGCAAGTGACATGCAGTAGCATGACACCCTACTAGGGAAGCTACGGTTTGGTACACTACGGGATGAAAGGCAGGACCCATGGTTAGGTCTAGAGGGTATGGTATCAAGTGGTGAGCGTCCTAATGGCCAAGGTAGCGCTCTTGAGCCAGGACAATCACTTAACCAACTTGATAACCCTGACAACTGCTCAGCATCACCAAGATTGGTGAGAGTATACCTTTATAAATGAATATCCAAAATTGTTATTTTGTTCTTCAATGATGACAAGGACTGTACCATGTGATGGTGTTGAGAGAGGTATATGTACTCCCAGTCACTTCCCAGGTTCTGTTAAGAACTATTACCCATTAATGGAAAGTATGAATCCATATCAAGTCAAGAATTGTATAACATAGAATAAACTTTAGGTTTCCTTTTTATTGCCAACTGTGTTTTATCTATATTGTGTGGTAGAATTCCTACCATACATGCAAAAGTGATATTAGAACAAATCACCTCACTCCATTATTTTTCATTTTACGCATGATTGATCACGGTTAATGAAGACTCAGCTGTTGATGAAGACCTATAGGGCTAGTCTGATAGTTTTTGTTATTTTATGGGATAGGGTAGCCGGACACTGTTCTGACTAGGATCTTTTTGATGTATTGGGAATAAGTAGTAACTATTTTGATGTATATCTTAATCTCCCTATATTTCAATAATTTTTCTAATTATGAAATCATGATGTACAGTTCTACGATGAATACATACAAATATAATTTTTTTTACTATTTACAAATTTTCTATTATTAAAAGTGGAGAAAAATTTTACTCGCATTATTAAATAAGTAAATAAGTATGGGTTATGTTCAATGTGAATGGGTGTCACATCCGTTCCCTAGGAAAAATCTAATCTAAGTATTACGTAGCCATAGGGATCAAATTTTTTTAGATCCTCATATTGTTCTCCAAAAATAAATACAAAATAATTAAGAAAATAGTTTAATAAGAAAAAGTTGGGGTGTTACACTTATTAGAGTTGCCTTGGCCGAATCTAGGCTGACACTAAAAAAAAAAAGACAACACAAAAAAAAAAAACTTTGCCACTATTGTGGCGGCTTCGCTCCTATTCTTCCTCTTGCTCCTTTTTTCTTCCTTTCCTTTTTTTTTTTCTCACTTCCACTCCTTAGCCACCCTACCACCACATGTGCTCCTGCTCTTTGCTGCCCAACCCTCAGCCATCAACCATGTTTTGATCACAGTCTCCTCTATCTCTGTGGTGAAGGCATTGCAATCACAACCAGAAGCCTCCTATTTGGTCTTCTTCCTCCTCAACAAAAAGTCCCTAGTTTCTGTGTTCTAAACTCTTGCTACACCACGCACCTCTTCACATTTCGCGACCTCTCCCCCTCCAACAACCTCCGTGATCGCACTACCTGGCCTGTCACCATCTCCTATAAACGCAACCTCTTTTTCACATCGGATGGGCAAAAGCTCTTAAATCAACACTGCTGACATGAAGGGGGGCTCATCAAGTTGAAGGTTTAAGCATTACTGGGCATGCCACACCATGCCACCACGCCATTATTGGAAAAAAAAAATGTATGTTTGAGACTTTGGGGTCTATAAAGAGTAGGAAAGAAAAAGTGAGAGGGAAGAAAGACAAAGGAGAGGAAGAAAGTGTGGGAAGAGGAAGAGAATGGGAGAGAAGAAGTTGGGAACTTCAGATTTAAGTTTCAAATTGATGAAGGAGGAGAGAGAGGTAGGAGAAGTGGTTTGTTTTGGTGCTGAAATGAAAAATTAGTGTCGGCCAGGCCAACTCTAATGCTAACCTAACAAGTGTTAGCCTAGTCAACTCTAATAGTAAAATATAATTATTTTTCAAAAATTATTAATTAGTGTCGATCTAGCCAACGTTAATAATTTTTGTTTTTTAAAAAATATTAATAGTGTCAACTATGGTCGAATCAAACTATTTTTTTTCAAAAATTTAAAAAAACATATTAGTGTTGGTTTAGTGTCGGCCAGCTGACACTATTTAGCGTCAATGTCAATGGCGACACTAATTGGCTGACGCCAATTTACAGTTTTCTTGTAGTATTTTAAGATAAGAATAAATACTTAACTTGTACATAATCTTAAATGAAATTTGTTAATATATATATATATATATATATATATATATATATATATATATATATATTTAATTTTTATTATTCCATTATTTCTTAATACTATTGTATGGAATATTATTTAAACTTTATTCTTCATTTTAATGTATTATGTCAAAATTAAGCATAACGCTTATTATCTAAACATATTTTTCTTTTAGTTAACTTCATAAGTGCTTAAAATAATAGCCAAGACTAAAATCTTGTAAATAGAAACTTAGAGGTACGTACTATCATAAAATTGATTGGTTATTTCCGACTTTATTATTACAGATTGTGAGGGGGGGCGGGGGGCGGAGGGGTAGGGGGTCTCTACAAAAAAAAATTGTGAGGGGGAGACATTTTTTTACTACTAGAAATTTACGATTTTTTTAGGACATTGTCACAAAAATTTTCTGCAAAATTTTCTCGAAAATTTTGCTACTAATATGTCTATTAATTATATGATTTTTTTCTATAGATTTAATTTAAATAACAAGAAAATTAAAAAAAATACATTTTTTGCAAATTTTCTTGCCGACTCAAGACATTGTATAGAAGCCGTAATTAAGGACAGAGGGAAACAAACAATAGAAGAGAGAGAGAGAGAGAGAGAATATAAGGGGATAAATTACATACGTAAATTGTACACTAAAAAGAAAAATCGTGTAGGTACCAAAGGGGAGAGATAGACGAGGAAAAATAAAAAGGAGTAGAGCTGAAAGAAAGAGGGAAAAAAAAAAAGATTAGGAACCAATATAGTATGAGATGGTTGAAAGATAATCATGTTCCTTAAGTATGTGGTTAGAGATTTAATCTCCATATTCATGTGTATGGAAGAGCATCTATAGGGTGAGGTGAGTCCCTTAAATGGATCTCAGTATTTCAAGGATTAATATTTGAGTCTCGGATAGGGGATACCCCGAGTTCACCTGAAAAAAGTATTTAGAACACTAATGTTGAAAAGAAAAGAAAATGTAAATAAATGAAAAAAACAATACATATGATAAGAAGGAAAAGAAAGAAGGGAGAAAAAAATGAACAAAATTGAGAAACACCTATTTTATGATAAGATCGAGTACAATTCTAGTACATAATCTTAAATGAAATTTGGGAAAAATAAAAAAAAAATATTTATATTTTGTTATTCCATTAGGTCTTAATATTATTATATAAAGTATGATTTAAAATATATTCTTCAATTTAATATGTTATCTCAACAATAAGCTTTCGCATTGTTTATCAAATATAGTTTATATTTAACAATAACCAGGTGATGAACTCTTATTTTATTTATTATCTAAACTTACATTTCTTTTAGTTAATTTTATAAGTAAATAATGTATATATACATTGACAGTATAAAACATTTAATTACAAAGTATTATCATGAATCGTAAATTTATTGATTTTTATAATAATTATCTTATACAAATCATACCCATGATCATTTTAGATTAGTTGATAGTATAGAAATTTTTTTTATGTCCCTTAAGTATTTCATATGGTACACTACCTGCCTCAATGAGGAGTTGCACGCAATTTTCCATGGAATGTCTATTGCTTGGAATGCTGGCTTTCGCAACATAATTTGTGAAACAGACTCAAAGTTATCCATTATGCTTATTTAATCTCAGGTTTATGACAACTATGCCGACTGGTTCGCCAAGTATGGCTAGTCGTCGGATGAATTGTTTCACGTCTGGATTAGCCAAGTATGTCCACCAGGTCTTTCTCGTTTTCTGTTTGCTGATGCCTAAGGCAACTGTTGTGTAAGAGCCTCATAATTGTTTTGTTTATTTTTCTACTGGATCCAAAGAAAAAAAGAAAACTTCAACTGAATAAATGCTTAAAATAATAGTCAAGACCAGTAAATACAAGTTACTAGAACCTTTTGTAAATAATTAAATTGAGGATAAAGAGTGAGGGAAAAATTAAATAATTAAATTGAAAAACAGAACTAAAAAATGTTGTACGTACCGAAAGGAAGAGATACACTACAACGACCATCAAGTATTTACCAGTAAATTCAAACAAGGACCATGCAAATGCAAATAAAGACAGCTGTGGTAAGACGAGTGGGAGATATCACCATCATGGAGAACTCGTAGCATCGTTGGCACAAACATTAGAAGACCGACAATATTCATCGACATTAGATGAGTTTTGCGAATTACCACCTCATTCATCAATAAGATTAATGAACGTAATGTCTACCTAATCATAGATAAGGTAAAGAAGAAAGTATTAATAATCATGCTGTGCATGCGTGCAGTATTTGAGAGTAAGGAACCAACTACTGTTGGTGAATGGCTACTTCTTGCTCCAGCCAAGATTAAGGGCTAATCCTGCTATGTTTGATGTCATTTTGCTCTCCAAATTCTTGGCATTTAAATCAATAGTTATAACTTTTATCAACCATGCAATTGTCTGTAGAATGAGGAAATTATTGAAAACATGATGAACTTTAATTTATCACCAGGTTATTACATTTTTTCCACCCAATGAGTTTCCAACAAATGGTACAGTTAACAGTGTCCTTAAAATATTTGTTGAGAAGCATTTAATGCACTTAACTAGAACCAACATCCATTTTTGTGTTTTGAGCATAATTTTTTTATTAAATATTTTATATATTCTTTTCATAGTACAATAGGTAGGTAATTTTCTCCAAAAATAAATGTCATTTCATTTTAGTCATTTAGCGTCACTTGTTTTTCAATATACTCTTACTCTAATTCTTGAAATTATAAGTGTTTATCATTTTTGTCTCTAACTTTTTATAATTCTTACTTTAGTTCTTGACTCTATAAAATGCCATTATACACTAGTATTTTAATTTGTGTATTGTACGGGTTAAACTTAATATGTAAATTTTATAATATAAGGAATAGTTTTTTTTGAGTCAATAGGATTATATTTAAAACCATTTTTTGTACAAAAAATAGTTTTAAAATATAACCCTGTTGACTTAAAAAAATTCAAACATTCCCAACTTCTCCTTTATTGTCTCTTTTATTATCTTTCTATTTAGTATTAGACCATGTTTCAAATGGAATTATATCCAAAAATATACTGGTAGAATTAAAAATTGATTAAGGTAAAAAAGCAAGAGGGGGGTTTAGAATTGATTTCTGGAAGTCCATACCTTAATTCATAATGGATTATTCTCAGTAATACCTCATTTAGGTAAAGGGAACTAGATCTTTCTCCAGCACAAGTTAAAGAGTGTTACTATAAGAAAGGCAAATCGAGTAAGTAGGAAATGGAGAACCTAATGAAGCAAATAATAGGATAAGCTCTTTAACTTATACATTACATTTTTTAATAAGAAAAATTATTCGAACAATATTATTTTAAAATATATTTGGAATTCAAGAGGTAGTTTTTATGAATAGCTAGAAATAAGAATATATAATATTGGTTATAAAGGCTATCTGATCAGTTTGTGGCGGTTAAAGGCTACCAATAAGTGTAAAGTGAAAACAGATTATGAATGCAGATTTGGGCGGTTCCCAACTGTCAGTAAATGTTAGATGGAAAACAGAATATGCATGCATTTTTTGGCAGTTTTTAACTGCCAGTAAATGTTTATTATCTCTTGACAAAGACACCAGCAGTTACATGAAATTCACTAGAAGCTGTTTTTGGCACATGTGGAACTAGTGGTTATTTAAGACACCAAAATTTTTTTTTGTGGCGGTTTTTAACTACCAGAGACTGTTACTTTAACCACCACAAATTACAATTTTTTTTGTAGTGGATGATACTCTACAAAAGCCCTATGATTTGAAATTCCAATTTTTGAAAACAATTATTCAAATATTTCACACATAATAAGAAAAAAAAAATTACCCAAAAATTGGCTCTAGAAAATTACTAAATAAAAGGACACAATAATATTTAACAATCAAGTCCTAAATCATATAAAATTGGCTTTGATACCAAATGTAGAAAAAGAAAACATACCAAATAATGACACACTTTATATGAGTTTAGAACACCGGTTGGATTATTTACTTGTTGAAGACATGATCAAAGATACCGCGAATTGCCTATGTGTTGCGCAAATCCTACAAAACGAGAAGTCAAGTCTTCCTTTGCCTAATGACACCTTCAAACTCTAGGTTTTCAATGGGGCATATTATGGAGAGCAACTATATGTCATGATGGCAAAGGGGACCTAGTGACATAATTTATTAACCCTAGGCACATCCCATTATGGGCCTAGTAGTTTGGCTTACACTGTTTCCCACATGGATCAGTATTAGGTGTCCAAAAGCCCATTAGCAATTAATCACATAAAATGTCACCATTGATTGCAGCCCTATATATATATATATATATGAAATCCTAACCCACAATTTGGGGTTAATTGCAAACGAGATGATAAACACATTAAGTCCTTGAGAGAGTTATCCTTGTTATCCTTAATCTCAATAAATCACAAACCACGATCTATCTCAAACCTACGAACTCATTCGATCACAAACAAAAGTAGCTTAAGACGTGTAAATTCACACCGTCCTCAATAACTTATTTGGTGATGCACAAGTTCCTTGAGATATAATAGACTCTTTCCAAAAATGTTGGGACAATAGAACTAGCAAGCTTTTTATTTTATTTTAAACCCGAAAACTTAGAAGAAAAGGGAGAAGAGAATGATGTGTGGGAGAATGAGTCTCTCTCAGGTAATAGTTCTAAAAACTACCTTAGTCCACTAAGTCATAAAATAAAACCAAGTCAAAGAGACCTGGTCAACGATAACAGAATGTTTAGTTTTAAGCAAGCAATAAATTAATTTGAAATAATTTTCTAAAATTAATTAAATAAAATGGTAACCATTTGAAATATAAAACAAAATGTTAACCATTAGGCATTTTAATAACCTCATGCACTATTAACCACATATCAAAAATTATATACAATTATGCTCATTTACTAAAATTTAAACCAAATGACAAAATTTAATTTAAACCAAATGATAAAATTGCTAGAAATCATGATTTTACACCAAAATTGCTAAAAAACAAGAATAATTGATCCACTTATATGGGAAACTGGTAAGTATCTTGTAAATAGATTTAATAAATTAAGGACATAAAAGAAATTAAACAATTAATATATTTAAAAACGAGGCTTTGTTTCTTATAATTAGGACAAAACAAATACCTCATTTGTTGCTTATATAAAGGACGGAGGTAGTATTTGTGAGGTAAAGATAACCATATTTAAACACGTGGTTAACCACATGTGATGGTCAATAACCTCAACCACCATTGGATATTTTAATAACATCATTACACTATTAACCACATATTGATAATTGTATACAAATATGTTCATTTATTCTTCACAACTCGTAAGACAAAATCAACCATATTTTTATATATTGTTAACTACATGTTCAGGTGGATGCCAAGTGTACAACTTCCGTATGTATGTCACTCTCTTTCCATTAACTTAAGATTAACATTGCGAACCCATTAGGGTCAGCCTCGAAGACAAACACATGTCATGCAATGGGGGGACCTTGGGTTCCTTGACTTTTTTTTTTCTAATGTTAAAATTTAAAAGGTTAAATATGTTCTTGTTCTTCTAAAAATATGACAAAATTAGTTTTAGTCCTTAGAAATTTTTTTCTTGAATGAAGTCCCTTAAATATTAAAAATATCTTAATTAGATCTTTGTGCTAAATTCTGTTTAATTTTCTATTAAATGATGGCTACATTAGCTTTCAAGTAAAATATTTTATTGTCTGAAGTGATCAGTGATAATTTTAATAAAAAATCATGTAATTACTTTTGCCTTAGGGTTAAAAAAATTTGTGGTTTAGGATTAAACATGTAATAATTTTATTCAAAAAGTATGTTACTAATATGACCTAGACATAATAGTTGACATGGACATTCATGTTAACAAATTAATGATGACTGTAACGCTGATATGACCAATATTTAACAGAAAAGTTTAATAGAGTTTAGCACAAGAATTTAAATAGGGTATTTTTAATATTTAAGAGACATTATTCAAAAAGAAATTGAGGACTAAAACCAATTTTGTCATATTTTTAAAGGACCAAAAACATATTTAACCCAAATTTATATAATTGTTTAGAAAACGTAATATTTATTTGGATGAGAACTTCAATAAATTTGAGGTGCAAGTCTGCATATTTCTTTGGTTTGTACAAATGGAGCAAATGGAAGGTGGGATAAGATATATGTGATTGCTAATTTCTTCTACGAATTAACAAGAGATTAAAAATTTATATAGCTGCTTAAAAAACATAATATCTATTTGGATGAGAACTTCAATAAATTTGAGGCGTAAGTCTGCATATTTCATTGGTTTGTGTGTGTGTAATTATTTTCATAAAGTGAGTTTTATTACGAAGATAATGAATTTTAAGTATTATTTATCTCTTTCTTATTTTTTGATAATATACTTCATTCCCATTTTATACTTTTTAAATAAATTTTATTAGATAACTTGTTTGATATACAATGTCTTTATTATTTCTTTCTTTCTTTCTTATTTGGTAATGAAATTTGTTACACAAATATTTATTAGATAACTTTAATTTTATCAACATGTTATTGGTCTATGTAAAACTGGACTCAAATTCTTTAAACAAAGTCTCGAGTTCGAGTTTTGTAAGTAGAAAAATATAGTTGGGAGGAGAGATCCCACTAAATATGACTAGCTAGATTTTCGACGAAAATTAGACATAGACAAAGCCGATAATTATCTTACATGAATAACACTAAAAGATACCAAATCCAACCAATTGCTTCAAGGACCCCCGAAACACCAGTAACGACTTTTGCGGTATTAGCGGTGGGAGACATTACATAGATAGAGCATAAGTAGCTCGTCTGAAGGAGTAACATTGACGTAGTCAGCAAAACCCACGCAACAACATTCTTCCTCGGCAATAGACTGACAATTGCGAAAGTTGATACAAAAAAGCAAAACATGTTCGCCATTGTAACCTGAATGAAGTCCTCGTTTGACAGACTTGATTTTGATCCACTTCTAGCATCATACCAAGTGATCCATGATTTGGAGGCCACATGACTGAGAGTATTATTAGTCCCAACGTCAGTCTGATGAAATCCACCAGGGGGACTCAGGGCTGCTTGATAAGTGGCGGTTGCAACAAGAGTGGCCACTACCAAATACGCGTTGCGTACCTCCTCTGACATATGCCGTCTCAGACCAAACTTGAGAATTATCCACTCATTCAGAGATAAGATTTTTGATTTAATTTTTGCAATAATCCTAACTATTGCTCCAACCCTGGCTAACTTCCTCTTGATATCTTCGTTGTCTACTACTATGTCAAATGCTGTTTGCCCCATATAATGCTTGGCATCGAAAACCATCCACCTCGTCATCAACAATGCCATTGCCTGTACAATCAAGAGACTGTTGAAAACAAAAAGTCGTAAACTTTAATTTAGTCCAATATTAATTATAAAACTTGTTCCACCTGAGTTTCCAAGAAATGGTCATGATAATAAGTGTCGTAAAAATATTTGTTGAGAAGCATTTAATTAGAATTATTAACTAATTTTTGTGGTTTTAGGATAAAAAATAATGTCTTTTTATTAAATATTTTGTATATTGTTTTTAAAGCACAATAGGTAGTTAATTTTCTCCAATAAGAAAATATAATTTCATTTTCTTCATTTAGTAACATTTTTTTAGTAAACTCTTACTATAGTCTCTAAAGTGTTCTGTCAAGGAAAATCCCAAGGGTCCGTTTAACATCGTATATGGTTGGTTTGTTTGGAAAGTGTCGTCCCATTCCTTGATTTGGTTGGGGGTTAAGCCTAAACCCAAAAACAGTTAACTCGTTGTGGGAGAAGAGAGGAGTCATGTGTTCTTTTCCTTTGGTCTAATCACCTAGTTGCATTACAATTGACCAATAAGCACTCCACCAATAACTGATCTTGATGTATTATGAGTGGTTAGGGGTTCAGGTGGTGATGTCTAAGGATGGTAGGAATCATTTCATACAACATAATTATAGTCCTAAGGGAAAAAAAATAAAAAAAAGGTTTGGTGGGTGGTGTGGTTTGTTTCGGTGTGGACAATATGGCTACATATAAATAATATAATCTTCAAAGACAAGGCTGCAAATGGAGAAAAAGTATTGGACCTAATAAAGTTTAGATCTTGGTCGTCATGGTTAAATGTAACAGTGAAAAAGGTTTTTATTACTCTTTATATGAATGATCAAGTAATCCTATGCCGTGTATGAAAGGCTTATAATGAGTATTAACTTTGTATAAGGGTTAGGGTACCCCTTTTACCTCCTATTTAATGTATGTTTTGTTGCTGATCCTGATAAAAAAAAGAAAGAAAAAGAACTGATCTTGATAACTGAGGCCTATGACTTAACCGGTTCATAAAGTTGACCTGAATTGGGAGGGTACTTTAATCGCTAATAACTTTATAAAATGTCATTATTTAATTTTGTTTTTTATGAAACGATAATAAAAAGTAGCAATTTAATGTCAAAAACTAAAGCGAGGATTTTATAAAGTTAAGCGGAGTTTACTTTCTTGGTACATATCAATAAAATTTTTATGTTTAAAAGTTTTAATTTTTTAAATTGCTACTAACATATTAATTGCAGAAACTACACATTGTACCCTGACACTAGCATATTTGTCAAGTCACACTAAATTCAAATATATAGAGCTAGAATAAAGGATACCTTTGTGTCACTGTTGGATGCTGCAATATGTAAAATAGTGTTGCCAGCCTCATCTTCCCAATTCAAAATGGTTTCTTCCAAATCGAAGCTAGTCTCTCTCCTGAGCCACTTAACCAAGAACTTAAGAGCCTCCATGTTTTGGTGTTTCACAGCAATATGCAACGCAGTCTCACTTCTAATAGTCACATCGTTAATGGAATCTGGACAAACCTTAAGGAACTTAGTCAAAAGATCCACTCGATCTTCAACTTGACTTGCGAAATGCAAAGGAGTGAGGTCTTCACTCCCTTTAGCTCGAACGAGGTCTTTGTTGATGTGTACAAGGTGGAGAACCATTCTATTATGGCCATGCTGTAAAGCAAGGTGGATGGGGGCGAGTCCTTGAGGATTTAGTTTCAAACCGAGTGACGGTTTCAAACTCATAATCTTGGCCGCAAATTGGGCACGCCCTGCAGATGCTGCAACATGCAAAGGAGTTTCAAAAAAGGGTATCGCGTCAATACTCTCCAACACGTGTGGATCCTCCTTAATTAGTTCGTAGAGTTTGCCTATGTCTCCCTCTGCAGCAGCAGCATTCAACCTCTCCACGGTACTCATATCTCCTTATTTATGTATATGCATGCGCTGTTATGTGACCACTCACCAACTTTCCGGCTATTTATAGAAATAATGGTATACCCAGTTAAAAAAGGTTTACCACATAATACGACTAGGAAAGTTTATTTCTCATGAAGTAATTATTTTTTCGAAACTTTTTTAGGATACTGAAAAAAAAAAAAAATCAACGTTGAACTAAACACGCATAATTTGCTAATTAAAATTCAATTGCACTCGTTAGAAACTGTAAAATTGTGGGAATATTGGTTATGTGTGTTTAAGAGTCAATAACAGTACATTGTCAATTCTGGCAAAAATTTTGGTAAAAGAATCTTTAACTATATATCTATTATTTTCTTATTACAGGAACCTGAAATGCACGTGGGCACTAGCTGCCACCATTTCACTGCTTCTATTTATTTCTCTTCGATTAATAAGCTTTAGTGTCCTTTTTAGCATTTGCTCTTAAAAGCATGTGACGGAAAAATCTGTTCTTATGAACAGGTTATCATTTCTTTTTCTAGTTTTTCTAATGTTAAGAAATAAAAGGAATAACTATACAGAAAAATTAATTGGTAAATTACTTATTCAAAAGGATAAAATCAGGCTATCATATATGTCGCTTCATTGCATTTATTCAGGGTACGCAAAACTTAATTAGATGTGAATAAGTCTTATTATTTAATAAATATGATATGATGGGCACACGAGTGACACCACCCGCGGAAAGACGGTCATTTTTCCGAACATAACCAATACCCAAGATTTTGGATAGAAGCTGCAATTAAGCACAGTACCTAAAAAGGAATGGAGAAAAGAGAGAAAAAGGATATACGGAAAATGTTAAATAGATAAATTGTAAACTAAAAAGAAAAGTCGGGTAGGTAGGAAAAGGGAAAGACAGAAGGGATAGATAAACAAAAATAAAAAGGACTAGAGCTGAAAGAAAAAGAAAAAGGAAGATAATAAGAGTATTTGGAATAAGGTGTAAAATAAAAGAAAGATAACAGAATTTTACTTAACTTGTGCAAGAACGGTGGGGGAATGTAGAAAAGAAAATGAAGTAAAATAAAGGGGAAAAAAAGATTACGTGTGAGAAGGAAGAGAGAAAGGAGAATAAAAGAAAAGAAAAGTGGGAAACTGCTATTTTAAGATAAGAATAGTTAGTTAACGTGTAAATGATCTTAAAAGAAATTTGTTAAAAACAAAAAAATATTCATTTTTTTATTATTTCGTTAAGTCTTAATACAATTATACAAAATATGATTTAAAATTTATTCTTCAATATAATATATTACCTCAAAAATAAGCTTTTGCATAGTGTCCTAAAAATATTTTTCAAAACTTTTTTAGGATACTGACAAAAAAAAAATCTACGTTGAACTAAACACACATAATTTGTTAATTAAAATTCAATTGCAATCGTTAGAAATTGTAAAATTGTGGGAATATTGCTTATGTGTGTTTAAGAGTCAATAATAATATATTGTCAATTCTGGCAAAAATTTTGGTAAAAGAATCTTTAATTATATATCTATTATTTTTCTTAATACAGAACCCGAAATGCACGTTGGCACTAGCTGCCACCACTCCACTGCTTCTATTTATTTCTCTTTGATTAATAAGCTTTAGTGTCCTTTTTAGCATTTGCTCTTAAAAGCATGTGACGGAAAAATCTGTTCTTATGAACAGGTTATCATTTCTTTTTCTACTTTTTCTAATGTTAAGAAATAAAAGGGATAACTATATAGAAAAATTAATTGGTAAATTACTTATTCAAAAGGATAAAATCAGGCTTTCATATTTGTAGCTTCATTGCATTTATTCACGGTACGCAAAACTTAATTACGTGGCAAAACTTAATTAGATGTGAATAAATCTTATTATTTAATAAATATGATATGATGGGCACACGAGTAACACCACCCGCGGAAAGACGGTCATTTTTCCAGACATAACCAATTCCCAATATTTTAGATAGAAGCTGAAATTAAGCACAGTAACTAAAAAAGGAATGGAGAAAAGAGAGAAAAAGGATATAAGGAAAATGTTAAATAAATATATTGTAAACTAAAAAGAAAAGCCGAGTAGGTAGGAAAAGGGAGAGACAGAAGGGATAGATAAACAAAAATAAAAAGGACTAGAGCTGAAAGAAAAAGAAAAAAGAAGATAATAAGAACATTTGGAATAAGATGTAAAATAAAAGAAAGATAACAGAATTTTATTTAACTTGTGCAAGAACGGTGGGGGAATGAAGAAAAGAAAAAGAAGTAAAATAAAGGGGAAAAAAGATTACATGTGAGAAGGAAGGAGAGAAAGGAGAATAAAAGAAAAGAGGAGTGGGAAACTGCTATTTTAAGATAAGAATAGTTACTTAACTTGTAAATGATCTTAAAAGAAATTTGTTAAAAACAAATATATATATATATATCTATTTTTTTTTATTTCGTTAAGTCTTAATACAATTATATAAAATATGATTTAAAATTTATTCTTCACTATAATATATTACCTCGAAAATAAGCTTTTGCATAGTGTCCTAAAAATATTTTTCAAAACTTTTTAGGATACTGCAAAAAATATTACGTTGAGCTAAACACACATAATTTGCTAATTAAAATTCAATTGCAGTCGTTAGAAATTGTAAAATTATGGGAATATTACTTATGTGTGTTTAAGAGTTCTGGCAAAAATTTTGGCAAAAGAATCTTTAAGTATATATCTGTTATTATTTTTCTTATTACAGGAGCTTGAAAAGCACATTAGCAGGAAATTGTTTTAATTGTGGCTGATTTTCTATGTAGGGGTAAAATTTTCCCGGGAACGGGGGGTGGGGAATTCTTTGAAGAAAAAATTTGCGCAGAGACAAAAAGTACAATTAATTCTAAAGAATATAATGGAAAAGTTAAGTAAGTAAATTGTATTTAACTAAAATGAAAAATTGCATGTGCAGGTACAAACCGAAAGGGAGGGACATAAGAGACGAACAAAAATAAAAAGGAGTAGAGCTGAAAGCAAAAAAAATAAGAGCAATAAGAACAAGAAGTAAACTAAAGGAGAAAAGGGGGAAAGAAAAAGAAAAAGAAAATCTTATTTAACTTTTATAAGAAGGGAGAAAATGTAGAAAAGAAAAGGAAAAAACAATACATGTGAGAAGGAAGGAGAAAGAAGGGAGAAGACAAGAACAACAATAGGAAACTTCTATTTTTCAAGATAAGAGTAATTACTTGTAGATTATCTTAAATGAAATTTGTTCAGACTAAAAAATATATATATTTTATTATTCCATTAAGTCTTAATACTGTTATACAAAATGCGATTTAAAATTTATTCTTCAGTTTAGTATACTATCTCGAAAATAAGTTTTTACCTATATTATCCTAAATATTGTTTATATGAGGAATGCTAGTAATACTTTCCTAACACTCTAATATTAATTGAAATTTATTAAAAATTACAAATTTTAGTTAGTCTCACTTTTAAATCAAGAGAGAAACTCATTAAATAAGAAGTAGAACCCATCAAAATTTGTAATTTTCAATATATTTTGACTAATAATAGAGTGTGTTAAAAAGAAAGTACTAGAGAGAGTGTTGTTAACATTCCTCTTGTTTACATTTAACAATAGGTAGGTGATGAACTCTTATTTATTTATTGAGTAAATTACATTGACATCTCTTGAAGTTTCGTCAAATTTCGCTAATACTCTTCTTTTTTTTACTCATACACTAATATCCTTAATTGTTTGATAAACATTACATTGACACCCCTAATATATTACATTAACTTCCTTGATTATTTGAAAAATATTATATTGTGTACTTCTATAAAGAAGGTTATTGTAAACATTAAAAAAACAGAAGAGTTGTGTATTATCTCAACAAATCTCAAAATGTATCAATGTAATTTACTCTTATTTATTATCTAATAACTTACATTTCCCTTAGTTATTAACTCATAAGTGCTTAAAACAATAGCCAAGGGTAGTAAATACACGTTACTAAAACCATGCATTGGATTCAATGGGCAAAAGTGTAAATCCGTTGATGAAGGAGGTTAATTATTTCCCTGATATTGTTGACGGGTCGGTTGATAGTAATTTGGAAGGAGTTGATGCTAATAAAGGGGAGGGACATGACGATGTGGCAAGGCATAATTTTGAGGGAATGAAGCATTGTGATCAATGTTTTAAAAATAAGCTCGGACCAGCCGGTTGAACTAGTTGAACGAGGAACAGGTGGTGTAACCGGTTTGAGCGAGTGATTGGATCGGACATGTTATTGACTCGATATGAACCAGTTTGACTCGGTGGGTTTTTTGGTTGAACCGATGAATCGGCTGGTTGAATCGGTAAACCGCAGGGTTGACCCAAAACAGTTCAAAAGAAATTGTATTTTTTTAGCATGAAATAATGTCGTTTTAACTACAACTATTGAAAAAAATAGAAATCACAACTTATAATATAATTTACATATTTAAAAATATTTATTTACTATGAAATTTAATTATAAAAAAATAAATATTCATATGTGAAATGATAGTAACTGTCAAAATCATAAATCTGAATGTACATATGCGTCTGACATAAATGTTTCTTGTGTTGACCTGGATACATAACTTTCATTCACTTCCTTTGTTTATTTGACTTGAATGCGTAACTTTCAATCCTTCCTTCTTTCACCTTCATCTCAAATACAATTGTTAATTTTTTTTATTTCTTTCTAGGCTACACATCACCATTAAAATTTAATTTAATAAATTTTATATGTATGAAATTTATATGTCATAAATATTTTTAAATTTTTTTAATTGAGACCGGGTCATGCGATTCAATTAGTGATCCTCCAGTTCGACCATTAACCTAGTGACCCAATGCCCTGACCAAGTCGATGATCAATCCAAGCTTTAAAACATTGATTGTGATGAAATGTTAAATATGAGTGGTGAGTATGAGAGCAAGATAAGAAAAAAGAGCAAGGTTATGACGAAGGTAGTAAATATGGAGGGTGGCGTTAGGCAGTTGCAAAAAATACAGTGGTAAAAGGGGAAAGCCAAAGAAAATCAAAGTCACAAAGAGATCAACAAAGGGGAAGGCACAAATCTTTAATTCTCTATCTGGCAATACTATTTAAGATAACCATATTAAATGGCGAAACTGGATGATTTTACATACGGAAGCATCAAAGGTAGCTAAGGAGGTGTGGGAGTTTAGGAAAACAATTTGGCTAGCTAGTAGTACCGTCAAAATGGGCCACCCATCCCACTTGACCTTAGCTCACATAGGCTAGGGCCAAAAAAGCCCATAAGGCCAAAAAGCCCACAAAGCCTTATGGGTTGGCCCATGGGCCAAAAATTTTTCAAAAAAAAAATTATTACCCTACTGCATGGACAAATACATAATGCTTGGGCAAATAATAACAATAATATTATGAATCTTTTTAATCTCTTGAATCTTGATATGGAAAATTTAACATTATTATCATTGTACCAAATGGCAACAAAGTCCACAATGCACTCTAATATGAACCACAGTGCTATGTTTAACCAAAAACCTAATATAAACGGTAACAAATCTACAATAAGTGCAAGTGCACATAATAAGCACAAGGTACCATATTGTATATCCAAATAAGCTATCCTTAATTACAAAAAGTACAAATTAAAAATATGCTAATAACATAACTAATAACATGTGTCTAGAATTCAACAGCAGCATTGAATCTATAAACAAAGGCATACATCAACTCCTTAATATCATTGCTAGCTCCACTTAAGGTTTGTTAGTCTTTAACATCTTGAGGGTTGGACTCTTCTATGTTTTGCCCATGACCAATGTATCACACTCATCTTCATCTAAAAATCATAACCAATTGAAACACAATTAGCCCACTAATCTAAAGATAATTATCCAAAAATAACACATAATTCTAAAATATTATAATACAAAGTCTTACTGCTAGAATTTTTGGGAAACTCGTGCAACCAATACCTACTACAAATCAACATTTGTACATGTTTAAGAAGAGTAGAGCTTCTATATTTGGTAAGTACGTGCCCACTAAAACTAAAAGCTAACTCTGACGCCATTGTAATAATAGGAATACTAAGCACATCTTGTGCCATTATAGAGAGTATGGGAAACTTTTTCTTATTGGTCCTCCAATACTAAAGTACATCAAAATCGTCAATGCCATCATTATCAACTGTTGATTCATCCAAGTAAATATCTATTTCACTCTTGCAAATGATAGATTTAGTTTCATTCTAACACATTTTAAAATCCTACAATGTATAATATATTAATATTAATTATCTGAACAAAAGAAAGAAAGAAAATAATGAACACTAAGTATAAAAAAGCTTACAGTAATAATCTTTAATCTTATAGGCTTACTTCCCTCTACACATGATGGAGTCAACAAGCTAGATTCATTAGATAATTGGAAAGAGAAATACTGGGACTTGGGAAATTACATGCATATTCTCCATACAACTTCTTAAACTTTTCTATCATAATCTTAGCCTTGTCTTCAAAGGTCAAAGGATCAAGTTTAGTATAACAATACTTTACAGAATCTTCCTTTAATCGTGGGTCAAGAATGGCTCTAAAAGCTAACCCAACACTATACTCCTTCCAATATTTATCAAATTCCAAGACATTCCTTTATAGTGTCATCTTCATTCCACAAATTATCTTCTAGTGTGAATACCCAATTTTGTCCACCCTTTTATCTTTTTATTTTATTTTATCTTGCTCTTTTAAAAAAAAAATTATATTTCACAATTTAATTCTTTTTTTGTTATTCATTTTGGGCTAGCACAAGCCCACAAAGTTAGCTTTCTGTAATAATAATAACAAAACCAATATATATATATATATAATAAAAAGGAAGAAAAACACAGAAATAGAACGTAAAACAAATTGGAAGCATGCTTTGCTATTTTGGGTTGGCAACAATGGCTCTTTTGCAGTGTTTTCTGCTTTTTCCATACTCAGCCCAAGCATATTAGCTTTACAGGCACCAACCCTGCAATCACCTAACACTCTGAGGTTGTCTCCTGTAATTTTTTGCCCCTTGTCCCTGCAAGAAAACAATCAAGAGAAGGAGGATAAGGATATAAATTGGGGAGAGTATAGTTGAAGAGGGGGAGGGATTTCTCAAAAAAAAAAACATGAGTGAAAGGTTGGGGGTAAAAGAAAATACCATCAACCAATCTCTTCCTCTGTTTCCCTTATTCTCACACGTATAAGGGGAGTCTTGGAGTTGGACCAAAATTGCAGACAAGTGGAAGGGGACACACACTCAGGAATTACACACTGATTTGAAAGCTTGCTCTTACACAGGTAACCCCATTGGTCCGTAACACTGTTTTAAAGCTCCAATTGCTGGGATTGTCATTTTTCTTTGTTGTCTTCTTCTTTGTGCCTTGTCTCTTAGGTGTGCTGTTCTGTTAACAAAATAAAGATGAATAAGAGAAGGAAAAGATGAATAAAATCAACTTGAATCACACAATCTTTGATTATGCATTTTCGTGCTCTGTTTTTGAAGAAAATATGTGTGCAACAATTAAAAAGAAATCAAAGGATGTCATGTTCTTAGCCTGTGCTACACCATTTGCATGTTAACCAACTTCCAGACAAACACCATCACAAATCCCAAACGCCTAATCTATTGAACTAACAGGCAAACCCAACTGGGTACCCCTTGAACCTGCCACACACAAACAGACCAAAAACCATACCTCAGCTACCAAATGAAGTCACTACAATAACAAAAACGCAAGAACCACAAGCATCCTAACTCTGAACCACGAATCCAAACCGCCACCAAATCACGGGTCCACTTTGTTACTAGCGCGTCAAATGCACCACACAAACCATCACTATGTCTCCTCCACAGATCTGGTCAACAACATTGGGTTGCACCTCCAAACCCACCACCGACCTAAGAACGGACCATTAACCCCCCTTCCTCATATCACACAGCCCTATCCTCCGCCGCGTTGCCGTCACAATGCCGGAGGTGAGCTGCATCCCGCCGCCACAACCCAAGTAAATCCGCACGCACTTGCGCTTCCGCAACAGCGTTCTGTCATGGCGCCAGGAGGACATCACGTCGCCACTACCGAACCCGTTTTCATTTTTTCCCCCTTCCTGTCTCTCGCGTGTGCTGCTAGCCACTCTAACCATGAGTTGTGCTTTTTCCTTTTTCTTTCGGTGGGCCTGACGATTTGAATGTGTAAGCCTAGGTTTGATTTTCTTTTTCTTTTTTTAAGAGCTGTATGTTGCTTGAGTGGATATGAGGGATCCGAACGTGTTTGCCAATAAGGGCTGGAAGGTTTTGTTTTTGGGCTTAGATTATTTAGCTTTTGAGGATAATCATAAGACCACAAAATAAATTAGAATTAAAATAATGGTGGACACTTTAAATAAAATAATTCCCTTTGCATTACCGTTTTCGTTTTTGATTGATTATCCCTTTTAGTTCTGCCTCCTTTTTTGTTAGTTATATGCGTTTTTTTTTATTTGAATAATAATGTTTTGGTGAGAATGAATATACGAATAAGTGGTTTTTTTTTTTCTTTAAAGAAAGAATAATAACGTTTTGGTAACGTATTCGCTTCTAAACATTCTAATAATAATTCATGATATAATTGTTTAATCAAAGCCAAATAATTTCTTTAATAATTATTTTGTTAAATCTCTCAAATTACTTATTTATTTAACATAACTTATTACTATATCTAATTATAAAGGCTTAGTAATAACCATTTTGGATGCACTTCCCATTTGGGTATTACAAAAGCCTTAAAAGATGTAAGATAACCATTTTGGATGCACTTTCTATTTGGTTATTGTAAAAGTCTTTTAAAATAAAATCTTAAAAATTAAAACAAACGTTTAAATAAAATTTTTATTTAATAATAAAGGTTTAGTAATAACCATTTTGGATGCACTTCCTGCTTGGGTATTACAAAAGCCTTGAAAGGTATACCGATAATTATTTTGGATACACTTCCTGTTTGATTATCGCAAAAGCCTTTTTTAAAAAAAACAAAAACAAAAACAAAAAAAATCAAGAATAAAAAATATCAACACATAAACTTTTTCTACCCAAAGAACTACGTGAGTCTGATTCTCCATTGCACCTGGAGATATGTAAGAGCAGGATACCTCTCCTGTCGATCTCAAAAATAATAAAAATTTAATCATTT
Source organism: Spatholobus suberectus (assembly GCA_004329165.1). Lineage (NCBI taxonomy): Eukaryota > Viridiplantae > Streptophyta > Magnoliopsida > Fabales > Fabaceae > Spatholobus > Spatholobus suberectus. The sequence goes on along the minus strand of CM014731.1, from coordinate 53,748,663 downwards.
CAAGATAAAAAAATAATAATAATAACAAAGTTTCCTTGATAAATAAATAAGCAAATAAACACCAAAAAATGTTTTAATTTCTTATGGGTAAAATAAATAATTTTAAAGTTATATTAATCGTGCACATTTAATTAGGGGTAATCGTCTTTATGACGAACGTTGTAGGGTGCTAACACCTTCCCTATACGTAATTGACTCCCGGACGCAAAATTTGGTTTCGAAGATCATTTTCTTTTTAAAGGTTTTTTTCAATGTTTTCCTAAATAAATATTGGTGGCGACTCCATTGTTTTAAACGTACTTTTTCGCCGTCACACCGTGACCCCGGTTGCGACGTCTAGGATGCATTCAATTTTCCAAACTTGCATAAAATACAAATTTGAAGTCAAACAAGATGAACCAGATATCATGTTTGTAATCTCATAAAATGGCTCTAAGAATTGACACATTTTCTCTCCCCTCCTCCATTCCTCATCAGATGGACAATTTTTATAATTCCTATCTGCCACTTGGAGAATATCAAAAGCCCTCTTATATTTGATTACACTTTCAAGCATCAAATATGTAGAATTCCATCTTGTAGTCACATCTAATCTCAAACCAATGCCCATATTTGTGTTTGCATCACTAACACACTCTTTGAATTTAAGCATTCTTCCATCTGATGATCTAACATACTTAGCACTCTCTCTAATTTTATAGAGTGCTTTTTCAGCCACTTTTAAACCCTCTTAAACAATTAAATTAAGAATGTGAGTAGAATAACGTACATGAAAAAACTCACCATCACACAACAAATTCTCTACATACAAGGATGGTTTTTCAAAGTATATTGCATGCTATTGTTAGCAAAAGCATTGTCCAAGGTAATAGAGAACAATTTCTTATCGATACCCTATTGCTTTAAATAATCAAATATAGTGGCTTCTAATTCCACACCCGTGTATGGTGGTTTCATTCGACAAAAATTAAGAATCTTACTAGTCAATTTCCAACTTTCATTAACAAAGTGAGCAGTTAGACAAATATAACGCTCATAAGTAGTTGTTGTCCAAACATCAGAAGTTAAGCAAATTCTATTAAGAATCCTAGACAGGATTTGCTTAAGTTTATCCTTCTCTCTAATGTATATTTTTTTCACATCTAACACAACAGTATTTCTAGAGTGCATCACAACATAAGGATTAAGATAACTTGCCCAATCTCTAGTTTCCTCATATTCAACAAAACTAAAAGGAAGATTGTGTTGAATTATGGCTTGCACAAGTTTCTCACGGTGAGTCTTTTGATCAATTTTTCGCATGCAAAACTTCCCATCTTGGTTAGGATTCACATCCACACTTAAGTTCGCAATACTTTTACAAACAGAAATATGGTGACTTAAATGTGAAGTTCCATAGTTGTTTTTGGTTTTGGGGGTTTTACCAATTGCATAGTCACGATCGTAGTACTTACACATAGCCCTTTCAATGCCATCCTTGGCTTTACTAGTTTTTGTAAAATATTTCCAAACATTTGAGATTTCTTTCTTAGTCATGTTAGCACTTTCAGACATAATACAGGTTTTAGAAATAATATCATCATCTATATTCACAGTGTTACTCATAGAGTCCATAATATGTAAGAATTTAAGATGACTGCACCCTTCAAGCAATATGCAATTCAAGATGAACCTATATAGCCATATAAAAAAATATTTATTCATTGTGGTATATTTTTCATATCAACATTGACATGCAAGAATAGGGTATTTGTCTCAGCAAAATATCTATTATGTAAATGAAAAGGATTTATAAAGCATACCTCTCGGATGTTTGGATGAAGACTTTGATTTTTAGAATTCTGGAGACAAGATTTTAGCAATCTCAGGAAAACCAATACTATTTCTGCCACGTAACAGCATCTACAAATTCTGCTCCCAAATGTTGTCTTTCTTAATAACAATATTCTACACAACATACACTGTCAAAAGTGAGCGGCACAACAATGCTTATGCTCAAATGAGTAAATCATACAAATGATAGGAATGCAAACCACTCACATAAGTTGCTCAGTCTAGTATTAAGTTATTCCCCTAAATTCAAGATTACAGATTAGTTCTAGGACAGATTAAGATTATAATAATGTTAAAAAAATTGGTGGGTTAAACTTTATAAATAATCTTTATTGCAAAAAGCTTACATATTCAGTATTCCAAATCAATTTATGAATAGAAATTCCAATAATTAAACTCACCAACAAATATCCAAGGACAATTTCAAATCAGATTAAAAATGGGGGTGACATGTTAAGAGAAAAAGTAGTAAGGCTCCACACATTTCTAAAATAGAACCACTACAATTAGGACAATTAGGCGTTATTGCTCATGCCTTGGCCACCGCGATAAACATTGCACACTTCACCCACGCTCACTACTAATTATTATCCATTTCATAATTTGTCTTTTTATAATTAAAGAAAAATATCCAAGTTGTGATTATTTACTTTGTGGGATTTATTTAAGTGCTAATTTATATGGTTTTGGAATAAAGATGGCTTATAGTGGATCAACGTGACAATTTTGATGCAGGTTGGGTATCAGCATTACAGTATTACATTGACCAAATAAAACACTTGAGTAACTTTTATGAATAAAACCAAGAAAATAGATCCTTAGTTGACCAATACTAATAACAATGAGCAAACAACATATAGGTTTACACATCAAACAAGTAGCAGAATTGGAACAAACGTCAAAACATGAGTAGGAAAATTTTAAAGTTTCCTTTTAATACCTTAACCCCAAAGGTTAGAACTCACTATTTACAAAATCTAGAAAGGTACAATAACTAAGAGATCCATGGCACAGAAGTGTAATATAAGTTTCATTCAACTTAAGTCAACAATAAAGAGTTCATGGGTTTAGACTAGTCACTAGTTTTCCAATTTTTTTAATCAAATAAATCTTCTCTGTTGTTCATATTTAATATAATGATCAATCTCAAGCACAATAGTCAATCCCAAATATCAACATGAAGCAACCAACCCTCTAAAACATTGTAACACTATAGTTGGTAGCAACTATTTTGAAGTTGAAATACTTATTACATAAATTACACTACACATGGAGTGAGAGACATGTATGATGAAGATTGAAGAATTAGAAGAAATACCTAAAATTAAAGCATTCATAATGGATGGATAAAGCCATTATTGTTGATCAATGGTAAAACAATACTTTATTAGAATAGATAAAAAAATTTCAAACTAGCCAATTCCTTTGTCTTCTCTTCCTATTATATAATGAAAGTATTGCATTATGCTTTACCTAATTTACTGCATTATGCATAACAGATTAACAGCCATGAAACCCCACGAATTGAACCTAAGAATCCTAATAGTGTCTCTTAGAATATCCAACTTATTCATCAATTGATGCAGTAACAAAATCCATTATGCAAAATTCAACCAATAATCGATTAGGTTATTAATTGAATTCAAACAAACAATGAATGAGTTGGTTTAGGGATTACCTTAAGAATTCAAAGAAGAAATTGCTTGAAAATGACTTTGATTGAGGATTGAATGAATTGCTATGAACGTTTGAGAAAGGGATTTTACATAGGGTTCATCGACAAACACTCACGAAATTGGTTTTCAATACAAAACGTGGAAGGAATTTGTTTATTTTTTTGTTTTTTGACATGTGTGGGATGACCCCTTGTCAACCTTAGCCCAACCCCATTTTTTGAGGGGCTGTGGGGGCAAAGGGCTTAAAAGCCCCCTCATAAAGTAGGTTGAAAAAAGATAGGGTAATTTAAGGGGGGCAAATAGGTAAGCCCATGGGGTAGGGGCTAAACTAACTGCTCTATTAGCTAGTATTATGGATGATGAAGAAGTGGTGAAATATTTAGAGGAGATGCAAAAGAGAAATAAAAGGGTGAGTGGAAGGGAGGAAGAAGGGGAGGGCATAGGGGAAGGAAATCTTCTCCTTTAGAATGAGGAAGGAGGGGGGAATAGCTCAATTCAATGAAGATGATAACTTACAATATTAGAGGGCTAGAGGGAGGAGAAAGAAGGTGGAGATTAAAACTCTGGTGAAGGAGTATAGGCCAAAAATGCTATATGTTCAAGAAACAAAGATGGAAAAGATGGATAGGAGTGTATGTGCGGCATTGTGGGAGGGGGATGATTTTGAGTGGGTATGTAAGGATGTGGAAAGGAAAGTAAACAGATTGTTAATGTTGTGGAGGCAGGAGATTTTCAAAGTTACTGTGTCTTTTTCTAGCTCTCATTTTGTTGGAGTAGAAAGGGTGTGTGGGGCTAACAAGGTACCTGTCACGTGTGTTAATGTGTATGCACCATGTGAGTTGATGAGGAAGAGGGAGCTTTGGAATGAGATTATTAACATAGTGAATGAAAGAAGGGGTGAAAGGTGGGTGTTGATGGGAGATTTTAATTCAGACAAAAATATGGGAGAAAGGAAAAGGTGGAGTCATATTCAAGACAAGAAGAGATGACATGTCTTTTGAAGTTTATGGATGAGGTAAGGTTGATTGATTTACCGTTGATTGGAAGGAAGTTCACTTGGTATAGAAGTGATGAGCCGACAATGAGTTGACTTGATAGATTTTTAGTAAATGAGAAGTGGTTAAGTTGCTGGCCAAATTGTTCCCAATAGGGTCTTCAAATAGGGTTATCAAATCATTGTGCAATGGTTCTTAAAAATGAAGAGGTGAATTGGGGTTTGAAGCCTTTCAGATGTTGAAGTATTGGATTGAACTAAGTGGATATTCTTCTTTTGTGAAAGAAAGGTGGAAAACTATCAACTTAGAGGGATAGGGGGCATTTGTATTGAACGAAAAATTAAAGAGTATCAAGCAAAAGCTTAAGGAGTGGCATAAGGAGCACTGTATGAATTTGGATAAAAGATTATGTATAGGCGAAGGAGGAACTTCAAAGGTGGGATTTGAAGGGGGAGGAATCATTTTTTTAAGGGAGGAAGTTGTAGCTAGGAAGGAATGCATTGAAAACATATACAGGTCATCCAGTATGCATACTAGCATGATGTGGCAGAACTTTAGAGTATGGTGATCAAAGGAGGGGGATTTTAATACAAAATTTTTCCATGGGTGTTTAAATATAAGGAGGAGAAGGAATGAAATTTTTTGTTTAGATGATGAGGGGGAAATGGTGGAAGGTGTAGAGCAATTGAGGTTTTTCATGGTAGAGCACTTTGAACAACATTTTCAAAGTAGGAAAAGGAGAGGGGTTGTTTTGGATTATTTAGAGTTTAACCGTTTGGACAATGCATCAAATCAGGTGTTGGTGGAACCTTTTTCTATGGAGGAAATAAGGAGGGCAATTTAGGAGTGTGATAACAATAAGAGTCCTAGGCCTGATGGTGTTAATTTTGGTTTTTTAAAGGACTTTTGGGAAGAGGTTAAGGCAGATTTGGTTGCTTTCATTTCTGATTTTCATGCAAATGGGAAGCTTGTGAAGGGCTCTAATCCCTCATTCATTGTTCTTATCCCAAAGAAAGATAATCCTCAAAAGATTGGTGATTATAGATCTATCTCACTTATTGGTTACATGTATAAAGTTTTGTTTAAGTTGTTGGCAAATAGGTTAAGAAAGGTGATACATATGGTGATATCAGAAACCCAATTTGCTTTTGTTAAAGGTAGATAGATTTTGGATGGCATGCTCATAACTAATGAATTGTTGGAGGAAGCTTAGAGGAAAAAGTAGGAGTTGTTGATGTTTAAAGTGGACCTCGAAAAGGCATATGATTTAATGTAGTGGTATTATTTGGACAGCATTATGTGCAAAATGGGCTTTTGCAACAGATGGAGATTGTGGGTTGCAGAATGTTTGGAATCATTAATCGTTTTAGTTTTGGTAAATAGCAGTCCAACAAAGGAGTTTAAGGTAAGAAAGGGTTTGAGGCAATGTGATCCATTGTCACCTTTTTTGCTTTTGGTAGCTACTAAGAGGCTGAGTTCTATGTTTAACAAGGTAGTGGCGTGTTAGTTGTTTAAAGGTTGTAAGATTGGAGCAAAGGAGGAACAAATATCCCATTTGTAATTTGCGGATGATACACTTGTTGGAGGGGATCATAAGGCTAATGTGTGGGCTATAAAATCTATATTTCAACTTTTTGAGTTGGCATCAAGCTTAAAAGTTAATTTCTACAAGAGTCTAATTGTGGGATTAATGTGAGTCATGAATGGTTGGCAAAAAAGGCAATTGTCTTGAATTGCAAGATTGGTGATATTCCTTTTCGTTATCTTGGTTTACCCATTGGGGCTAGTCCAAGGAAGAAATCAATGTGGATGCCAATGTTAGAGTGTATTCGTATTAGGCTAACTAGTTGGAGAAGTAAAAATTTGTCGTTTGGTGGTAGAGTGGTCCTCAAATCTGTTCTTCCTTTTATCCCGATCTATTACCTTTTTTTCTTCAAGGCTCCTTTAGGTATTATCTCTCAAATTAATGCTTTGTTTTAAAAAAAAACTTGGGATGCAAGGGGGCATAGGTAAAAGGTTTATTGGGAGAATATATGTCTGGAAAGAGAGGTGGGTGGGTTGGGCATAAAGAATGTGAGGGCATTTAATTTGGCTTTATTGGGCAAGTGGCTTTAGAGGATGTGGCTAGAAAAAAATAGTTTATGGTATAAAGTTTTAGTGTCAAAATATGTTGAGAAGGAGGGAGAGTTAAGGGGGGATAAAAGGGTAGGGTATGTAACACCCTAAAGGGTATTACTGTAAGACCTGTCTTTTATAATATGTGCATAAGTGTTTGATAATCTAACAAGAGAAATTAACTTTAAATTCAGTTTCAAGAAAACAATGAATAATAATCATTGTTGTGTATATTTCCGTAGAGTTTTCTTCAGAAATTGAGCTCGCTTGGATTTCAACAATGTAGAGATACACTATGAAGATTGATAGTGTAAGATCTGCAGCATGTTGATCCCTAATCAAGTGATTGAATAACTAACAAGAGGAATTAAATTTATTTTCTAATGAAAAATAGATGATAAAAAGCTACAAGTTGTTCTTGTTGAGATTCTGCGAGGATTTCTACGAGAATCTAGTTGTGATGATATCTGCCGGACTAGCATTGATCTGTACAGCTGATGAGCAGTACAAGACCATAGAATTCAATTATAATTAATTTTAAATTAATTTTGGTTAGATTCTATTTAGTTTGGTAGCTTTCCTTACCTAAAGGGCTGAGACATTGGGTTTTTCTCTGTTTCCACCCTGGACCGTTTATCGAGAAACCTGTCTAGAATCTTGTCAAATAAAGTAAATCTAAGTGCCTGACTGGATAGAGTCATTTCATTCATAACCAAAGAAATTCTGAAAGAGTCATAAACTCATTTAGACTCCAATATCAATTAAATTGTTTTAATTGGTTCAAGTGTTAGAAAATTGAAAACCTAATCCCACAAGACTCGGTATTTGACTGTGTTCTTTCTTGACAGTGTGAGAAAATACAGTATTCTCTTTCTAGAATCATATTACACATTTCCCCAAACCCAACCCAACTAAATAAAGCAAACTAGACTAACTTCATCCTAACTAGACATCAAATCCTAGTTTGTATCCAAGTATGACAAGTTGTCTTACAAGTTGTACCTAGTATATCGAAACCACTCTCCACCCCTTGTTTTCTCCTGAAAACCGTCCACCACCTAGGGAGTAGGAGAAATGATTATTTGTTTTCATTTAAATTCAAATGGCACCTCTCATTTTGCTAGTTACCATTTTGCCCTTCTTGAAAGTATCTTATATTAAGTCTTAAAACACAACCATTCTCCCATTTTATTCCCCTTTGGCCGTGGGCTTAGAGAGAGTGTAGGGAGAGTTGGTTCAAGTTCTTGAGTGTGGGGAGAATAGGAAGAAGCTAGGGTTTCCAAAGGAAGGATTCTAGGTAAGTTCCATCCTTTTCATCTTCTTCTTCCTTCCTCTTTTTTCTTTTCTATCAAGACCTAAGTGGCCTAGACCTCCCTCTATGTTTCTATAGCCCTAAACCTTGTTCTTTCCTTGTGTTCTTTTCATATATTGACCATACATGGTGATGGATGTAACATCCCAAATTTCAAGTACTAGAAATAAACCACGAGGTAGCTCTTAGTAAAACCCTTCTCATATGTTATTAGACAAAAGATGTCTTAAGAATTATTGTTATTATATTTCCTATTATTATTATTATTATTGTGTTGTGTTGTTGTTATTATATTTATTGTTATTATTATTGTTGTTGTTGTTGTTATTATTCTTATTAATACCTTAGTATTATAAATTAGTAGAAATATTATCATACAACCTAAAAGAGCATCTAGGGCCCAATAGAGGATTAAAGCCCACTAAGTCACATACCCACCCACATGTTATAAGAAGGAAATAGAGAAGGAGAATTAGGTTTAGCTGTCACAAATAGAGGAAGAAAGAAGGTAGAGAGAATGAGGAGAAAAGAAAGAAGAAGAAGAGGAGGAAAAGAAAGAGGAGGAATAGAAACCGGAGAATTCAAGCCCTAGAACTCAGCTTTGTATGTCCATAAAGGTGAGTGCTCTCCCCCGTGTCCTTCCTTGTTCTTGTTCATCTATTTATCTTTTCCCTCTTTATACCTAAATTTAGGGATTTGATGGGTTTTGAGGGGATTGTGAGGGAGTAAGGAGATTATAGATTAGATTGACCAATTATCAATTTAGAAGAGTAATTAAGAATCTAATTATTTATCTTGAAGCATTTAGAACCCAAAGACAATAGGAAAAATAAATTAAAATTAGTACCTCGGATCCGCCCGGCAGGATTAGATAGCCACTGGGCGACTTTTCTTCAAAAACTGGATTCCGCGTCTACGCTAGGCACACGGACCCGCTGGGCGGGTTGGGTTCCGACGCGGACCCGCCGGGCGAGTTCGCTGGACCGCCGAGCGAGACTTCCGTCCTGCTGGATGGATACGACTTTTACTATTCCGTTCTATGTTTTTGAACTCCTTTTTGCAATTTTTAACTCATTGTTGTTTGTTTTCTTATGCCTTGTTGAGTTTATATTGTATGATTATTATTTACCTTGAAAGAAACTGAGTGTGATATAAAATTGTGTCAATGTTTCATGATAAAAGTCTATAAAAAGTTGTAAGCATTATTTGTGACCATGCATCATAACATTTGAGTTATATGTTGAGGAAAGTATGTAGGAATCTGGCTGGTGGAGGCCGTGATGGGTTGTCTAACCTTAGCCTTGGGGGTTATCTGGTTGGGAAAACTCCAATGGCCCATGCTGATCCCATGGAGCCGGGGCGTACTGACAAAACTGGGTAACCCTGACTAGTCACCGGGGGATATCATGCTAGTTGAGGATGCGAAAGCCGAAGGCATCGGTACCGATGACGCTTCTTATGGCCTGCATTTACTCCTAGTCTATTTTCCAAAAAGTTTAGGTTGATACCACATGTGCATGAGTAGTGGTTTAGGAACATAGCACGCATATGTATCTTATTATAGTGTGATATGTTAGAGTGTGCTATGTTGTAATTATGTGAATTCTATGTGACCCTATTTATGTGAATTCTATGTAAGAATGTAATTGTGCCTTGTGATGAAATGTTAAAGTTGTGGACATGTGATCATATCTTGCACGAGTGTCATTCCTGTTTGATAAAACAAAACGAGGTATATGTCTAGTTACTAGACAAAGAATGTGAAACAATTATATGCTTGTAATTGGAATTGTGTTTGCTACCTTAAGGATAAGTGAGAGGCTAGACCTTAGGATAGTGTTATAAGGGTTCTAGTTAGATAATAATAGTTGTGAATAAGATAGAGAAAGAGTGAATTCTCTCATGGCGTAATAGAAAGGTATAAGACAAGTAAAAGAGAATGAAATAAGAGTATTTTAGGATGTCTGTAACCTAAGACTTGACCCTAGGGGACAACTTTGAATATTAAAAGGAAGAAGAGTAAATTCTAAAGAGGATTTTGGGTAAGAAAGTATAAATAATGAGGATGAGTTCTTAGGTTAAGAATGAGATAGTAAACCAATATAATAGTTGTGAGAATGAGAGAGCAATTAACAGGGAGTATTGACTGTTGAAAGGTGTAGACTCGACCATAGGTATGGATAATTATGAGAGACCCAATGAGGCTAAAGCCATGAGAGATAAGTAATGAAGGTTGTCCGAGTAGAAGAGTTTGACCTAGTCGTAGAACCCTTAGAGCACTCACTGAGACATTATGTCTCACTCCTTTAAGTTTTCCTTTTTCAGGATACAGGTGAAGACATGTGCAGATGAAGCTTGGACTCACGTGCATAAAGTCGTAGCCTAGTTTACGTTATTTATTTTTTTGTATTCTTTATATTTTATATGACACTTTTAGGTGATATATGAGTTGTATTAGGCATGTATTTTAATTACTGTATGGTTCGTATATAATATCTAATTACATTTATGAGTAGTATTTGCATGTTGTGTCTACCTTTCAAGTTTGTTTTTCTTTTCATTCTTAGAAATATAGACCTAGTTACGGTAATGCCCCTTAGAGTGTTACAATGGATGGTGGAAAGGTCAAAGCTTTGTGAAGGAAGTAAACTCAAAACCCAAGTTTTCTGCTTGTTTGTGACCTTGGCTGTTTTGGTGGTAAGGAAAGCTAACCCTTTTCTTGTGTGTTTGAATCTGTGATTTGTTTATTTGGATGTGTTTTGTTGTTAATAATAATGTTGGTGCTTTTAAAAGTGCTAAGCCTAATGAAAGATCATATTTTCGTGCAAGTTGGTGATGTGTTTTTGGTGCTGTTTGATTTTCGGACTGAACATGCTACACTGTTTTTATGATAACTTGAGATGTGAATATTTTTGTGTGGTTATTGTTTTTTTGTAAAATAGACAAGATTTACTCCAAAATGGACACAAGAAACGTACAAAAAGGCTAAGAAACGAAAAATTTAAGCTTTTTGAAAGTTGAGCATGCTGTCTAACAACGCGGACCCGACAGTGGGCAGTAAAACGTGATTCTGGAAAATTGGTTTTTTATTTCGGGGAAATTCTTGAACGAATGAAAATTAGACACAAAAATATTTCCAAGAATATATTTTTTGTCTATATTTGATTCTTTTTCTATTTTTAATGATTTTTGGAAACTGAAACTTGTACTTACATCCTGTCTGAAGGAAGTTTTGAAAACTGTGAAATTTCAAAAACCATATAAAATTGTGTCGACCTTGGTTTTTGGTGTTCTTGGACTTTTTGAAAAGGTTTTTAAGTTTAATTTTAGAAAATAAATAAACTTGATCTCTGCAAAGTTTTCTCTGGAAGTGAAAAATAGCTAGACTTGTTCGTTGGCTCTCTAGTGGACCACACTGACCTTGCTGTCTTGTTATTTTTGTATCTTTTTTTGTATATTTTTGTTTGAGGTAATATATTTTTTTTGGAAAATAGACAAAATTATCTTTTCAACCATATAAATATCATGTTAAACAAAAATTTTTACTATTCCAAAATGATTTTTTAAAACCGAGACTGAATTCTGGCAGATTTCTGGAAAATATGTCTTAAGAAGAAATTTTATATCTATTTGTATAACTTTAAGAAAACACAATCTTTTGTACTTAAAATTCAAATGATGGAACTTTCAAGAAAAAGTTAAATATGATCTTTGAGGACATACTTCCTTCCTATTTTACTTATATATGTATATTTATATAAAACAAAAAAGAATATAATAAAGAAAGAGAGAAGTATTGTAATGATTTAATCATAAGGGCATAGTACCCTAACTTGTGCAACTAAATTACAATTAATTATGTATGGCCTAATTTTTAAAAGGATAATTTTGAGAAAATTCAAATCTTATATAAACGTTATATTTTAATATTTTAGAAAGGAGTTTTATAATTTTATATAATTTATAAGACTTGACAAAATTTTTAAATCATGGATTGCAAGAATCTCTTTTATAAAGGATATGATACGATCAATGCATATGAATTAATGGTATAATGAAAATTTTTAAGACGATGATTCTCATCCGACTTAGATAATGTCTCACTAGATATCCTTGTGGATGGGCCCGACCTGGTGGGTGGCAGACATACCAAGTGTATGTCTTTATCCATAGAAGGGAATCTAGTGATGATTTATTTAGTTCCTAAGAGAGGGCCTGGCCTGGTGGGTGGTAGGCATATACTCAAACATATCGATCCTCGATAAAGGAACTAAACAGTAAAATTATTATTTTGTTAAATGTTATCGTTATTATTGATATGCATACATGCATAAGTTTGAGTGACGCTTTAATAAGCGTCTAGAAGGCCAGTGGAGGCATTTTGAACTGCCTTGGGGATATGCAGATGCGCAATTCCACAGAAAGCCGGGGCTATTGCGCACCCCGAGTCATGGTGGCGACAACCCACATACATATGTCCCGACGAAGCCACGGTTGCTCCGAGATCAGGACCGGTATCCCCCAATGGTCTTGGCACATGCCACTTTCACCTATGTCTGGCTAGTCGCTCAACAGTTATTCTCCATGGAGAAGGTCTAGACATGTCAGCATCTGCATATTGTTGCTTTGATTGATGAGGTTATGAAATGTTAATTGGAAAATGAGATGACTTGATAGAGTGCTTGTGTGCTTTAAATGATAATGTGTTCAATTATTCTATCGGTTTCAACTTCTTGTTCTATTTTTGCTATGGTTGTTCTTTTTTAGGTAGCTTATCCTTGCTTGTGTGCCTTATGTGTGTGTGACTGTGATGATCGCGATAATTCTTTTTCGCGGAGCAGATTGGATGGGGTGTCGTCTGGTTCCTTAGCCCTCGCCACATGTTGGTCTTGGATACGCTAGAGCAGCTTTGAGGAGTTGAGGGCTAGATCTTCAATTGAGCTAATAGTCTATGGATTGACATCATCATACATGTTGAAGAACCGAAGATCTTCCTACATGAAGACTTTTGAGGCAACTCACGCAATGCACCTCGCTACATATCTCGAGTCCTAGATTAGGGAGGAGTTCCGCAGTGGATTCTTCCTCTTTAGTCATGTGAATCAGTGTTCATGACCAGCTTAGGGAGTGCGTGACATTGTACTATCCCCCTCCCCTCTTGCTTCGCATTTGTAGTTAAGTCTCATGCACTAACACACACCTCACACCAGAGTATTATGATCTTTGCATACGAGTTGGTACACAAGGCATCGTGTGTTGCTTGTACAAGTCTGTGTAGATATTTATATGAGTACACGATTTCTCTTTCTCATATGTTTGGTGATATGAACTTTATTTCTATTAGATGCTAGTTGGTGGATTAAAATATGCCTGTGAGAAACGCAAAAAATTCTTACATCGTTTTCATATATAAATTAATTAAAGAATTTTATAATTGGATTAAAAATTGAATCTCAGTCATGTTAGTTGTGTTTTCCTGTGACGAAGCTGGGTCGTTACAATTACCGTAACTAAGTCTAGATTTCTAAGAACAAAAAAAAAACTTATAAACATAGAAACAACATGTGGAAGCTGTAAGACCTATCTTTTATAATCTCTGCATAAGTGGTTGAGAATTTGAAAAGAGGAATTAAATTTAAATTTAGCATAAGTGAATAATTAATAATATTTGATTGTGTCAATTTCAGTAGAGCTTTCTACAGAAATTTGGCCTACTTGGATTTCAGCAGTGTAGAGGTACACTGTGAAGACTGACAGTGTAAGATTTGTAGCATGTTGATCCCTTAATTAAGTGATTGATTAACTAACGAGAGTGATTAAATTTATTTTCAAGTGGGAAATAGATGATAAAAAGTTGCATGTTGTTCTTGTTTGAGATTCTGCAAGAATTTATGCAAGAATCTAGTTATGATGATATCTGTTGAATTGGTATTGATCTGTACAGTTGATGAGCAGTACGAGACCATAGAATTTAATTATAATTAATTTAAAATTTATTATGATTTGATTCTAATGAGCGATAGCTTTCCTTACTCAAAAAGCGCTTAATACTATTATACAAAATATGATATACAATTTAGTCTTCAATTTAATATATTACCTCGAAAATAAGCTTTTGCATAATGTCCTAAAAATGGTTTTTATTTATTTATTTATTTATTATCTACGCTTAACATTTCTTTTAATTAACTTCATAAGTGCTTAAAACAATTAATAGCCAAGGTTAGTAAATATGCATAACTAAAACCTTGTAAAAAGAAACTTAAAGGTATTATCATAAATTCTATTATTATTATCGAAAATGAGGAAAGAGACATTTTTCATTAGTAGAAATTTACAATTTTTTGTGAATTTTCTTGTGAAAATTATCTGCGGAATTTTTTTGTGAATTTTGTTACAAATAGGTATTTTATATGATTTAATTTCTGCATATTTAAATTTGTAGGAAAATTCTTAAGATATTTTTACATTTTATTTTTTTATTTTGAATTTTCTTACAGATTCAAGACTTTGTTAGAAGCCGCAATTAAGGACAATAACTAAACAAGGAATGCGGAAAAGAGAGATAAAGAACAAGCTTAATTGCATTTTTGTCTCAAAGTTTCATAATCTCAAAAATTTTGCAACCAAAGAATTTTTGTTTTGTAAATTTTGTCATCAAATTTACAACATATCACAAAATTTTCCTCAACATAAAAAATTATAGCAATTTAAAGAAATTGTCTTAATTATGGTATTTTAAAGAAAAAAATTATCACAAAATTGTCTTAATTGTGACAATTTTTCTATATAAGGGCAAAATTTGCTATTTTTTGTAAATTAAGGGACAAAATCTATGAAAAAAAAGTTTCATATTTACCCCCAACATGTCATACTTTTGTCAAAAAAAAGAGAAAAAAAGTTTCTTGTGAGTGCCTATGGGGCGTCAAAGTGCCACAAGGTTACTCTTTAAATGTCAGGAGATTTGTCTTAAAGAGTCAGGAGACTTATCTTAATGAAAGATCTCAAATTACTTGGCTTAAAGTCTTATGATTGTCACGTCATGATGCAACAACTACTATTTGTGACTATTCGTGACATCTTGCCTAAAAATATTAGACATGCCATAATTAGGCTGTGCTTATTCTTCAATGCTATATACAGTAAAGTCATTGACCTTCAAAAGTTGGATGAGGCAGCTATTATCTTGTGCCAATTGAATATGTATTTTTCTCCTTCATTTTTTGACATCATGGTTCACTTAATTGTTCATCTAGTGAAAGAAATTTTATTGAGTGGTCCCGTTTATTTAAGGTGGATGTAGCAAATTGAATGATACATGAAGATCTTGAAAGGGTACATGAAGAATTCATACAGTCCTAAAACATCTATTATTGAAAGGTACATTGTAGAGGAAATTATTAAGTTTTGTTCAAAGTACACATCAAAAGTAGAAGTTGTAGGGCTTCCTAAGTCTCATCATAAAGGAAGATATGCTGGAAAGGATATACAAGGTATGACTATTAAAATCATGGCCGAGAGGAAGTTCTTCGAGCACATTTGTATATATTAAATAATACTAATGAGGTTCAACCTTACTTATCTACTCACAAAAGAATTGTGACGAAAAAACCCTCGAACGAACGAAAAATGGCTATTAAACAAGCATAACAAGACTTTTTTATAGTGGTTTTAAGAACAAATTATCAATGATGATATTGCACATTAAAATGGCTAACACACAGGCTTAACTTTGATGTCATATGTTGGAGTAAATACAATGTCAACAAGTTTTCCTTCAATACAAAGTCACACGACAAAAGGAGTACCATGCAAAATAATGGGATTATGGTCGTGGCTGAGTCTATGCACTTCACTAGTTCAAAGATAAAAACCCTATTATGGCATCCATATATTACTATGGAGTCGTTAAAGACATCTGGGAGGTCAATTACACTAAATTTAGCATGCTTGTTTTAAAATGTAAGTGGGTTGACAATAACATTGGTGTACAAACTGATGAACTAGGATTTATGTTGGTGGACCTTGACAAGGTAACTTATAAGGATAAGCCTTTCATCATGACATTCCAAACAAAACAAGTGTTTTATGTCAATGATCCATCTAACAAAAGGTAGTCAATAGTTCTCCAAGGACGAAATATGCATGGTAGTCATGAAAATGAAGATTCAACTCTTGATATTTCTAAGATTCCTTTTTTCTCAACACGCATACCTATTTTTAATGAGGAATATGAAGTGGACAAAATACATGTCACTCGTGATGATAATCATGAAGGGATATAAGAGAACATTCCTTCTTGATCATGTTATAAATAAGTTATGTTCATCTTATTGTTTCATGATTTTCAATTTATGTTTATCTTGATATTTATTAGTTATGTTTGTTATTTATGTTCATATTGACATTTTTTATTTTTGTCTAAAAAGACACATGGACGATTCATTGGACAACATTTTTCCTTCAAATTACCAATTTGTAAAATTCTATTTTTGTTTAGAATGTTTATAAATGTTTATAGAAAGTGTATTTCTTTGTATATTAGTATATATGTTTAGAAAATATATTACTTGTTTGTGGTTGCCTGTAAGCAAATAGTTTCTGCCTACTATTTGTTTTGAAATTATAAGGAGGGAAGGTAAAGAAAACAAAAAGTATATTAAAAAAAACTACTTTCTACATCGGTTATGACTACAACTGATGTAAAAAGTTAATTTCTACACAGTTATACACACAAACCGATGTAGAAAGTGACACATATTACTTCTGTTATTAGCATAACCAATGTAAAAAGTATT
This sequence comes from Spatholobus suberectus, assembly GCA_004329165.1. NCBI lineage: Eukaryota > Viridiplantae > Streptophyta > Magnoliopsida > Fabales > Fabaceae > Spatholobus > Spatholobus suberectus. Next base: position 53,731,934 of record CM014731.1, on the reverse strand, counting down.
TTTTACATCGCTTCATTATCCGATGTAAAAAAATATCCATATTTTATATCTCCTGAATCTATAACAAACCTATAACTGATGTAAAAAGTCATTTTTAATCGATATAAAAATTTTCATGTGCAATAGTGACATTTAACAACATGTAGGTAACGAACTTTTATTTATTTATTATCTAATAACTTGCATTTCTTTTAGTTATTAACTCATAAATGCTTAAAATAATGGCCAAGGGTAGTAAATATACGTTATTAAAACCATGCAAAAAGAAACTTAGAGATATTATCATAAATTTTTTTAGTACTATCCCACTTCATTACAGAAAAGCACTATGCCAAAATCAAATATAGATAGCATCATTTATACAACACTTATTTAAATAATTGCTTTATTATAAGACACGGAACTTTCAAAGAGCACTTATTTAAATAACCACTGTCCAATAGCTATCATAAGAGAATGTTTATTTAAATAAGTGCTCTCAGGGGGATCCTATTTCTCCATACCTCTTTGTTTTATGCATGGAACGCTTAACCCACCTCATTCATTCTGCTGTGGGTAATGGTTTCTGGAAGCCAATTTCTTTAGCTAAAGGAGCCCCCAAGCTATCCCACCTTTGCTTTGCAGATGATCTCATCCGTTTTGCTAAATCCTCTTTTGATCAAATTCAGGTTATTAATTCAATCCTGAACATCTTCTGCACCAGTTCCGGGCAAAAAGTCAATCAAGCCAAATCCCGCATTTTCTTCTCCAAAAATGTGCATTGGAGTACTAGACAACACATCAGTGAGGCTCTTGGTTTCCAACGAACGGATGATCTAGAAAAATATCTTGGAATACCCATCCTGCATCACAAGGTCACAAGAATAACTTTTAATTATGTTATGGAGAAGGTGAACCAACGACTATCTAATTGGAAGGCTTCGTCCCTATCTTTAGCAGGGAGACTCACTCTTGTCCAATCTGTCCTTCAAGCTTTGCCTTACTATACTATGCAGGTCTCCTACATTCCTCGATCTTTATGTGATAACATTGATAGAAAATGCAGATCCTTCCTTTGGGGTGACCATGCTAGCGACAGGAGTCATCACCCCTTGTCTTGGGATAAAGTTTGCATGCCCAAGAGTGATGGGGTTTGGGACTTAGGAAGGCCAGGGATATGAACACAGCCTTACTAATGAAAGCTGCGTGGAAAATGATATCTATGCCTTATGCTTTATGGGTGTCCTTCATCAGAGCCAAATATCATTGTGGAAATGAGATTAAACCTCAAATTGTTCCTAAAAGAAATGCATCCAACTTGTGGAAGGGTGTCTGTCATGCTTGGAGACACGTTGAACCTGATTTAATGTGGAGAATGGGAAATGGCAACAGCATCAATTTCTAGAATGACACGTGGGTACCAAATGCTGGCCCTCTTATCCAATATGCCACGGGTCCCATCCACCAGTCAACCCTCAATAATCCGATCAGCCATTACGTAACTGAATATTGCCAGTGGGATGTGTCAATGTTTGGTGATCTTATTCCTCCCCATATCTGTGACAAAATTCGTGCTATGGTCTCCCCCCCCTCCCCTCTTCTTCTAATGTTACTAACGTGCTTGCCTGGTAGCACAACAATGATGGTGAGCTCACTGTTTCTTCAGCTTTTCACTCTCTCACCCCATCCATTGCTCATCAGCGTGAGCCTACTTTCAGATATGTTTGGACTTGGCAGGGCCCACAAAGAATAAGGCTTCTTCTTTGGAAAATTGTTGCATGTATTCTCCCAACCAATGTGTTAAGATTTAACAGACACATGACAAATTTTCAAAACTGTCCCCTCTGTCAAAGCCTCCTTGAAGATAGTCTTCATGCATTACGGGATTGTCATATTGCTAGAAGGACGTGGCTCAACTCCTTTGCTAGATCTTTGGAGCACCAATTTTTTAACCAAGATTTATATTCTTGGCTACGCACTAATCTGACCAAGAATCCCCCATGGTGCACTCATTTTGGAGTCATGATTGATTACATATGGAGGCAAAGGAATGATTTCATCTTCCGCAATAAGGAACCTACACTTTCCTCTGCAGGTTTCTCGGTCCTTGCAACGTGTAATCAGATTCAAAGGGCCCTAGTTTTCATCCCCTCCCAAGCTGTGGTATCTAGCTCCATACAACATAGGCATCATCCTTTTTCTCTTCATGGCTGGTCCCCTCTTCCTACCGGTTGGGTTAAATTAAACTCGGACGCGTCGGTTTTACAGGGTCAGCTCGCTACTTGTGGAGGAATTCTACGTGACCATGAAGGAAAATTTATTATGGGCTTCTCTTCTAAGTTAGGCTCCTGTACGGTCCTTCAAGCAGAACTTTGGGGTATGCTCATTGGCCTTCGTTTGACGTGGTCCCGTGGCTTTAGATATATCATTCTTGAAGCTGATTCTCAATGTGCCATTCAACTCCTTGCTAACGGCGTTACTCCCTTCCACCCTCATCACAACATTGTTCAATTGATACGAGAATTCTCTCAACAAGGTGCTTTTCTCAAATGGAACCATGTTCTCAGAGAAGGAAACCAACCTGCCGACCTATTGGCTAAACATGGCCACAACTTGTATGTTGATATTAAGATTTTTGACTTTGTTCCAGACTTTCTTCAGCTTGCTGTTCTAAGAGATACAGCAGCTATTTTGTACCCTCGTGGTTTCTAATTGGGGTTTTCTCCCCCCTTGTTATCACTAAAAAAAAAAAATTATTTAAAAAAATATAAGAAAGCGCTTTCAACAGGAAGCGTTTTACAAAAAAAATAATGTTTTTTTTAAAAAAAAACAAGAGTGAGTATATGGTTCTCTTTCTCTCTGCGAAATGCTATTCGATGATCGATGAGAATGCGAGAGTTAAGATTTCAGGTTCGAAGGTCGTGGAGGCATGCAGGTTCACGAAGAGGCGGCGACACCAGCCTGAACTCCATCATCTTCGCTCTCGAATCCAACTTAAGCCTCTTCTCCTCTGCGTCTGCAAGCGTTGATCGTTGTTCCTTTGCCTTTGATGCACACGACCACCACTCTTTAGCCTCCTAAATCTCATTGGTAAATGCAACAACAACGCTTCATTCTTTTCGCTTCTCCATTCTAAGATAAGATTGAGTAACCACTTGTACATAATCTTAAGTGAATTTTTTAAAATAAATAAATAAATTATTATTCCATTATTTCTTAACACTATTATATGAAATATGATTTAAAATTTATTTTTCAATTTAATGTATTATCTCAAAATTAAGCTTTTGCATATAATTCTAAGGATTCTAAAGATCTGTTTGGATAAATTTTTTCATAAGTACTTATATATGAGAGAAGAAAATAAAAAAAATGAAATTAACTGTTCCAAAAACTAAAATTAGATTATGCATAAGCTAATTTCTAGAAATTCTCTCATCTTAACTTTTTCAAAAACTAATTTTTAACTCATGGAGAAACTAATTTTAGCTTAGGAAAAAGCTTATTTCATATTTTTTTTTTTTTCTATTATAAGTTTTTATGTTAAAGTTTATCCAAACAAATCTTAAATATTATTTATATTTAACAACAGGATGAACGCTCATTTATTATCTGAACTTGCCTTTTATTTAGTTAACTTCATAAGTGCTTAAAAATAATAGCCAAGGTAGTAAATATACATTACTAAAAGCCTCGTAAAAAGAAACTTAAAAATACTATCATAAATTTGATTAGTCACTTCCAACTTTATTACAAATTATGAGGAGGGAGACATTTTTTACTATTAGAAATTTACGATTTTCTTGAGGACTTTTTTGCGCAATTTTTCTGCAAAAAATATTCCTCAGAATTTTGCTACTGATATGTCTATTATATGATTTTTAAAAAAATTTAATTTAAATACGCAAGATATTTCAAAAAAATAAAAATTACATTTGCTGCAAATTTTCTTGCCGACTCAGATTTTGACAGAAGCCGTAATTAAGGGCAGTAAGTAAACAAAGCAAAGAAAAAGACAAAGAATATGTGGAAAAAATTACCTACGTAAATTGTACACTAGAAAGAAAAATCGTGTAGGTACCAAAGGGAAAAAATAGAAGAGATAAGGAAAAATAAAAAAGGGTAGAGCTGAAAAAAGAGAAAGAAAAGTAAGAGTATTAGAAACACTAATGTGAAAAAGAAAAACAAGTAAATGGAAAAAATAAAAAAGAACCCATGTGAGAAGGAAGAGAAAGAACGAAGAAAAAAAGAACAAAAGTGGAAACTCCTATTTTATGATATCAGTATTTATACTTAGGCTATCTTAGGATGAAAGTTGAGAAAGTGTTTTTGTGAATTTTCATGCACAAAATAAAGAAAGAAGAAACTGTTACTTTAAGAGTAAAAATACTTTTGAATTCTTCTAATTGAAATTCATACATGCATTTAATCTTAAATGAAATTTATTAAAAATAAAAATTATTTATTTATCGTCATTCCCTTAAGTCGTTTTACACCAAATATGATTTAAAATTTATCCTTCAATTCAATATATTATCTCGCAAATAAACTTTTGCATATATAGTTTCTTAAATATTGTATATAAATAACAATAGGCAGGTGACGAATTCTTATTTATTTATCATCTAAACTTATATTTCTTTTTCTTTTTTTTTTTCGATACCAAGTTATATTTCTTTTAGTTGACTTCATAAGTGCTTAAAATAATTAATAGCTAAGACTAGTAACTATATGTTACTAACCAAAAGAGAAATACGAATACTTCCAAAAAGAATATGTTACTAGAGCCTTTGTAAATGAAATTTAGAGGTATTGCCATCAATGTGATTAGTTATATCCCACTTTATTACATAAAGTAGAGGGCGGAGGCATTTTCCCTAACTTAACCGATATCATGTCTGAGGATAGAGGACCACCAACAGAAGATTAATATTAGGAAACGAGAAAATGTAGATAAAGAGTGAAGGAAAAATTAAAAAACTAAATTGAAAAATAGAAGTAAAAAAAAAAAAAAATGGTATACGTACCGAAAGGAAACAAAGACAACTTTCAGCGTGGCTATTATTTGGTGGCCATCAAATATTTACCAGTAAATTCCAACAAGGACCATGCAAACGCAAATAAGGATAGGTGGGAGATATACCATCATAGAGAGCGTGTAGTTGTACCGAAGGAGCATCGTTGGCAGAAACATTACAAGACCGACAAACAATATTCATCGACATTAGACGATGATTATGCTGCGCATTTGAGACTGAGGAACCAACATGTTCTGTTGGTGAATGGCCACTTCTTGCTCCAGCAACGACTAATTTCCTCTGGTTACTTCCGCTGTCTGCCATGTGTAATGCCGTCTTGGCCTCCAAATTCTTAGCATCGAAGAGCTTTTCTAGCACAGTGAGCTTATGGGTTGCTTAAAGTTATGCACTCATATCTTAACTATTTTTAGCATTGTAGCAAACCTACATGGCACAGTGGATTGCTTAAAGATAAGCTCTGTATCTTATATAATGGTTGCTTACAATTAAAAAAACAGTTTTCTCCAACAACTATCCTCTGATCTTGGAGGATGGAAAAAAAACTGTAATTGTGCCCCCAAGAAAAGAGAAGGAGAACATTGGACATTTCAGATTCAACACAAAACCAAGAATCAAAGAACCAAGAACAATTTGTAAATTTCAAAACCAACAGAGAACCAAAGGCCAAGAACAAAACAATTTTACAGTTTCCGAAATCAAAACCAAAGAAAATGCAGAAATCAGAACCAAAGACCAGAAAATAAAGAAGCACGAACCAAGAACCCATATTACAAAATAGGGTTTCAAGACACTACTGCTTGTCGTTGACGAGGCGGGGTGGTGATGCGAGGGGTGACGAGGCGAGTGTGCGTGGTGGCCGTACGCGCTGGCGGTGGCCGTGCGCGCTGGCGGTGACGTGGCAGTGGTCGTGCACTCTGGCAGTGATGCGATGGTGACCATGCACAGATCTGGGCATGCACAGCGGTGGAAGGAAGAGAGTGAGGTTTTTGAGAAATCAAATTGAGAGAAATGAGAGGAAGAGAGTGAAGTTGATAGAATGTTCTGGGGAAACTGGAAACAGAGTAAAAAATTATTATTTTTTGAAGCATTTTGACGGTGGAATGAGAGAACGTTCTAGTGTGTGCTTGATCAATTTTTTTTATCGTTGCCATATGACACATTTTGACTTAAAATTTTATTACCGTTGGATTGATATGAAAATAATCAATATTGACATAAAATGTTACCGTTTTACTATGTCACTGAAATTTTATCATCGTTGATATGTACTCAACTATAAATAATTGTTCAATTCACACCATTTTTACACACAATTTTTCAATGCTCAATCTATTATTTTATTGTTATCAAGTTTTAATATTATTTACTTTTTGTCAAATGGATCCCAACCAATTTAATTATTAATGTTGTATAAATTTTTTGCAAAACCAATCACTCCTTACTGGTGACAATTCTCAAAATCTCCAGTATTTTATGTATTCATCACTACCACCCAACCCCATCATGTGGTATAGGTCTCCATTGGGTATTAGCGACAGTGTGGAGTCTCCTAATGATGAACCTAAATCACCATTTGGGTCCATGTTTGGGTCTCAAGTCAGTCTAGAAAATATCACACTCGATGAAGAAAAAGGACATGGTATTTAGAAGAAGAAAAAACTCGTGTCTGGTTCTTAGTAGAAAAAGACACATTTCTTATTCAATCATGGCTCAACATTTCGAAGGATGCAACCGTGGGAGTTGACTTAACAACAATTGATTTTTGGTTAAGAATCAAAGACAACTATAACAACTACCACGGGCAGTTTCAAGAGAGGGAAACTAAAATCTCGATGGTTTCAAATAAATACTACAGTTCAGAACGCTGCTACAAAAAAAACTGTTAATCAAAAGAAAAGTGGAAGCTCAAATAAGGATATCATGGCTAACACATATAAGATTTTTTTTCTCAAGATATACGTGAAAATTTCAAATTTAAGCATGTATGGCGATTTTTGAGAGATGAAGCAAAATGGAAGGGAGAATTAATGGAAAAGTCTTCAAAAAGAACAAAGATTTCTGCTTCTAGGATGTATTCATCATCTTCTAATGCAAAGACGCCAATTGATTATTCAAAACATGACCCAATATACCAATGCCCCGCCCAATAAGACAAAAGGTAGTAAAGAAAAAAGCAAAGGAAAAGGAGCTGAAACATCTTCTAATAATGTCAATTTGAGCGTGGAAAATGCTGTAAAGGAAAAAAAATGTTGTCATAGCAAAAATAGTTAAGGCAAGGAGATAGAGAACATTCATATGTTGTATGATATCCTCATGAAGGACACATCTTCGATGTCTAAGAGTCAATGTAAAGATTATGAATTGTATTGTAATTTTATTAGGAGCAAGTTAGGAAACTAAATCAATGTTGTACTTTTATTTAAATTCGTTGTTATATTTTAGTCGTTATGAAAATAACCGTTAATGAAAACTAGTTGTTATGAATCATCCTATATAATTGTGCAATCTTCTCTCATTCTTTCATCTTCTCATCGAATTGTGCAATCTTCTTCTCTCATTCTCTTACGCTTGAGTCATTTATGGAATGGATCCAAACACCGATTTTGATACACTTTGGAATCAAATCGTAGATGAACAACTTAAGGACAACACCAAAGAAGTTACCATAAGGTTAATCCTCGAGAGGCAATGGCAAGTCGTCAACAACACTAGGCTTAGACAAAGAAGAATTGTAATAGATCAAAGTCGTGAAGGACATAAGTGATTGTTCAATGACTACTTCTCTAAAAATCCTGTATACACGAAGACTCAATTTCGACGAAGGTTTCGAATGCGAAGGCATGTGTTCTTTCGAGTTGTAGAAGCCTTTGGCAATCATGATGAGTACTTCCAAATGAGGGTTGATGTAATCGATAGAATGGGTCTTTCACCGTTATAGAAGTGCACTGCTGCTATTTGTATATTGGCATATGGATCACCTACTAACAGTATGGATGACTATGTTTGAATTGGTGAAAGCCCTATACTAGAGTGCTTAGAGAGATTTGTACCGGGTGTGTGTGTGATATTTAGGGATGAGTACCTAAGGAGGCCTAACAACGAAGACATTGAACGACTACTACAAATAGGAGAGGCACGTGGCTTCTCAAGTATGTTATGTTCCATTGATTGTATGCATTGGAAATGAACAAATTGTCTAGTTGCATGAAAAGGTCAATGTTGTCAAGGTGATAATGGAAAACTGACGATCATGCTTGAAGCAGTTGCATCACAAGACTTGTGATTTGGCATGCATTTTTTGACACTATAGGTTCAAATAATGACATTAATGTGTTAAACACATGTAACGTGTTTAATGACATTTTGTCAAGATAAGCTCCTGAAGTGCAATACATAGTGAATAGAACCTCATATAACATGAGGTACTGTCTAGCAAATGTTATTTATCCTAAGTGGGCTACATTTGTCAAGACCATTCCAATGTCGCAAGGAAAAAAATAACATTATTGGCCCAACAACAAGAATCAGCAAGAAAAGATGTAGAACAAGCATTTGGAGTGCTAAAATCTCAATTTGCAATTATACATGGTCTGGCACATGTTTTACATGTAAATACAATGAAGAATATAATATATGCATGCATCATCTTGCATAACATGATTGTTGAAAATGAGCAATACACATATAGTGATAATTTTGAATATGATCATGTAGTTAACGACATCTCAATAATTGAAGTATCTAATGGTCCTCATCCCAATTTTGTTGCAACATACCTGCAAGGGAGAGCACATCTTCGTGATAAACAAAACCACCGCCAACTTCAAGCAGACTTGGTAGAGCATATTGAGAACAATTCATACATATAAATAATAAAAATTAATTAAATGTTATGTATTTCTCATCATTATGTATTTTTCATAATGTTATGCATTTCTCGTCATTTTTAATTATATAATGTTATATATTTGTCATCAGTTTTAATTTATTGTGGTAAAAATAATTAAATAAATTTTATATATGTTTATTAGTTAATATTTTACATATTAATTAAAATAATTGAATTAATATTTTAATTTAACACAAAATTAAGTGCAAATAAAAAAAGTATGAATTGTTTAAAAGTATCTTAAAATTGCAATTATTAGGACAAATATGAATTGCTTAAGAATATCTTAAAAATAATGTAGTACTGTAAACCCCTTGAGATATCCAAAGTGAGTATCTTAAATTAGTCCTATTAAAATTGTTCTAACAATGTGTTTGCATTGGCGGTGAGCACCCAAAAATTACGTTATCCTACCATAATTTTCCATCGCATCATAAAGTAGCTTTAAGGTTACCATAAATTTTTTTAACGCGGTCCAGCGCGTTTTTAAACACACTAAATCAATGGGTATAACTCCTTAACATCAATGCTATTACCTGTACAGTCAGGAGAATGTTGATAAACATGATGTCATAACTTTAATTTAATCCTGTTATAAAACTTTTTTTCCAGCCATAAGCTTCCAACAAATGGTCCCATTAACACGTGTCCCAAAAATATTTGTTGAAAAAGTATTTAATACACTTAATTAGAATTACCATCGTTTTTGTGTTTTGAGCATAAAAAAATACTTATAATTATTTTATATATTCTTTTTAAAGTACAATAGGTAGTTAATTTTCTCCCAAAAAAATGTCATTTAATTTTAGTCATTTAGCAGCACTTGTGTTTCAATATACTCTTACTCTATCTAGTCCTTGAAATTACACGTGTTGATCATTTTAGTCTCTTTTTTTTTTTTTAATTTTTACTTTATCTCCTGATTTTATAAAACGCCATCATTTTAATTATGTTAGCAATAAAAGTGAGGATTTTATAAAGTCAAAGATTAAAGTGACAAACCGTAATGGGTTTTACTCCCTTCTTTATGTTTAGTACATATCAATAAATTTGTTATATTTAAAAGTTTAAATTGCTAACTATACATTGTACCTTGGCACTAAAATATTGGTTCAATCAACAATATATAATATATATATAATTGAATTTTGACGATCCAACCGTTGAATATTTTGATATTATGTCAACGATCATGCACATTAAATTTAAGTAAATTAAACATTTGTAGCTGCTTAATCTTATAGACAACATTCACTTATAATTTAGAAAAGTATATTATACGTTCATTTGAATTTATCTAATAAAGTATGAAATAATTTTCAAACTTTATAAAAAATTAATACTTGATCTACTCAATAAAATCCTTTAATAATGGTTGGATTGTTGAAATTCAATATATGTTAAGAGTTATCGAGTGAAGTAACTTTACCAAAAGTTACTCTTGAAGTAACATGATCTCCACATATATATATATATATATATATATATATATAAAGAGAAAAAAGAGAGAGAGATTAAAGGATACCTCTATGTAGATGTTACAATGTGTAAAATAGTGATGCTAGCCTCATCTTTCCAATTGAGGATGGCTTCTTCTAAATTCATAGCCTTTGCTTTTGTCTCAAGTCATCTAACCAAGAACTTAATACTCCAAATTTTGATATTTCACAACAATATGCAACGCAATCTCACCTCTCACTCTCTAATTGAGGCATTCTCTCCCATTGGCTTGAACGAGAAGAGCATCTAATCACTTATAAGAGTGGAAGTTTGAGGTCATAGATTGATTTCTTTTTTGGTAAAAAGTGCTGATAAAAGGGTTTATAAGAATTGCAAGGTGATTTTAGAAGAAAGTCTAACCACACAACATAAGATATAGATTCTTGATGTTCGTTTCAAAAGGCATAAATAGAAAAACAAACAAGTTACAAATCTAAGGATCAAGTGGTGGTTACTTATGGGAGATAAAGTTTTAACTTTTAAGCAAAAATTATTAGAGGAAGGTAATTGAAAATTACAAAGTAGTGCTAATCTCATTTAGGATGAGATGTCTAAGAAGATAAAGAAAGTTGCTAAAGCAGGCTTGGGTGAATCCAAAGGTTTTGGGTTGATAAATAACAAATCTTGGTGGTAAAATGAAAATGTTAATGCTAAAAATTGGACAAGGTATCAAAATGCTAAGAATAAGACAAGAAAAGTTATGAGTGAAGCACAATTTAAAGCCTGTGAAGAGTCTTACAAGGACCTTTGGAAAAAGAATGGAGAACATAAGATATATAAACTTGCCAAAAATATAAAAAGGAAGACAAGAGATTTGGATCAAATAAGATGTATTAAGGATGAAAAACAAAAAGGTTTTGGCCACATATCATAATATCAAAGAGAGATAGGGGAATTATTTTTATAAGCTTTTCAATGATGGACAAGGATCAAGTAATAATATGGAAGGACTAGAAATCCAAGAGGACAAACAAAATTTGGCTTATTACTATAGAATTCAGATTGGAGGTAATAAAGACCCTTAAGAGGATGGATAAGTGTAAAGTTGTTGGTCCATATGGTATCCCTATTGAAGTTTGGAAGTATGTTGGAGAAGAAGGTTTCATTTGACTCATTAAGCTTTCTAATGAAATCTTGATATCTAAGGAAATGCCAAATGAGTGGAAGAAGAGCACTTTAGTTCTTATATTTAAGAACAAAAGAGATATTCAAAATTATGCTAACTACAGAGGTATGAAACTTATGATTCACACTATGAAATTATAGAAAAGGGTGATTAAGTATAGATTAAGAGAAGAAACGAGGATTGCAAAGAATCAATTGGTTTTATGTCAGGAAGGTCTACAACAACAACTATTTATCCTTTACGGAGGTTGATGGAAAGGTATCAAAGTAAAGAAAGAGACTTACATATGATTTTATTGACTTAGAAAAAGCTTATGATGAGGTACCAAGAAAAGTGTTATGGAAAACTTTGGAGAAAAAAGGTATTCACGTGACTCATAATCGAGCTATAAAGACATGAATGAAGGGGTAACTATTAGTGTGAGAACTCTAAAAGGACTAAAGACTTTCCTATAGAGATAAGATTACACCAAGGCTTAGCCTTAAGTCCTTACTTGTTTAATCTAATCTTAGACGTGCTTATCAGGGACATACAAAAGACTAATCCCTAATTGCATGCTTTTTGCAGATGATATAGTCTTAATTGAGGAATCAAGGGAAGCAGTTAACATTAAGCTTGAACTTCAAAGACAGACTTTGGAAACAAAAGGTTTTCCCTTAAGTAGGGATAAGGTTGAGTATATGCATTACAATTTTAGCAACAAACAAGAGGAATATGACTTGGAAGTAAAAATAGGAGATGATGTCATACCACAAGTTTCTAAGTTTAAATATCTAGTATCAATAATACAAAAGTGATGGAGAAATTAATAAGGATGATACACACACGATACAAGCATGATGGCTAAAATGGAGAAAGGCGTCAAGGAGTATTTGTGACTGCAGCACTTACCAAACTCAAAGGCAAGTTTTATCATACTGTTATAGGTCCAGCTATACTATATGGTAATGAAAGATGGCCATTAAAGGGATAACTGAGAGAAAGGTGGGAGTAACAGAAATGAGAATATTAAGATAGATGTGTGGCCATACAAGAAAGGAAAAGATACAAAAATATTATATACGAGAAAAGATTAGTGTAACACTAATTAAAGAAAAGATGACAAAATCAATTGATTTGGACATGTACAACGAAGGCCACAAGAGGCACCAGTTAAAAGAGTAAATTGCATGATTTTTAATCTTGTAAAAAGCAAGATAGAGAGACCAAAAAAGACTTTGGAGGAAGTTGTCAATGGAGATCTTGTGGCAAATAAAATTCCTAAAGCTTTGATTTTTGATTGTGCCGAATGACGTTGTATAATCCTTGTAGCCAACTTCACCTAGTAAGATAAGGTTTTGTTGTTGTTGTATTGTACTTGTGTAAAATCTTAAAAACACTCTTCTATTTCTTGCTTTTTCTTGGACATTTTTCATTCCATCTTCGAAATTGTGTGTCTTGATACAAAACCTTTTAACTCACCAAAGGCTGCTTTAACAACATTCCTAACCTTAAACGGATCATTCTAAATGAGATTAAACATCTAATTCTTGATGAGGTTAACACAACCTTGTGATTTCCAATTACCTTCCTCCAATAAATTCTTTTTTAAATGTCAAATATTTATCACCCTTGAGCTACCACCACTTAATTCTTGAATTTAACTAGTCAAATTTTCTATTTACTGCTTTTAAAACAAACATAAATAATGAAGACCTATGTTGTGTAGCAAGCCTCTCTTACAATCACCTTGCAACCTTACAAGTTTTTATCAGAGCTCCTTATCGAAACAAAATCAATTTGAAACCAAATAACAATTGCTTGTATCACTTGCATTTTTAATGTAAATGTTAACTTTTGAAATTGTGACCTTAATCGATAGCCAAGAAAACGATACATTTTTATCAAACATAAGATATAGAAGATGAGAGCATATGAAATACTTTCAAGTTTCAACTTTCAAGCAATGCCCCCGAGAAAAATAAACAAACATCAGTGCCAAGTCATAGACTTCAGTAGGGGAGAGACTTTGTTGACCCGTGTTATAGTTGTATATGACTCATTACAATGAAGGAAGTTTAAAGGAAGCATTTAAACCAGAATAATGAGTTCAAGTCCAGAAAGTTTAGAGCTTTCAAAGTCCAAACAAGTCTGCTGCCTCTGACTTTAGGGAGATTCTAACCAAAATCTTTGAAAGAAAGAGGTGCAAATCTGAAACAACATTTTCATCTCTTGCTGTCTACACAAATTAGACACCATTGAGAATTCTACTTCTTTTACCTGCTATTACTATAACAGATAGTAAAACAAATTTTGATTCTGAACATTTTCATGGTTCTACTTTATTTTCACACAATAATAATAATTAAAAAAAAGTGTATTCTTTCACCTGATCTGATACAGAAGATTTTAATATGATCAAGCATCTTCAGCATCACTCATGCTGACACAGCTCTCAATATGGAATTCAGTGGAGAAATCAATTTCATCAACAATCCTTCCTCTGTTACATGGAAGCGCACAATATGCACAATCAGTATAAACACATTATGGAGGATAAAGTATAACTCAAATTGTGACAACATAATACCTTTCAAGAACAAACTTCCCCTCTTTATACTTTTGGCTACTTTCATGTGCAGACTCCTAGGAGAGATAAATGCAATTTTAAAGGGGTCAAAAGTAATATGACAGAAAGCTGGAACAAAAGAATGAGGATAAATACAGGAAAAATTTTCTGGTCACCCATGCAGATAGACATTCTAAGAGACTTAACCTAAAACATCCATTGAGATATCTGCTATAAGAAAAAGAGACAGGGCAGGGGGAGTATTACATATTTCCAGCCAACTATTTGACCACAGCAACAACAAAAAATGTCTGCCACGGTATGCAGTCCTGAAAGCATCAACCTTTCCTCTAGTGCTCCAATTGTGATATTCACACTGGATCATGGTCCAAAGACAAAAGCATATCCATAAGAAGTGGAAAATTCAGATCTAGTGATATTTTCATCTAAGAAAAACTGGAACCAAACAATTCCCCAAATAGCTTTGATAGGAAAGAGAGTTTAGCATGTGTTTTGAAAGAGCTTCTACGAAGCTTATTTTATGATCTAAGAACTTGAGCTCAAAATTGAAGGTGTTGGGTTAAGCTTATGAAAGTGACTTATGACCTTCCTACAATTTCTTTTCAGCTATTTTCAACAAGTTTTATGGTGAAGCTTATTATAAAAAAGTTAAAAAAGAGCTTATTTAGGAAGGTCATAAGTTTAACCTATCAAAATAAGCTAACTGAATTAAGAACTTATAAGTCCTCTCTGGTGATAAGCTCTTATTGAATTAGCACTCAAAAAAGTTCTTTACCCAAGCATGTCCTTAATCTAGTTCCTGTTTTTTATTCACAATAATGTGCAAACAGGAAGTGCATTAGCAAGCATAATGTCAAATGATTTTCAATAGAAAACAGAGTTAGATAGCAAGTAGAACAAAACAATTCATGATTAGCCTTTTTCTTTCAGATGCCTAAATCATTACAATGGCCAATGGATACTATGCATTAAGTGTTAATACATAACATACGATCATTTCAATCAGCTTTTGTTTCCTTCTAGGCATGTGTTCCCTATACTTCACTCATGGCTTCTGCATACTCATAAAATCAGCAATACAAGAAGGAGCTAGAGTTATAAATAAGTGCATAATGCCCTTGCCGAGCAGCTCCTGAATGCAAAGGAATCAATAGTTCACTGTCACAAGCATTTAAAATTTCATTCAATACAATCTGGTGTCCATATTTCATGGATGTTGAAGTTAGTACATGACATGCACACATGCACATACTTATCCAATCAAAGCATAAGACATGGGAATTTCAATATTCAAACCTTGACATTGCTCCCATGGATCAATAAGTACCACGTATCTGAACTGATAAGGATTTTAAACCCATTTTACAAGGACTAGGAAAGTTATCAATTGTTAAAGAATTTTGCAATGCAAATGTCTCTGTTACTAATCATTTTCTCACATGAAATACTTAAAAACATAACTTTAATATCTATGCCAAATCAATTAACATGAATAAATTTAAAAAAAAAATATAGCAAATACAACGGTTCCCATTCTATATATGTTAGCATTTAATCCTTGTATGTGGTACCACAGGTTGAAATGCCTCAGTCTTATACTGCTATAAAAACAATTCCAAATAAATGTAAAATGCAATTTCATAAAGTGGTTTAACTTAAGCTAAATATGACCATCATAATTTGCAGATTTCAGGCAGTATCAAATTATGCTTAAATGCAATTTTTGACTAGCAATATGAAAACACTAAATAACATAAGTCACAAGGCAGTTATGTTACTATACACCACTATCATAATTTGAAATTCATTACTCATTTGTCGCTAATGGATTAGAACTGAAAAATACTCACACATTATTGAAGAGATATGCTTTTCCCCGCTGGCAATAAAATGCCTGAGAAGAATAGAAACCAGATATTAAGATGAGAAGTAATTTGACAATCCAGCAGAACAATTATAGTAATGTACTGGTAGACACCAAGCGAAACCAACAAGACAGAGATAATACATTCAATTAGAAGCAAAAAAATTAAATTTGCCATTTTCCCCTTCACACAGTTTACATGATATCTATATATTTATTTATTATTTAATTATAATAGTTAATCTTAATATATTATAATCATGAAAAAAAAACACCCACCACAATAAGATGGACCAAGAAACAAGTGTTAAAAGAGAGGGCAAATTACACTAAAAACCCATGTGGTTTCTTGAAATTTCACACAATACCTTTGCTTTTTTAACGTCTACAGTAACTTCCTTAATTGTTTAAAACACATTACACCATGTATCCTTGTTACTCAAGAAACACATTACATTATGTATTCCTGTTACTCAAGAAACACATTACACTGTGTAATCCTGTAAAGGGGGGGTTACTGTAGGCGTTAAAAAGACGGGTATCGTGTAAATTTTCAACAAACCACAGAGGGTGCCAATGCAATTTTCCCTAAAAGAAACAACGCAACAATCATGCAGTTAACAGGCAGAAGGACATACTGTATTAGAATATCAATCTGTTGTTAGAGATGTAATATAAAGCCCTTCATGTGTCTTCGCCTAACAGATTAAACTTTTGAGATAGTTGGTTCACAACATGATATCAGAGGTTCTACGGTCAAGTAGTGCAGAGTTTGATCTTTACCGCCCTCACTATTCTAATAAAAAGTCGAATTTCAGCCAGCAATTTATATCAAATCTTACATGTCTCCTCACACAAGAGCCCTTTACGCTCGAAGCATGAACAATGGACAGGCCCACCCACTTGGTGCGGAAATAAGCCTCTTTTTCTCACCAGATTAGCCACGAAGATCTTGTTTTCTCAATAGAGGTAGAAGCTGCAATGGGAATGCTAATGAGAGGGCAAAAGAGCAACAGAGGGAGTTTGTAAGAGATAACCTAAGAGCTGAAAATATGATACTGCCACTGATGATATCCTGAGTTCTGCAGATAAGAGTACACTATGCCAGCAGAATAAGAAACATAACCATCAGCCCTTTATGAAACTTTTAATTGCAGCTGTCTTTGCCACAGAAAAAATCCCAATGACCACTCAATGAGATTCAAGAAGCACTTGTTGCCATTGATCAGGACCTCAAAATGCATCAGTTCTCCAACTTATTTAGCAGAACCAGATCAATCCATTTGCCAAGAACTCACACAGGATTGTTGGATTATCAACAATCTTACTCAATCGAATCCTTTGATACAAATTTAGTGCAAGGTATATCTTATCACTGGGTTTAGAAATTATAACCCTGTCATCTAGATTTCACTTGGAAGAATGCAATCTGCAGACTAGAAACGTTCAAGGCAGCAGTCAAGGTCCAACCTTCTGAGGCTCTACGGTTAAGGGTCAGTTGGTACGCCCCTGGAAATTAGGGTGAAAAATTCAGGGATGATTTAAAAAGGAAAAGGTAAAACTTTCACTCATTTTCAATGATTGACGGCCAAGGTTTTAAAAAACAGTCAACAACCGCGATTTGACCGCAACATTGAGGTTTTTGGGGTCTTTGCAGCCGCAAATCGACGGTATTTGCTCGCAATTTTGAGCAATATCAAAGATCACAACAAATCCACCACTGCACAACCGCAATTTAAAACCTTTGGCGGACCCAACTGATTACAAGGGTCAAACAATGTTCTCTACCTGTAATTGTAAAGACTTCACATACCACTCAGCGTAATCAAACGGCTCAATTTATCAAAGCTTGAATTTTTACCAATCAGGGGCCATTCTTCTAACACATAACAAAACTGATCAAATCTCACAGACCCAATACAACAAAGACAGTAAATTTTCACATACCAACATAAGAAAAATGAAATAAAATGATATGTTGTTCTTTTAAATCAGAAAAAATTGCTCTCCTATACCCGTTTCAGATTATCTCACAAGCACCTTCTCAAACAACAACGTTAGATAAAACAGTATTATTATTAACTAAAGTTAGAGAGAGAGAGAGAGAGAGAGAGATTGTACCCGAGAGATGAGATCATCTGCAAGGGCAAGGTGAGTTTTGCAGGACTTGCAACCATAAGACCTGCCTTCCAGTTCCACCGTAAAGATTCTTCCCATTTTCTTCGTTTTTGAAAGACACCCTTTGATGTCACCCCTCACTACTATTCAGCATTCACCGCCCAGGGTAAAACCAATTAGAACTGAAGTGATGATTACTATGAACTATGAAGAGAGAGAGAGGGCTATGAAGGATTCTAGCAAGGGAGAGAGAAGAAAACGGTCACGTGTTACTGAGTTACTGGTCGGATGAAAAGTTCAACAAAGATTTTTCCTTTTATTTTTTCATTGGTTTTGCCTGTCGGAGTATTTTTATAAAAAAAAAAAAATCAACTAGTGGCTGAATTAATTGGCACATGTTTCATTCTTCTTCAATAAGGTCTTTATTTGTAAGTTTTTTATATATATAAAAATTGTTAATAACGCGAAGGATATTTTGGATGATTTTATTAAATACGGTAAAATTAATTAAAATTGTTTATATTTTATATTAATATACATGCATTTTTTTTTTTGTTATTGTTTATTTGAGATTGAAGAAAATACTCTCTAATTTTAATTAAAATTATTAAAAATTATAAAATCATAAGTGAAACTCCTTAAATAAGAAAGGAGACGCATAAAAATTTATGATTTTCAATAAATTTTAACTAATAATAAAAAAATATGTTTAAAAGAATATATTAGAGAGTATATACTAGCATTTCTCATTAAAAAAAATCATCGTTGAAGAGTTAATTTCATTGTGTAATAGATGTTTCTACTTTAAACTGAATTACTATTTGTAAAGGATACATATAATCTAGACAAATATATGCATAAAAAAAGTTTTGATAAGAATAAAATATATTAATCTTAGTTTTGTTTAATTAATATCTAATTTTTTTAGATTATTCTCTAACTATTATATGTTATTACATGTTAAAAAGAGTTTGACCTCCATGATCAAAAACAGGAAAAGAATTTGAAATATGATATATGAGTATGTATATTAATAGTCACGAAATCATTATTCTAAGCTACATAAAAATAACATCATATTGCTTTATGCAATTACATGTGTATACGTAGGAAAATATTATTAAATAGTCACGAAATCAATATATAAATTATTAGATAATGTAAAAAAATTATATGTGTGTGTGCGTGGGTGTGATGTTTTCATTAATTTATTTACCTATTTATTTATTTGGTCAAGGCTGCTCTGTGGACTCTGTGGGTGTAAGTATGTTTTCACTAATTTATTTATTTATTCAGTCAAGGCTGCTCTTTAGTATAACCCAATTCTGAGTCAAAAGTAATGGGCCAAGGTAATACTTTTGCTTTTTGAAAGAGGCCGAGGTGATACTCATTTTAATGGTGGATCAAAATTTTAAAGCCCGCTTGACTTGATCCAAGAAAAATATGAACAACAAAAGATAGTTCATATAATTTGAAGCTGTCCCTTTCTTTGTAAATCATATTATTTAAATCATTTTAAAATATGAAAGTTTCGAAATATAGTATATTTTAAATATTTCTTGTAAGATGATTTGGATCAATATTTTAAAAATTAGACCAATTTTTAAACCAACAAAACATGAAGGAGAATACTATTTAGTACGAAACGGTTTTTCGTCAAATTGCACGAACCATTGTGTTCTGACAAATCTCGTTTGCATTTTTAAATTTTTTAATTAAGATTTATTTATTTTTTAAAAAAAGAAGGTATTGGTTCACCTTATCAATTCGTGCAATTCGTGCTACTTATTTTTGTAAAGAATAGCATTGTTCAAACATTAATTCATAATTCATTATTAATTATCGTTGAACCGTATTACAATTAAGAATAAATTATACATTTCTCTTTCATGAGGGATATGAATATTGCACTGTTCTCGTTTTTTATATTAAAAAATATACTCCCTTCCCATAACAAATTTAAATATATGATATTTTACTCTTTTTTAAAAAAATTTCATTATAGCTCCATTAACTTTCATTAAAAAAAAAGATATTACTAAAACATCCTTTACACCACCTCCCCCTCAAAGATGTAAATATTACACTACCCTCCCTCTTGTGATAAAATACACACCTTCTTTCTTTAGCAAATGCAAATATATTACACTTTACTATTATATATATGGGATTTGGCAACTTACGCCTACTTAATTTTTCATTAGAGTATATTAGTAAGTTATAACTAAGAATTATCTTAAAATACATCCATGGTGTAGCTTGTTAATCTACTTCAACTAAAAAACAAGTGAGTATACATTAACAATAGCAAATGCTTGTAGGGTTTGCTAAAATACACCCATTTATTCTTTAGTTAGAATATGTTAGCAAGTTATAATTAGGATTATCTTAAAAAACACCAATTGTGCCGCTTGTTAACATACTCTAACTAAAAAATGAGTGTACTTTAGCAAATCCACACACACACACACATATATACATTTCAATTTAAATTATACATTTAATTATTATTTTAAAGAATTATTATGAATTATGCTAAATTTAATTATAAATTTAAATAATTTTTTTTAGTTATTATGTTCACTAAACATATTTTAAAATAATCAAATTAAAAATAATATATATATATATATATATATGTAAAATAAAATGAAATTATTTAATTGATGTTATTAATATAGTATTTTTATAAATATTTAAATAAATTGGTATTTTTCTTATATAGTATTAATTATTATATTTATTAAATATAATATATAATTATTTTAATAATATTACTAAATATTATATTTATTAAATGTAATATATTCATTGAATTTAATAAATGTAATGCTAATATATGTATATTAAATGTACAACTTTTTGAATGAATCTATTTATATTAAAAATCTATTATTAAATAAAATATGATTATTACAAAATTTAATATAATATATATAAATTCACACAAGCATATGCACACACACACACAAATACATATATAATTTATCTCATAATTTCTACTTTTAATTATCATTGTAATAAATTATTTTAAATTTAATTATATATTTTAAAAATCTTTATCAAGTGAGTGAATGATAACGTAGTAAATTAAAAATATTTTAGCATATATTTTAGTGAAAAATATATTTTTAAAATCTTATAATGTATATTCTTTAATGATGTAAGTTAAATAATCTAAATTATATATTTTAATGTAAGAGGGTATGAATACCCAATTTTATCCAGGCAATCCACATTATAATAAAAAGGAAAAAAACATTTAGTTAAATAATCTTCTTTTGTTTATGCTTGTTAGGCTAAAGATACTTCGGGCCCATAATCAATTAAAAAAGGAATAATGGAAAAAGAGCTTCAGGCATTCTTTTTTAATCGGAAGTAAAAATAATTAATAAAATAAAAAGTATATCATAAAAGAATAAATAATTTTGGCCCCTGATGAAAAATAAACACTAGAAGGCATTGGGGTTTTGTAGGATTAAAAGGCCTGCCCAAAAACACCAAACAACGAACAAACAATCACAATGGGCCAAACTGGGCCCGTCATCAAAAAGCAAAGTAAAAAATAAAAAGAAGGAAGAGAAGAGGTAACCGAAAAAGCTAGTTAACTAATTCAACTTGTGGGTCAAGTTTCCGGAAGCATATAAATAAAACGGAAAGAGATAAAAAAGGGGGGGATGTCATTTTAACAAAAATCTGAGAACAATGTTGGGGAAGAACAAGGAGGAGAAACAGAGAAGAGCGCTACTATCAAATGAAGCGGAAAAAACGAAAACAGAAAGAGAAACGAAGAATAGAGGAGTAGAGAAAAGAAGAAGAAAAAGAAAGAGTCAGAGAGAAACCGAAGACAAAGGAGGAAGGAGAAATTCTATCAGATTAAGAGGCTTAGACTCACAAAGTTTTTTTATCAAGAATCAAAGGTATTTGTTCGGTATTCTTATCTTCAATCGTTGTTTCCTCTTTCTGTATCATAAACTGAATCTATTGGTCACAATATTCTAGTTTCACTTTGTTAAACATGTGATGTTTGGATTTCATATTTGTTGGTATCCTGTTGCGTTTCATCACCGTCTAAATCTCATTTTAACGATATTGCTTCAGTAGTATTAGAAACTTTCATTATCTTAATATCACACCATGAATTTGCTGACATTGCTTTGGGAGTTAACTCACACACGCACACACCGATTCACCTCCTATAAATGAACCAATGACAAAGGAATAAACACACGCATCTTCTTCTGTTCAAATTCAGTTATCGAATTCTTTCGTCATTAACGTGGATACAAAATGAATAAAATAACGGATGAAATCGCATAACGTAGCTGCTAAGATGCAATCATGCGTTGGCAAGTGCTCCGATCCTCTTTCATTTCAGAATGCGAACTATCTCCAATGGCATTCCTGTGCCTCTACTAAGAACAAATGCTGCATCTCCTCAAGTTCTAGTTCGTGCCGTCGCGACACCAGTTCGCACTTGCGTCCTCGCGGGCGCGTCTCCGTCTATTCCGTCATTATGTTAAGCATCCGTAGAGTAAACCATTTCACCAAGATGCAGTACAAGAAGCTTCAAAGTCAGAGCAACGAAGAGGAACCCAAAAGCAGAGTCACATGACGGGATGAAACGAGACAGGAGATGCGCCGCGAGGTTGAAGATGCTACGATGGAAGAGCGCTAGGACGGAGAGCGGCTGCGAACACTGACTAGATCTTGCTTCCGTCACCCATGGCTGCTAGATCTACGAAGATGCACCAGTAGCAGCAAAGAGGAGGACACGAAGCTTCTAGAGTCCACGTGAGACCAACTTCGGCTTCTATCTTCACAGCAGCAACATTGGGCTTAGCCCAATTATTTCTCTTATGCTGGGCACGTGAACATCAACTTGGCCTGCGTTTTTTTTTTATATATATAATCTAATGGGTTTATAAATATGTATTATATTAACCTGTAAACCTTTTTCTTCATTTTCTTTAGCTTCCGTTAAGAATCTCTTCACGTAGGATACTTAGGTAAAATAATTGATATAATATTTATGTATCTTTAGTATACTATTTAGAATCCGTAGGTCACATTTTTATACTGTTTTAGTTTCTTGCTATAACAATAATTATAATCATCTTTCTATGGTCAATAAAATAATAAATAAATAAATAATAATTAAACTTAATGATAGCCACTTAGGATGCACTTCCTATTTGGACGTTATTAAAGTTTTTAATATTAATGATAATCTTTTAAAATGCACTTCTTATTTGGTTATCATTTCTTTTAAAAAAATATAAATAATGATAATAATAAAATGTATTTTAACAAAGGTTTTAATGATAGTCACTTTAGATGCACTTCCTATTTGACTATTATAAAAACCTTAAATGGTATATTGATAACTACTTTGGATGCACTTCCAATTTGGTTGTTGAGTATGCCATCACACTATAAAAAAATAAAATAAAATCATTAAATCGTCCTACAATATTGAGGGCTTTTACAATATTAAACTTTCTTTTTTAAGGGGTTTTAAATAGTCACTTTGGATGCACTTCTATTTGACTATTATGAAACCTTAAAAGATATATTGATAATCACTTTAGATGCACTTCTAATTTGGTTATTGAATGCGCCAATTACCATACTAAAAATAAAATAAATAATAATAAAAAAAAAACAATCAACCAACAAATATTTTTCTACAAAAAGAACTACGTGAGTCTGATTCCTCATTGCACCTAAGGATACGTAGGAGCAGGGGCACACCTCTATCGATCTCAAAAAATAAAAAAATTAATTCTTTTCAAAATAAATGTTTTTTTTTCTAAAATTCTTATGGTAAATAAAGATAATAAAAATTGTAAATAAATCTAAGGGGTAAAATAAATATTGTTGAAGCTATCCGTTTTGCACAATTAATTAAGGGTAACCGTCTTTATGACGAACGTCGTAGGGTGCTAACACCTTCCCTACACGTAATCGACTCCCAAACCCATTTTTGGTTTCATAGATCACATTCTTTTGAAGGGTTTTTCCAAGGTTTTCCTTAATAAACTTTGGTGGCGGCTCCTCTGTTTTTATTTCTTTTTCGCTGTCCAGTCGTGACCTCGGTTGCGACAGAGGGGAGCAGTAGTGGAATACTTGCATCTCTCAAGGGATGGAAGTATAATTTATTGTACATTTTAATCTAAGAATAGAGGGTAGTATAATACCTATATCTCTTATGAGAGGAGAGTGTAATTTATTTTAACGTTGTTAAGTTAAATAGACTAAATTGTATATTTTAACATAAGAGGAAAGAACAATATAATATTTGCATTTCTTAGGAAATGAGGTGTAATTTACTCTAAAATCAATTAATACTTTCGTACTAGGCTTATACTACTTATAAAGTATAGATACACAGTATTTTTTTCTATCCATGCAAGAGGTCGTTATTTACCTATAGATACACTATGTAATATTTTTAGCCATGCAAAAGGTCGTTATATGTTACCAAATACAATGGATAAGATGTAGTAAGAAATACAACTCTATTGTAAATTAAGGAAATTAAATCTCAATACAAAAATACCATAAGATATTTAAAAGTATACTCTGTGTATATGTGGTTTTATTCTTATCTGCTAAAGTTTTGAAAATATAAACTATAATTAATTAAATTGAATTGTCAAGGCTAAGACATTGGTAACTAGTAACTGGTAAGTATACCGTCATTAATTAGAGAAAAATGTGCTAAAGTTATCAACAACTTGACATATTACATCAATAGTAATTTTAAATTAAAAAATTAACAGTCAAAATTTATTGACAACTAGCGGATAATAATAGTTGTCAGTATAATTAATTTATAATTATAATTGCCTACCATGCCTACTCTCCTTTCATTTCCGTCCAATTTCTTTCAAATATCTCATTTTGCTCTAAATTATTTGTATTTTTTGGTATTCATTTTAGTTAGTGCAGTTAAATTAGGTATTGTTTTGGATCTCATCTAGAGACTTGAGCCCAAATAAATAAATGTAGCTAATATATTGACCCAATATCATTGAACCCAACACATCACAGAAATTGAGAATCTTTTGATCTTTTACCAACTCTTATGCAGTCACAAAAGTATAGGATTGGGCACATAATCCATTAACAATGCTAGCGCAAACCTCAGAATTCGTCCTAGAGATATGTTTCACATCTCATCATGTCAAAGTCACTATCTTAGAGTATAGAAGAATAATATAAACAGGCAATAAAAACAGTGGCTTCTAAGGTGAAGCACTTTAGTCCTTGCCTCACCCATGAGGCACTGAAATTACCGACAATAATAGGTTTTAATCGGATAAAAAAATAATTCAAAATTACATAAAATATTTTTTAATAGAAAATATTTAAAATAATGAGTAGAATTCTAGATGGGTCTTCTTGCTATGGGAATGCCATGTTCGGAGGTGGATTTTCTTGCTACGATGTCCTCCTCGTTTGTAATGTCATTGGCTAAAATCACGTCGTCTAAATTTTGAAGATTCTATGTCGCAAAGTCGAAGGAGTTCCAAAACTCATCAATTGATGGTGGCAGTGTAGACAAAGGTTCTAGAAATAAATCACGTCTTTTAAATTCCGCATAGACGAGGTTGGTGGCGGTGCGGATGGTGGTGTCCGGGAAGGAGAGAGAGTAGACGAGGAGGACGTCGATTAAGACCAAACTCATCACACCGATGCATTGCAGAACACTAGACTCTATTTTCTCGCATTTAGGTTTGGTTGGTTCATTGGTTGATTGGGTTTGTCTCAGCATCGCAATCCTATAACAAATGTCTTCAAACTTTCTAAACCTTGGGGACTCTTGCTTGAAGAAACTTTTTCCTTCTAGCAACGGCAAAGGAAGCAGATGCGGCGCCTGGTGTTTACGTCCTCCATCTCCGCGATTATGCATAGCCCCAATTTGCCCAGTGGACATTGCCATGACGGAGGAGTGTTAGACAGATGTTGAATATTGCAAGCAAGGGTTTTCAAATTTTTTTTGTGTGTTTTCTGGGTGTGTTAAGTGTGTTTGGAATTGTTGTCGTATCCATTGTCAAGACTTTGGCTGAGAAAGCAGCTTGGAATTTTGCCAAAGAAAAAGAGTGTTTCAGTGAAGGTGAGACAAGGTAAGATCCACTTGTGAGACGCATCTCATAATTATGAAATCAATAGCAGTGAGTGTGGAGGTTAGTAGCAGAAGAGTGTCGAGGTGGGAGATGAGTTTACGAAATAGAAAGAGAAAGAAAAATTTTTATTAGAAAAAAAAAGTTAAATGTATTAAAAGTTTACCGATTAATCCGATTTTCCTTCTTTAATCTCAATCGTTAAATATTTTATAAATATATCTAACAATTATATCTGGTAATTCATCCATGTACCACTTATTCTCATACTTCACCTTAGAAGCCACCAATAAAAATCTCGGAGATTCTCTCCAACTTTTTTTCTCTTAACCTCTACCTATAAACACTGACTTAAGTGTCAGACTTTGTAGGTACACCAACAAAGTTCAGCTTGCGTAAATTAAAGGAGATTTTGTCGAATATTTAAAATTATTTACTTTTAACTTTTATTGGTAGTTTTAAATGTTCTAAAATAATTTGTTTTTTAACTGTATTCTAATAGTTGTTTCTTTCGTACAATTCTCACAAATATTATCTTATCATCCATTTATGTATCTTTTAAAAGCTACTTTCTTATTTTATTTCTAATATAAATT
Source organism: Spatholobus suberectus (assembly GCA_004329165.1). Taxonomy (NCBI): domain Eukaryota; kingdom Viridiplantae; phylum Streptophyta; class Magnoliopsida; order Fabales; family Fabaceae; genus Spatholobus; species Spatholobus suberectus. Next base: position 53,705,125 of record CM014731.1, on the reverse strand, counting down.
TGTTGACTTAATATTGTTATTGAATATAATATTATTTAGTATAAGATAAATAATTCAATTAATAAAGGCAATAAGGTATACGATTTACTTCCTATGTTTGATTAAATAAATTTTTTCTTATTGTGTGTTAGTGTTAATTTTATTGCTTATATTATTATATAAAAAAAATTATTTGTTGTACAGTTAATTTTATTGCTATTAATTTAAACAACTTTGTTCCTATCAAATTGAATCATTTTATTGTGTTTATTTTGTAATGTTATTTAAATATTGAACAAAACTATTTAAAAAGTGATTAAAAATAATAAGTGTTAAATAATGGTAAAGTTCACGTATCAGAGAAAAGGAGAACACCAGAGGAGATTTCATCATGTTAAGGAGTGGTAGAAATTTCTATCAACTCTTCCAACAACAACTTTTTGTTTGACCATTTTCATTGTGCTTTCTGGTCCTTGAAGCACATCTTTATTTGTTTTAAGCATTTGTTTCATGCCTGCATTCTTTCAAATAATGATCATCAAGTGTAAGTGATGAAACAATTGGATTAAAAAGTAAAGACGTATTTAGGGAATCGGAATGTACTGGAGAGTAAAGATAGTCAAGTATGATGGAAATGAAAACAAAATGGATACGGTTACATTATATTTAGGGTTAATTATGTTTTTGCTCCTTTATTTTTTGTCGATTTTATTTTTAGTCCCTTAAAAATATTTTGATCGGTCATAGTCCCTCATAAATTTTTTGTCTGTGTTTTTAGTTCTTGCCGTTAACTTGAAGCGTTAAGTGATGACGTGGCTCCACATGAGCTATCACGTGGCTTGCCACATGGACTATTAGGTGACGTGGCAGCCACGTGGCAATTTTTTTTAAAAAAATAATTGATGAAAAATGTAAATTATGAAAATAGGTCCCTTATTTTACACGATTTACGTGTTTAGTCTCCCAAAAAATAGTTTGACCGGTTTTAGTCTCTCAAAATTTTGTCATTCATGTTTTTAGTCCCTCCATTAACTTACACAATTAAACTTCAATAATTAATCAATTATTATTTTCACATATTATTATTTTACACATTATTTCACAACAAAAATGCAAAAAAAGAAAAAAAAAGATTACTTGTAAAGGATAATCAAAGAGGTTAGATTGCTAGTCTTTTCATAAGAGATTACGAATACCTTGAATTATCAAAGCTTAGCGATGAAGAGGTAAGAGAAGTGTTGTGATAAGCTTTTGAGCTATAATTAATTAATAAATTATTGGTTAAAATAAATTTTGAGGAAAAAACTTGTATGAGTGTAAATAATAATTAATTGATTAATTATTAAAGTTTAACTGTGTAAGTTAACGGGAGAGACTAAAAACATAAATGACAAAATTTTGAGGGACTAAAACCGATCAAACTATTTTTGGGAGACTAAAAACGTAAATCATGTAAAATGAGGGACCATTTTCATAATTTACATTTTTTATCAATTTTTTTTTAAAAATTGCCACATGGCTACCACGTCAGCCTAGTAGTCCACGTGGCAAGCCACGTGACAGTCCATGTGGAGCCACGTCATTACTTAACGGTTCAAGTTAACAGTTGGGACTAAAAACACAGACGGAAAATTTATGAGGGACTATGACTGGTCAAAATATTTTTGAGGGACTACAAACGAAAATCAACAAAAAATAAGGGACCAAAAATATAATTAACCATTATATTTATATGGGAAGGTACTATATTTGAATTTCGAAGTTCTTTTACTCTTGCCTCACACAGTGTTGCATAACCATCACTTTCGCTATCTTCATCTTCAAGTCTTCTTGTGTTTCCGAAATGTTGTCACGTAATCTCTCCATGTTCCAAACTACTAGCCGATTGAATTTTTAGGGCTTTTAAGGGGTTCAACTTGTGACTTATAATAAAGGTTAATTAGACCAAAGGTAAATCTCTGACTAACAACTTAATGCATGTCAATTATCACAATAATCTTTACTTTATTTCCTCCCTTAATCAATTTTGATTGCTTCCACTAATCATAGTAACTAGAAGTCACATTTTGTACCAAGCACAATAATGCAATGCACAAATTTGCCCTTATAGCCTCTAACCTATCCAATGATCTTTGTTACAACAAGCAACTATAGTAGGAATGTTTTAATCCATCCTAATTACACAATAACACGATGTAGGAGCTCGTCATTGTTTTATACATCCCACACCCACCAGCTTAGACCCTTAAGCAGTGACCAAAGGATTCTAATTCAACATATAAATTAGGACTATCACATACTTACATTGCTTTTTATTATTATTATAGACATTAGGGATGGAGAATTCTTATATGCTTGCCACAAAAAGTGATTTCTAGCTCCAGCAGAATCTAACGTTAATAAGTTTTTATTTTTCAATCTCGTCACTCCTTTCATCCAGTCATTTTTGTATGGCCTTGTTCAATTGGATGTGATTGTAGCATTGCAAACTTTTCCTCTTTTTTTTTTGTCATGGTCTTTTAATTGCAATAGTAGCCAAAGTCTCACCTCAGCAATAATCGCTAACCAACGACAACCTGATGTTGAAATTTTAGTAGCATTTAAATACTTAGGTTTTCTGACCTTTAGATATGTAATTGTAATTGCATTTTTATAGTTTTATTTAAATCATTATTATAAATTATTTATGCATTTTTTAAAATTAGTTAAAATATTTATTATCTACAATTTTTTAGTTATAAGTTGTTTTCAATATTATTGGAAATCCCACATTAACTAGTGATGAAGCCAAAATAAAGTATATAAGTGGGGGACAACCCTCATCTTACAAGCTTATTTTGTGAGGTTGTATTAGACTCAAAACCAAAATTTTTAGGATGTTATTAGAGTCTATCCTAGCGATTATTGTTTAGGCTTATCGGGCCACCAGCTATTAGGCTGTTATCAGACCACTCGCATATGTCCAATCCTACAAATTTTACACTCAAGATGTTCAGCCCTCAACGTGAGGGAATGTGTTGAAGATCTCACATCGATTAATGATGAGTAGGGATGTCAACTGCACGGGGCAGACACAAGTAGTAGCTACCCGCTGCCTGCTCCACCGAATAAAACTCATACCCACACTCGCCCTGTTACCTGCACGGGTACCCGTTAAGTGGATAGCCACAGATATTTTTAATATCCATGGGTATACGTGGATATCCGCGAATACTTCCTAAAAAATAAAAAATAACAAATAATAAATTTATTTTGTGTTGTAGATAATCATAAAGTGCTGCAAATATCACTTTGAATTTATAAATTTAAATTTATAAATTAAAGAGTTATTGTTTAACATAATCACTTTGAACATAGATTTTAATTATTCTAACAATTTTTCTAAAAAAAAATAGTTTAAAAGCCTACAAATTTATGTTCCTTTTCTCTCTTATTATAATTGTATAAGATTTCTCTCATAATGAGCAATTGTTTTGGAAATTTTGGATAAATTTTATGTAATTTTATCTATATTAATATATAAAGGTATTTAAGTAAACATATAATTGCGGGTAGCGAGTATTCGCGGGTACAGGTACGGGTACCATGATACCCGTACCAGCTCTGATTATAAACGAGTAGTCGATATATCTGTTTAGAGTATCTGTGAGTACCCATTTAAAGTACCCATTTTTTACTCATGGTGTATTTTATCCTCGGATACCTGCGGGCATAGATTTTTTTGCCATCCCTAATATAATGGCAAAATAAAGTATATAAGTGTGAGCACTCAATTTTATCCGGATAATTAAGAAAATAACAAAAATAAATATAGAAGAAAAATGTATAATAATAATAATAATAATAATAATAATAATAATAATAATAAGTAATTAGGATTCTAGTTGGGCCATTATGTTTTAAGTCTATAAATGAAGAAAAGCAATTTTTTTTAAGAGTCTTTGTTTTGGGCCTTCTAAGTTTAAAGGCCCACTCAGCAAAAAAATATATACAAATAGAAGGAAAAACACTAGGTCAGGCCCATAAAGGAAACTAGCAAAAGAAGTTTTAAAAATGAGTTGAGAGAGGGGTCTGAGTAGTGGCTATATATAACCTTTTGGAAGGAGTTTTCTACACTGACAACATTCATTCGTATTTACGGTAGTCTCGCGAAGATATCTTATTGAGTTCTCTTCTTCTTGTTGGAAGTCACAAACGTATAACCTCTTCCATTCCTCTGCTGCCATTATTTATCTAGTTGATTTCTCTTGTTTATTGCATCTCTTATTTTAATCTATCTCGGTTCTAATTTCTTGTTTATAGTTTGTAATTATTTGATTTTTTTTCATTTTGTGAATTCATTTCCGTTCCATTTATGTATCGCATACTAGTTCCTTATGCATCAAACGCATCTCTCATCCGTTTACATCATGTCTCACTCCAACACACACAGGTTTCGATCATCTTAACCATTCACGTTCACATTTACACATAGATCAAACAACACGAGCCAAACATTAAAGTAATAAAAACAGAGAAGAAAAAAAAAAGAGATGAAATAAGTGTTTGTTTCGTTGTCACCGCAACACGAATTAAAGCATTCCTTCATCCTCAACGCCGCAACGAGACTCCGCGGCAGCGTTCGCCGCTATTCCATTGTCCCTGTTCGCAACCTACGGAGACGTGAATTAGAGAAGGCGTTCTTGCGCTCTTAACTTTTCCTTTTCTTTCCATCATGAGGCGAGGTGACCTTGCATCTCCGCCATGACGCAAAACAGCGCCGGCATTCTCACATATGATGCCTCTAACTCCCGCCGCTGCTACGTATGCACAACCACCGCCGTGTGGGTTTGCTCTGCTGTCATACAATCTCAGCACCATCCTTGCGCTGTCACTATGAGAGCCAGAAGAAGTGTAGATCTCCGCTCCTTCGTCACCGCTTCAACAGAAAATGCACAGATTGGATTCGCGGCACTGCAATTTGGGGATTTCTTTCCCTGGGCTCAGTGAAGGGGAAGTTTACAAAGGGGTTGAAGGTTTTTGCCCAGCTTTTGGGTTTATTGGGTTGTGATGTAGTAATAAATTTGGCCCAATTCGGATTTGCAGACGTAAGGATAATAATAAGGGAACGCAAATCAAATAAATGTTACTAAATTATTAGCTTTTTCTATTTTAGCTAATAAAATGATTCACGTTGACATTCTAGACTTTCTTTCTTTTTTTTAAAAAAGGTAACGTCAATTTTATTTTTTTTAAAAAAGTAAAGTTGGAATTTCTTTTTTAGTCAATTAGATTATTTATTGAGAATTCAATTCCTAAATCAAAACTAAAACCTTTTTCTTTGAATAAATAAATAAATAAATAATCATAAAATTTAAATATGACCACTTTGGAAGTACTTCCTGTTTGGTCATTCAGTAAATTTGATACATCTGAGTTGTACAACTTGGTGATGTCAAATTTAATAATAATAGAGAATGATAAAATAAAAAATATATAAATCCACAAAATGTTTTCTATAAAGAACTACGTGAGTCTGAGTTCCTCATTGCACCGAAAGATACATAGGAGCAAGGGCCCACTTCTATCGATCTCAAAAATAATAAAATTAATTTCTTTTCAAAAATAAAATATTCTTTTCTTAATTATAATTCTTTTGATATATAAAAATAATAAAATTTGTAAATAAATAAAATTTTATTAGGGGTAAAATAAATATTTTTGAAGCTATCTAATTTTGCACATTTAATTAGGGGTAACCGTCTTTACGACGGATGTCGTAGGGTGCTAGCACCTTCTTTACGCGTAACCGACTCCCAAACCCATATTTGGTTTCAAAGACTATTTTCCTGTTAAAGGGTTTTTCCAAAGTTTACCTTAATAAACTTTGGTTGCAACTCCTTTGTATATTAATTCTTTTTCACCATCCGGTCGTGACCCCGGTTGCGACAATAAGTCGGGGACAACCCTCACCTTACAAGCTGGTTTTGTGAGGTTGAGTTAGACCTAAACCCAATTTCTAAAAAATATTATATAATTATTTCTAAAAAATACCAAATCATTACCAATAACTTAGTTGTTGTGTTTGATAGCTATTACAACTACATGGCTTTACAAATAAAAAAAAAAGAAGTTTGCAATATTATGACCATACCTACCCACTTTCAATTGAGTAAGCCTAGACAAAAATGGATAGATGAGATGAAGTAAAATTGCTAAAACATAAAAAAAAAAAAAAGTTAAAATTGCTCTTAGATTTCTACTTGAGTTTTTTTTTTGAATGATTTCTACTTGAGATAGAAACCATTTTCTATGGAAACTATATAAGATTTTTTTTATTCCTAAATATCTACAATAAAAAAGACAATGCAAGCTTGTGATAATCCTAATATATGTGATGAATTAAAATCCTTTGGTCATTATTTAAGGGTCTCGTTATAGTATATACATAGCAATGGTTGGCTCCAACTATGTTATTATGTAATTAGGAAGTATTCATGCAAAGCTCCCTAAGACCAATTAAGAGCAAATTAAAAATTGGTCGAACCTAATCTAGCCAAAAGTGGAATGCCCCCTCATCCAGTTGTCCTTAAATTTTTAGTGGGGGAATATTAATGGGAGATTAATTACAAAAAGTGTCTTGGTGGCCACTCTAAGAGATGATTAGGGAAATTGTTGATAAATTCTTGTTTGTCTACAAGAAAATTGGTTTATTTTATATTATATATTTCAATTTTAGTCATAGTTATCAAGATTGGCTCAGACCGTCCAGTCAGATTGATCCAATAAGAAATTGAACATGCCATCGGTCCAAGTAGCTTGCTCAATCAAAAATGCAACTATTCTGGTGGAAATCGATCTAACTAGACCAATTTTAGAGAAAATTGGTAACTTGCTGGTTCATAATAAACAGGGTAGATCCTTACCACAACAATGTCTCATCACTAGAAGTTTGCCTATTGTTGCACCCTCATCAGCACACGTCTTCATCAATCGTGGAAGAGCTAAAATAGAGAGCAAGAGAGGAAGAAAAGAAATAGAGAATGAGAGACAAGGATGAAAAAAAAAGGAAGAAAAAGAACTTTTGTCTCTAATATTCACAAAGGCTTTCTCACGAGGCTGTGTTGCGATTGTTGAACGCTTTTTCTTTTCATGACTAACACTAACCCTTTACATTAGTACTTAGGGTTTCACAAGGAAATGGGCTAGTTTATGACCCGAAGCCCATAAAAGCTAATTTATTTTATTCATTTAGGTTTTCTATTGGACCACTTATTTAATTGTTATAAATCTTTCTAATGAGATAAATTTTATCTCATATTAATCACATGACATTAAAAAAAATTTACCTGGTTGGACAAATTTTTTCTCATTATATGGAATTTTTTATTTCTTAGTATTAGATTAAAAAAGCTTTTTTAGTAAAAAAATATATTTTACTAATTTCATACTCAACATTATTTGAAAATAAAATCTTATAAACTTACATATTTATATATATACATATATATATATATATAATATAATTCACTAGTATCATTATATCTCCCATATATATATATATATATATATATATGTGGGGAAGGATCAAATGACACCAGTGGAACTTACACCAGTTATTACACCATCAATAACTTTATATAGAATGTGATTTTTAATCAATCCAACCATTGAATTATAACTATATATTACCATTGATTATTTGTGTCAAATTTTGTGAAAATTGAACAACAATAAGAAGGTAATCACATAATTCATATTTTTGTATATTTTAAAAGTATATGTTACATCAATTTTGATGTATATGAATTATGTACCACATAATTTTGGATTAATGTAATACTTTGTAGATATGATCTACATGAAAAGAACTTTGAATCCAATAGTGGGTTTTGAGATAAAACCATTCAATAGAAAGTTATTAAATGGTGTAATAGTTAGTGTAAGTTACATCGGTGTTATTTGATCCCTCCCCTACATATATATAACTCACTGGATTGACCAGTAACCCATCAACCTAGTGTCCTCACTAAATGGACCATTGGTCCAAGTTTAATACCATTGGTTTTAGTTGAGAATTTCATTACTTTTTCCTTATATGTGTGTGTGTGTGTGTGTTCATGCAATTCAACCAGTGACTCACTAGTTCGACTAGTAACCCATCAACCTAATGCCCTCATGAAGTCAATCACCAGTCTGAGTTTGATAACATTGGTTTTAGTTGAGAATTTCATCACTTTTCCTTTAATTATTGTACGTTTGTGCTATTGTCAATATTTGATAGAAAGGAAACAATTTTAAGGAAATTGCATGTGGCAAAATGGACTTAAATTTAATGTATGCATGACCATAAAAACTATAACACTTGTATTTTTTTTAATCTCTGATTATAAGTGATTGAAAACAATTATAAGAGAAAAATAAAATTTTCCTAAAATTTTTAATTATAATAACCTGTGTGATTTTTATGTCAATTTCAATAGAAAGTTCTATCAAAACTGAGATTGTGTTGGGAATTAATAGTGTAAGAGTTCATTATGAAAATGAGTAAAGAGTTAAGAAGCCTGAGGAATTAATTATAATTAGCTAGTATTAATTATAATTAAGTCTTGTAAGAAATTTTATAAAATTTGACACCATTATTAAAATAATTTTTATCTTCCCAGAGCGAGAAAATTTCCTAAGCCTTACAGATTTGTTTTTAAACATTGCAATTTATTCAAGTGAGTCATAAACTCATTGAATTAAGTCATTGACATTAAATTCATGTTGAAAAAATTTGTTGTTCAAATTCTTTTCCTAAAATTTCCTAAACACCAATTGACGCCAAACTTTGGACATAAAATTCCAAACTAATTTCTCACTAGCCTACCCCCTTTGGAAGTCCACCCTACCCAACCAAACCAAGGAAAATTGATTCTCAATTAACTTGGTTAAATTACAATTAAAAAGCCTAACCAAGTGTATTATCCAATTAATTTTCCTAAACCCATCATTTTACACATGTACTAACTTGTCTCTATAAGTACATGATAAAACCATCTTGGAAAGCCAAATACCCATGTGTTGTAGTAAAGATAGGAAACTTTTCAAAAATTTGGAGCCATTTTTAGCGTTAAAGTGAAATGTCCAAAAAAGCCCTTAATGATACACTAACTTTAGAACCTTAATGTGGTAATTTCCGTCACCTGGCCCTCCTAATAAGGTTGGCCGAACCCCATTTAGCCTCCCCTTCACTCATTTTTCTTCTTTTCCCTAACCAAGAACTTTCCAAAAACTCCTTAAGTCTAGTAGCTCAAGGGTGGTGCTTCCTCATTCCCTAAAGGTCACATTTCTAGCTTGTGGTAAGAAAAATCTTCCATTCTCATCTTCTATTTTCTCTTCTCTTCTTCATCTTCTAAATTGAGATCCTTCTAACTCTTGGCTCATGTTTTGGTCCATGAAACACCCCCTTTGTTGATATTATATTAGCCAAAGGGAGACAAGCTAAAAGGCATCACTTTCTCACCCTTTTCAAGCTTCCACTTTGTTTTATGTTTCTTGAGGTAAGGGAAGCTTACACCTATTTATTGATTTTTAGTGTATATCTTATTGCTTTATATATGTGGTGGCTGGTGGGTATGATTAAAATTGGTTGTCATGTGATTTTTATGACGAAATTGCTTGAAAGTTTCCCTAAAATGCATGTATGTTCAAGTCGGCATGAAAAAGTTTAATCTTGCTATGGTGGTGTTTCTTGTATGCAAACTAATGTGGTTGTTTTTAGTAAATGTGGTTGCTAAAAATTTTGTTTAAATGTGTTCTAATATGTATTTGAGTGTGTGTTGTGGATGAGCATGATTTGGAATGGTATGGTGATGATTTAAGAACCCAATAACTTAATTGTTGAAGTCTTAAAACCCCAATCTCTCATAAAAATTTTAAAGTGTTAAAACTGAATTTGTGAGACCAAAACTATGGCTTTATGCTGCTAGCAAGGGTTGGCCTTGGCAAAGAAAATTGGTTCTAAAACTCTAGTTAAAAACCTCATGGGCCTAAGTTGTGTTTTAAGCCCAAAACCCTAATAAAATTTCATTTTTCATTAAAAATAGTAGCTAGATCATATTTAGTGACCTTAACACATTAGTTTAAAATTAGGTTTAGGTCCTCAAAGAATGTACAAACTTAATTACAAATTTTAGAAAAAGATTGGTTAGAAAAGAGCTTAATTTAGCACAATTTTGACACAAAAAAGCAAATTAGTTTATAAAATTGTAAATTCTGAAATTTAAAATTTTAGAAATTTAAAATATATTATTTTTAAACTAAAAATGATGAAAACTAAATTTGTAGGCACTATTTGATATTTTTTTATAAATTTGACAAGAAACTAGTCAAAAATGACTATCTAAATGAAATAAATTGCAAAAAGGGTAAAATAGTCTTTTTACAATTAGGAAATTATTTTTCACATTAAAAATAATGTGTTTTTATGAAATTTAATATAAATTGCTAATTTAGGGGTTTTTACATATTTTTGAATTTTTTTTCTTAATTCTAGTTAATTGGTTAAGTATAAGTGTAAAAAGGTAACTTCACATTAAAATGAGTTTGAAATTTCTAGAAAATTTCCAACTAAAATTGTTAGGTCTAAATAAATTTATTTGAATTTGTTATAAAGTTTTAAAGTATAATAGTTTTGTGAAAAATCAAGGGCAATTTGGTAAATTCACAATCTTTTAAAATTGATGATTAAATTTTGTTTTAAAAGCAAGAATTTAGTAAATTAATTTAAATCAAAATATTTAAAATTTTAAAGTGGAATTTGATTTAAATACTCACATAAGACATAATAGCATACATTATTTGTCATAGTGGAAAACATTTAAATGGAATCACTAGCAAATAATCTTAAGAGATTTTCAAACGTTGTACCTTAAGTTTTAAGGCATCATTTTGCTTAGTACCTCATTGAAGGCCCAACATAAATGAGGTGGTGGACACATTGTCTTTATGTCTAATCCACAAAATGAGGAATCTAAACAAAGATGATGTGAAACCCTAACATTGTGTTGAATTGTTATTGGTTGACCATGCATTTATGCATAAGTCATTGAGGAATGCTTTAAAAAGTGTTGTAAGGGATAGTTGTTGCAACTGTGGTCATGACAGAACAACGAAAAAAGAAATAAAAATCAGAGGAGCTGCCACCATAATTTATTAAGGAAAACATATGGAAAAACCCTTTTAAAAGAATGTGGTTTGTGAAACCAAATATAAGTTCGGGAGTCAGTTACTGTGTAGGAAGGTGTTAACACCTTAAGACGTTCGTGATAAAGATGGTTTACCTTAACTAAATGTGCAAAACTAGATAGCTTCAAAAATATTTATTTTTTCCCTAATTAATTTTGAGAAAGAATTTTAGAAAATATTTATTTTGAAAAGAACTAATTTTTTCAGTTTTTTATTTGAGATTGACTAAGGGTAGGCCCTACTCCTACGTATCCTCGGGTGCAATGAGAAATCAGACTCACGTAGTTCTTTGGATAGAAAAATCATGATTTTGTTGGTCGATTGTTTTTTATTTCTTTTTAAATATTTTAAAAGGCTTACTTGATAACCAAATAGGAAGTGTATCCAAAATAGTTATCAAGACACCTTTTAAGGTTCTTGTAATACCCAGATAGGAAGTGCATCTAAAATGGATATTACCAAAACATTTATTAAAGAGAGAGTTTATTTTAATGTTTAGGATTTTTTATATTAGGAGGTTTCTACAATAACCAACTAGGAAATACATCCAATATGGTTATTGTTTCGCCTTTTAAGATTTTTTATAATAGTCAAATAAGAAGCGCATCTATAATGACTATCATTAAAACCTTTATTATATTTTTATTAAAATATTTGTATTGTACATATTATATATATATTTTAAAAATGATAATCAAATAAAAAGTACATCTAAAATGATTATCATTAATATTTTAAAACTTTAATAATGTTTAAATAGGAAGTGCATCCAATTGGCCATTATTAAGTTTAGTCATTAATTTTTAAGAGAATTTATTAGTTAGTAATTTATTAATTAACTTCTTATTGAAAACAAATTCAAGAGAACATATGGGAGCTTTAGCAAAATAAAAAAATCTTAATTGTAAACATCAAGTGAAATATTTTGATTATCCAACATTTTACCAAACCGAAATAAAAAAAGACCTAAAAGACTTCCACTGTATACACGTTGGCAATTTATTTGATCACGATATCTATTAATCCTTTAGCCGGATTCACAAATCGAAAGTATATATAATAAAAAATGAATCAAGGGCCAAGCCCAGCTTTACACGTTCTAAATGAATGGCATTGGACCCCAAGCCCATTTCGGATCCGCTGCAGGGGTCAGATGGCACAAGGCCCACCCCTTGAGAGAGACCTAGAGATCTCCGCTTAGCACCCCCTATCCTTCACTTGCAGAATCCAGTGAAGGCACTGCCGGTGGAGGAGTGCAAAGAAAACCAATCATCTTCGTAGAACCGGCGGTGACACGAACGGGGGTACGACATTTATGGGTATGGTGGTTGAAATTAGTGCGAGAGTTCGTGACGGTGCCGACACATTGTAGCAGCACGACGGTAGCGGCACACTGTGTGGCGCGGTGGTGATGGTACACTGCGGTGGTGCGACGCAGTGGAGATGGCGGTCCGCGCTTTTAGGGCACGGTGTTTGTTGAAGGCGTGGCGACTGTCGGGGTTTGCATCACGGTGGTGGCTCGCGCAACGATAGCGCGGCGGTGGTACAGGGAGCCGTGGTGTTGTGGCTGAAATAGTCGCGCAAGGGACAGGGGTTTTTCTCTGTTCTTTTTATTTTTATTATTATTTTTTATTTTGATTTGGATTCTGGATTTGGAAATGTGAGTGAATGGTTAAGATTGAGAATGGTTGATTGTGTCAATGGTGTTCGTATATTTATGGCAAATGTGATTTGTGCAGAGTGTGATTTAGCTTTGTTTTAGTTGTGCGAATGTGATTATAATGAATATATGGCACTCAAGAATGCTAGCATGTAAATTGATGATCAAGGAAATAGAATGTATATGTTGGGGAACTTGCGAATCTGAGTATAACCATAATGTAACAGAGTATTGTAAACCAAATGCAAAGTATCATACCTAGATCAATCCATTTTTTGCATAAATTCGAGAAGCAATTATCAATTGCAGAAGGAACTTATGGCTACAAAGCAAGTGGAAGGCAGATAAATGGAGATGGGAGAATTAAAGGACCTTCGAAGCTTTCTCTCTTTTCAGAAATGGTCCCAATTCTCCAACGCAGCAATGTGAGAGCACTCCAACTTTTTCTTCTCAATTCTCTCCTTCTTCCAGTTGGCTTTTCCCTCTATTCATTTTTCTGCTTTTCCCCTTCTCTCCGAGTCCTCCTTTCAATTCAGCCTCTCCTTTGTTTTTATAGGCAACTCACTCTGTAACCGCCTCCCCTTCTCGATCCTTCCTTTTTCCCTTATATATATATATATATTATTTTCATTGTATTATTACTGTTATGATGGTGCCATTGCATACATGGGTTATTATGGAATGAAGTTAGTTAGTTCAATGTGTATGATGCTTTGCAAATGTGATGTTATGCATGAGTACTAATTTTGGAATACTTGTAAAACTGAGAGCATGCTTATGACGGTGAGGGATGCATATGATGCACATGGGCGACGTGCGTGAGCCTACTAGGGAAATCAGAGACTTGAGTTGACTCTATTTTCCTTGATTTTCTTCTTTTCATTTCAAATTTATTTATTTATGAATGGGCCTACACATGTAAGCCCAAAATGTTTTCTATTATATTTATTTATTATTTATTTATTTATTACTTTTTTTAACCTGGATAAAATTGGGTGTTTACAATAGTGGAGTTACAATTAGTATCCTTAAAGATATACAGATGCGCAAATCCACATAAGGTCAGGGCTATTGCAAACCTTGAGTCGTGATGGTGACCATCCATAAATGTATATCCTAATGAAGCCACAATTGCTTTAAGATCAAGATTGGTGTCGCCCCAATGGTTTGTCGCTTTTTCGATTTGCGTGGTCTTTACAATTGTTGTTATACCATGTTAAGGGATGTTATGGGGAAGCATCGTCGGCTTGGGGGCAATTGTTCTAGAGGTCACTCGGACCCATAATCTAAGTTGTCACCTATCCTGGCTTTCACAACCTTAGTTATCCCGACTCATAAACTCCTATTATCCTAGATCGAGTCCATCTCTATCTCGGCACAGCATGGGAAGCGCCTAATGGTAGGGAACGTGTGTATTTAGGCACCCAAACACACGCTGCCACATGGCACCTAGCTCTAACAGAATTTTCCTCTAAAACACACTATATAAAGGACTCTACACCTATTAGGTACACACGCTCTCTCATACCCACTCATACTGGTAACATTACTGATTTAGGCATCAGAGTCCTTGCAGGTGCCACCACCGGATATGTCAACAACCACCGTGGGAGCTCACCGAAAATGCATTCTTGTGTTCACCACGCAACATTGGCGCCATCTGTGGGAAACAGCTTTTTGATTCTCTTCTCTTCATTTCATTTTCTTCATTCTTTGAAGATCGTGATAGTCAGCACAAGGAACCACAAGTCCACTATGGCACTTTCGCCAACGAAGCTTCCACCATCGTCGCTTAAAGATGGCAAGGCTGCTTTCACCACCCTTGAAGTGGCTCCTAGCGCGAACGCTGTTCCAAAACCATTAGTTACCATGGCGAATCTCGCTACTTTGCTACAGCAACAAAGAGAGGTGTTGAAGGAGTAGGAGAAGGTCATTGCTAAACTCTGAGCGGAGAGAGATAGTAAGAAGGTTACAAATAATACTTACGACCACACTGAGAGGTCTGCTGCCTTTGCTCTAAAGCTTGCGCAGGAGTTGCATGACGTGCACATAGCAACGAAGTTGGGCGAGGAAAATGAGATGGTTCCGTTCAACCTTCCTTTCTCTTTGAGGATCTTGAACTTGTAAGTCCCGAAGTAGCTGTAGCAACTACCTTCTCTAGAGTTGTATGATGGATCTTTTGATCCAAATGACCACCTCTCAGTGTTCAAGTCAGCGATGTTGTACAAAGGAGCGTCGGCTTCATTGACATGTAAAGGGTTCTCGCTTTCGTTGAAAGGAGTAGCGCTGAAGTGGTTCCAATCTCTGGAACCGAGATCCATTGACTCATGGATGATGTTGAGGGAAAAGTTCAAGACTGCCTTTGCGACTAGTAAGGCCAGGCCAAGGACTGAGGCCGATTTGAGGAGGATCCGCCAAGGTGCGGATGAGCCGTTAAGAGAGTACATTGGCAGATTTAATCAAAAGGCAAAAGCTGTCGAAAATCTACAACCTGGAGTGGTTCTGATATTGGCTAAGGACAGGGTGAGGCCAAGCTCGCCTTTCTTCATGTCGATTGCCAAAACACCTCCAACTTTGATGGAGGAGTTTTTGAAGAAGGCGGAGAAGTATATCAACTATGAAAATGTGTTGGAGGTCGGGAAGGTCCAAAAGGCCGAGGTTGAAACATAGAAGAAAAATCTGCAGGCAAAGGTCGACCAACCGCCGCATCAAGAAGACTGGGGTTTATACAAAAGAGGCCCGAGGTTTGAAGAATATATGCCGCTGAATACCTATAGAGCAAGAATTTTGAATGAGGTATTTAACGTGGAGTTTGTGGAGGAAGGAATAAAACCCCCGAGGCCAATAAAAAGCAGAGAAGGAAGTGATCGATCTAAGTACTGCTGATATCACAGGGCGCTGGGGCACAACACAGATGAATGCTTTCAACTGAAGGATGTAATTGAAGTGATGATCAGACGTGGGAGATTGGACCGCTTTGTCACGCGGAACGACGGTCGTAGTGACAAAGGACGATGCCCTTCACCACCTACAAGGGAGAGATCCAGGAGCCTAAGGAGAGGGCGCTCTCCGCCCTGGAGAGACCAGTCACCATGCCGACATAGTCCCGCGAGAAGCCACTCGCCCTGGCCATCGCGAGACGATGTTGAAGTACATACTATACACCATCAACCTCCCAAACGGTCGTCATCCCGGCAGCCCACACGATCTCCCGCCCATTCTCTCGCGCAGAGCCACGAGATCATATACGTCATCACAGGCAGATTTTTAGGAGGAGGTTCGTTTAACAATGCGAGAAAGAGACATGCTAAAGAGGTAATGGCAACTTCCTCCGGGGTTCGCGCTGGTGATAGCCTTGCAAAGAAAAAGGCACGACCCTTGACTTTTAATGACTCTAATTATGCTGACGTTATGCCAAACCACAATGATCCTCTAGTGGTGAAGGCCTTGATAGCAAACAAGGAGGTTCATCAGCTATTGGTAGACATCGGCAGCTTTGTTGATGTTATGTTCTACGAGTTATTTCAAAGGCTAAAAATCTAGGAGTCCGAGTTATTGTCGTACAATGAGGACTTGATAGGATTCTCCAGACACCACATAATGCTGGTAAGGTACATAAAGCTCCACGTGACTTTCGAAAAGCCGCCATGCACGAAAATCGTAATCACATGGTTCATAGTTGTGGATGCTAAGTCTTCCTACAACGCAATTTTAAGCAGACCGACGTTGAACGCATTGGGGGTTGTTATCTTGATCTCACATTTGGCCATGAAGTTTATTGGTGATAACATGGAGGTAGTCAACCTTCGGGGTGACCAGAGGAAAGCTAGGGAGTGTTACAAGAAGTCCCTTAAAGTCGGTCGCAATCCCAACATAAAATACCAACCCAATCCTGGAAAGGGTGAAGTGCTCTTTACTGAACTTGACTGTCGGGATGAAATAAAGAGAGATATCTGGATACCCTGTCTAGAGCCAGAAGGAGAATGTATCCTGTTTCAGATCGAGAAGGAGAAGGATCAGGTCGTGAAAATTAGAGCTAACTTAGATGAAAAGATTAAGGAGGATCTATCAATGCTTATGAAGAATAATGCCAGCTTGTTCGCATGGAAGCCGGCAGATATGCCCAGGATAGATCCCAATCTCTTTTGCCACCAGCTAGAGGTTGACCCCTCCGTGAAATCAGTATGCCAGAGAAGGATAAAAAATGGCCCCTGAGCGCTTATAGGAGATCGATAGACAAGTAGAGGAGCTGCTAAAAGCCAGATTCATTCGAGAAGTAAAGTATACCATCTGGCTAGCCAACGTAGTGCTTGTGAAGAAGCAGAATGGGAAATGGAGAATATGTGTGACCTAAACAAGCATTACCTGAATGATTCATACCCTCTGCCCGACATTGACAAGCTGGTGGACGGTTCATCCGGTTTTCGTTATTTGTCTTTCATGGACGCTTACTCCAGATACAATCAGATTCCTCTTTACCTAGGCGATCAAGAGAAAACACCTTTTATGACTGAAAAAGCCAATTGTTGTTACAAGGTGATGTCCTTTGGGTTAAAGAACGCTGGGGCTACATATCAAAGAATGGCAAACAAGGTGTTTGAGGCACAAATATGGCAGAATCTAGAAGTATATGTTGATGATTTGATCGTGAAAAGTGCCACCCTTTTGGAACATCTTCAGGACTTAGAAGAAACTTTCGCTCAGCTGGAAAAATTTAATATAGGGCTAAACCCCAACAAGTGTGCATTTGGTGTCTTGGTTGAAATTTTTTTGGGATATATGCTATCTGATAGGGGGATTGAGTTCAACCCGGAGAAATGCTAGGCTGTACTAGAAATGAACAGCCCTCAGAGTGTAAAGGAAGTGCAGAAATTAACGGGGCGCTTAGCCATGTTGACGAGATTTATAGCCAAATTGACGCAGAATGCTCTCTTTTTTTCCAGCTTTTAAGGAAGGGCAAACCTTTTGAATGGACGGATGATTGCGAAGCTGTGTTCATTAAGCTAAAAGAGACCTTATCCTCTCCCCTCTTACTCACTAAACCCGAGGCGAGTGAAGTGTTATACTTATACTTAGCAGTGGCCGATGAAGCTGTGAGCGCTGCGCTAGTACGAAAGACGCCGAAAGGCCAAAGGCCGATCTATTTTGTGAGTAGAGCTATCCACGGAGTTGAACCGAGGTATCCTAAGATGGAGAAGGTAGTGTTTGCCTTGGTAATGGCGGCTAGAAGGTTAAGGCTATACTTCCAGTCGCATCAAGCTATGGTAAGGATGGATCAACCAATCCGACACATTCTACACAGGCCCGAATTAGCAGGAAGGATGACAACCTGGGCCATAGAATTATCAGAATATGGGATTCAGTACGAGCTAAGACAGGCGCTGAAAGCCCAAGCACTAGCCGACTTCATAGTAGAATTGACTCCCACAGAGTCTTCATCTGGACTTTGTCTACATCCCTTAGGAGAAGAACACTAGGGCATATATTTTATCAAAGTTGGCTAGCACGAAGTCTTCCGGCAATAATCGGACGATCATTCAACAGACAATTCACGAGCCTAATCTCGTGTTGGCGATAAAGTCGGAGAAGAGTTGGATGTGTCCTATTATTAACTATCTGAATGAAGGCGTCATCTTAGAAGAGAAAAAAGAAGCAAGGAGGCTAGGGCAGTCTGCAGCTCATTTTTGCATAGTGAATGATAAATATACCGACGTGGCTTCTCATAACCGTTGCTTAGATGTTTGAGAAAGCCGGAGTCTGAATACGTGATGGCCGAGATACACGAGGGATACTGTGGCCAACACTTGGGAGGAAGAGCATTGGCTAAAAAGATACTCAGAGCTGGATATTATTGGCCGATGTTAGAAAATGACAGTATGGAGTTCGCTAAAAAGTGTGACAGATGCCACAAATGTTCTGACATTCGTTTGCCCCCCTAAAGATTTGAGCACGATTACTTCCCCATGGCCTTTCATATAGTGGGGTATTGATATACTCAGCCCCTTTCCCAAAGCACCCGGCCAGGTTAAATACTTGGTAGTAACGATCGACTATTTTACTAAATGGATCGAGGCGGAAGCACTAGCCACTATCACGGCGAGGAACATCAAGAACTTCGTATTCTGACAGATTATTTGTTGGTTGAGGATACCAGATGTCCTAGTGTCAGACAACGACACTCAATTTACAGACAAGAGCTTCCAAGAGTTCTTGGCCGAGTTTAAGATCAACCAGCACTTCACATCAGTGGAACACCCCCAAACAAATGGGCAAGCCGAGGCAGCAAACAGAGTCATCCTTAGAGGGCTCAGATGACGTTTAGATGAAGCGAAGGGGTGTTAGGTTGAGCAACTACCACATGTCTTATGGGCATACCGCACAACCCCCCACTCTTCCATTAGAGAGTCTCATTTCTGCCTTACTTACGACGTGAAGGCAATGATCCCGGTAGAGATTGGAGAGTTGACGTGGATAGTGGCTAACCTAAGGCTAGAGGATAATGATGGATTGCTACGTTCAAAGTTGGACATAGCAGAAGAAAGAAGGGAGGTGGCTGCCATAAAAGAAGTTGCTTTGAAAAGACAAGTCGCAGCGAGGTATAATAAGAAGGTCGTACATTGCGCTTTCAAGCCCGACAATATGGTCTTAAGGCGTGCCCACATAAGAGGAAGAAACGCCAGATAAGGAAAACTCACCGAGAAATGGGAAAGCCTGTGCTGGGTTACCTCAAAGTCAGGCACAGGTGCTTATACCTTAGAGACGTTACTCGGGATTACCATCCCACGAACGTGGAATGCAAGCAACCTCAAACGATACTACAATTGAGGCATGATTGGTAACGCTAATTTTGATTTTCTAGTTATTTTAAGTTTGTAGTATAGTTGGATAAAGTCATATATTATAACTTGTGGCTTTTGTAATATTTTTGTCCTACGTGACTAATAAAATGAGAGTTTGCCTGCCATATAAAGCTAAATACAGGGGTGAACGAACACACAGAAGTAAAAGGCCATTACAAACTACCTCGTGTACGTGGATTTGCTCCAGCCGGGGTACGAAGAGCTAAAAATGAAGATAAAGCCATTGCGAACTATCCCGTGTACGTGGATTTGCTCCAGCTGGGGTAGGAAGATCACTAAAATGAATATAAGGCCATTGCGAACTACCCCGTGTATGTGGATTCGCTTCAGCTGGAGTAGGAAGATCGCTAAAAATGAAGATAAAGCCATTGCGAACTACCCCATGTACGTGGATTCGCTCTGGCCGGGGTAGGAAGATCGCTAAAGAAGAAGTGCGTAACGACAAAAGCAAACAAACAAGCAAATGCGGAGAAGAAAAGCGAACAAACACGAAAGCCTTTAGCAAAGGCACGGTAAGCAATCTATATATAAAGCAAAGTACATATATTAAGTTGTGTTCAATAAGGGAGACATTGAAAGAAAACATTGAAACTTGTTCATTTACATTCAATATATCAACATGTATACATGGTTTGAAGAATACTTAAACAAAAAATTACAAAATAAACCAGCATTAGCAATCAATTTTCGGCGTTGGCAGTGTCTTCTGGAATAAAGGCATTTCTGGGTTCAAGATCACCAACTAGCATCACCACCTTGGCGGAAGGCAGGACAGTCGGCGTCACCTATAGGATTGATATGAAGCTTTCTGCAAGCTCCCTTGCAGCATCTTGCTTATTCGCTTGAGGCTCGGAATTGACCCCGGCACCCTGATGCTCTCCATCGGCTTCATCTTCCTTGGCATCATCTTCAACATCAAAATCAGCTACTGGAATGGTAGGATCCGCTGGTGTCATCTCGCCATTTACATTTGTGTGCCAAACGCGGTCAATTACTTCGCAGTCTGGCCGGGTGCACGCAAGATCCAGGTTGTTTTGGAGGAGGAAGCGCACTTGCTCCATTGTGTTCTCGAAGAAGAGTTCGACGGATTCAATCCAACGGCGACGCATTAACTGGGCCTTTTCTTGAAAAACTACCATGCCGGATTCCAACTCTCGCACCATAGCTTGCAAATCTTTGACTTTGCTTCCTGAAGCTTGGAGCTGAGAGGATAAATCTAAATCCAACTCAACATACCTAGCATTGGTGGCAGACAGTCTCACCTGAAGATCTGCCTCGACCTTGGCCTGCCGCAATTTTTTAGTTTTCTCTTCCGCCAGCTGATTCTTCAGCGATTGCACCTCCTCCTTTAGCTTGACGATCCTTTGGTCGCATTCTTCTTTTGCCAAGCGTGCCCTTTCCTCAGCTTGTTTCAGCCGGGATATCACTGCATCCTTCTTCGCCAGGATATCTAGGGGGTTTTGGCTACCGAACGCCTCCCTCATCAGCATGTATTGCGAACAACCATGGGACATTGGCTGCACCAACCTTTTAACCCCGGAATTATTGCCTGGCCTAGAAGGGATCCTCATTAAGTCCGGGTATTGCACCCAGGCCTTGGCATACTCCAATACCTCATCGAGCCATATGGCATCCCTATGGCCTTTAAGTGGCTCTGGCACTTCTCCAAGGCCTTAGGATAGATTATGATTTTAGGCGATGAGGGTTGTTTTGGGTCGGTTGTCATGGGACGCTCATCAATCCTTTTTGCGGACCCTCGTCTACCCAACCCACCCCGGACCGCTACCCCCCCCTCATGTGTAGCTGCGAGACCAGCCGAAGAACCGACGCCATCGGTGACACCCTTCGAACCACAACGATCGATGCAGTGGGACGAAGGCACCGCCGCAGACTGAAAGAGCCAGTTAGCGACAAAACCCCCTGGGTGGCTTCCATGACCGCCCCGAGTGGAAGACGAAACATCGCGTCTACGCAGGTCCATCTTCGACCAAACAAAAAACACAATACAGTATAAGAAACCAAAATACAGGGGAATGCTTAAAGTAAAAACAAGAAAGAGAATGTCACCTTAGTATATAAAGCTACTAGTAATGAAGAATAATGGAGGTAGAACAGCAGGCTTCACGTCCTTCATCAGAGAAAGAAAACGCAGGAGGTGGAAGGTACTCTCACAAAGAAAAAGAAACAAAATCTTAACAGCAGAATGAAGGTAAGCATACCAAACTATGTGAGAGTCTACGCCTTTTTTATATTACAGGCCCATATTAGGGCCAGGTCCAAGTCCAGAAATTTCAAAAGACAACCGCTAAATCTCTTGGAACTCAAAGTGCTACAGAGTTTAAGATATCGAATCATTACGCATTTAATGCACCTCGGTATCCAAAAAATATGGCGCAACTGTTTAAAAATTGAAAAGACTCAAACCTTTCGACTCTAAAGTTGGTAAGCCTTTCCTAGCGGAAAGCCTTACCGACTTAGGGGCAACACCATCCCAAACCCTCTTTCAAGCTCTTAAGCCAATGATGCATGTTCCAAGCATCACCGGCTTGGGGGCAATGTTATGGGGCCGACTTAGACTCCTAAGCCGATGATGCTTCTCTAAGCATTGCCGACTTGTGGGCAACTGTTTTGTAGGTCACTCGAACCCACAATCTAAGTTGTCACCTATCCTGGCTTTCACAGCCTCAGTTATCCCGACTCATAAACCCCTGCTATCCCGGATTGAGTCTATCTCTATCCCGGCACAACATGGGAAGCGCCTAATGGCAAGGAACGCGTGTATTTAAGAACCCAAACGCACGCTGTCACGTGGCACCTAGCTCTAACAGAATTTCCCTCAAAAACACACTATATAAAGGACTCTACACCTATCAGGTACACACGCTCTCTCATACTCATTCATACTAGTAACATTATTGACTTAGGCATCAGAGTCCTTGTAGGTGCTACCACCAAAGACGTCAACAACCACCGTGAGAGCTCACCAGAAACGCATTCTTGTGTTCACCACACAACAAGGTACATGTTTGGTTAGTCGCTCAGGTTGTTAGAATCTTCATAGAGAGTCAAGTTTGCATACATTGCATGACTATTATTATGTCATATTGATATATGTGTACATTTATTGGTGATAATTGTTGTATGAGATGATGTACATAATCGTTATTTGTTTTATGATAAATTTATCTTATATATTTCTATTTTACCTTGGAAAGCATGAAAGATCTATTTATATCTATGTTTGTTTTTGTAAGATTATCTATGCATGCTTGTCTTGTGTTTGTGACTGTGATGATTGTGACGTTTAGTTTGCAGGAACAGATATTTAGAGCTCTGCTATACCAAAGGACCCTCATAATTAGATTTCATGGGATCAGTATTTGTTATAGTGGCACTTGGTTTGAGGATTAGTCTTCACAGGGGGTTCAATGTATGGAAGACATTATCATTTTGTACATACCAGTGGTGGATTCTCTTCCTTCATCTTTTGGGAATGTGACTCTAGATCTTTGATTTTTTCTAGTTAATTGATCGTTGGCATCTCCTCATTTCCTAGAAGATCAACGTGTAGTCTAGTCTACACGTAGTAGCTTTTGTGGGGTGATATGCGTCATACCTCTTTGTGTATGCATTCCTAATCCTAAGGAAAGGGGAAATCTTTCTAAGACTCCCTAATAGTAAACAATTTTGGATAGTTTAGTTGTAATGAACTGTTGTTGCTACATGACACCAACAACTAATGCAAAGTGGAGATAATCTAGTTTTAAATTTGTAGAACCCTTTAATTTGTTTGTCTATGAAAAATAGGTGTAAATTTTTATGATGCTTATTTGAACATTCACACCATTTACCTCAACTAAGTCACATCACAACGTGTAAATATAAATAACAAAATAAATAAGGTGCCTTATGGCACTACAACCCATAAATAGCATCAAATTATAGTATTTCAAAAAGATAAATGTAAAAGAAAACAAGTTCGGTGTGTTATTAACAACTACATGTATATAAATGGGGGAAAGGAATACAAAACACACTTCCTAGCTAGCCACAACTATATACCTCAGAAGGAAATAATAAGAGGATAGCTCCTCAACACTAGAATTACCAATATACTCATCTAGCTAATCACACCACAACATCTCATGGGGCAACATCTCCAAAATTAGCTACAGTGGCTTGATCTGCCATGGTCTCATTGTCTACTCTGTGTCATCAACGCGATCATCACAGTCAAACAAGAAAAGCAAGGTTAAGCTCACTTAAATTAACATAACATATAAGCAATATGGATACATTGTAAAGTATAATAATAAAATGAGATATTTCAACATAAAGTCCACTATTTCATCTATCCATTCATTCACACCAATAATCCTATAAAGTATGTACAATTGACTGACAACCATGCTATATATGTAGACTTAACTCCATGGAGATTTCAACTAGTGAAGAACCAAGTAGACTGTCCCTTAATCATGGTAGACAATAACAACACCCATCTTTGGCTAAGGCGACACATGCCAAAAACCATTTGGTGAATATCTGACCCTAATCTATGGAAATGATATAGCAGCTCGTCAGGATAGATAAGCATGGGAGTTGGCTTACCATAACACAAGATCTGTAGTAACCCTAGCCTACAATGCGGGATTCGCTCATTCATCTATTCCCAAGGAAATTTATCCTCCACTAACCTTTCTCGCACTAGGTATGAGGCCCCACCTAGACTAGCTTGCATACTTGTGTCCTTTTTTAACACAACACAACCGAAGCTGTAGACTCATGCATTAATACATGAGCAACACACCAATATCAATAGTTCCACCCACAACATTCAATATTCATCATGCCATATAAGCATTTTCACCATGGTTACACTTAGATTCCCTTGTGTTTTAAGATACGACAACTTCTACCTACCATCTCAACTATATATAACCTGCCTCAACGTCTTAAGTTCCATTATCAACAACAATGAGTTAATCCTATTAAGATTGAACTACTCAACATTGTCCAAATGTTTTTCCAACATTCTTTTAAAATTTTTAGAAACAATTCATTTGATATCTCTTTTCGCTTGCCTCAAAGAGGAAAAACATTTTATTTGGTATCAATCCCCCCCCCCCCCCCCCCCCCCCCCCCCTTTTTTTTGTAATAGATTAAAATATGAAGTAGTAGATTAAACTCTAAAATAATAGATTAAATTCCAAAATGACAGATTAAGTTTTTGAAATAACAGATTATATAACAAATTAAATTATGAAATAATCTATTAAACCAATTAGAAACGCACCAAAAGTTATTCACTGATGTAAATAATCGATTATAAACCTCCATAATCAATTATTTGCAAACTAGTATCAAGAAAACAATCCTTGGAGCTCGAAATAATTGATTATTTGCGAACTTGGAACGAAAAGCCAACCCAAGTAACCCATTTTAATTAATTATAAAGCTATATAATCGATTACTATTGAATGAAAACCAAGAAACTAACCTTTGGAGCTCATTTTAATTAATTATAAAAGCATGATAATTGATTAAAATGATTCAAATGACGAAGAACACAATTTTTCAACAAAGAAATTAACTTTTATCACAACCAAAACCATTCCACCTATTTCAAATGTCTCATCAACAGAGCATTTCCAAACATCAAAATGCATCCATAACAATTAACTATATTGAATCAACACACCAACATCAACATTTAAACATTTCTCGTTAAACCACCAGTATCCATACATGATAGCAAACTAGTAAACCACCAATCAATCATCAATATTCATTCTCATATCATAAATCCATCAAAAAACAAGAAAAAAGGGTGAGCTTCCCTTACCTCAAAATAGTTCACAAGGTTAGGGCTTCTAGGGAGAGAAGAGAAGAGAGAGTTCTTGAGCCAAAGGGAGAAACTTTGCTCTACAACACCACCACCACAACTAACCCATGAAATTATGGACCCAAAAACAAACTCAAACTTAGATTTTGCAACAATTACCCATTATGTGTCAGCTCGAAGAGATGAAGAGAGGGGGGAAGTGAGAAAAAGAACTCACCAACACAAGAGAACTAAGGCTCCAAGAAGGGAATAGTAGCTTAGTCTTGAGAATAACCCAAACTTAAACCAAGTGGAGTTTGGAAAGGATGAGAGTTTCTCCTTTACTTTGAGAGAAATGAAAATAAAGATGCATAGGGAAGGGAGAGTTCAATAGGTATATGAAAGGAAGGGAAAAATGAGTAAGCTTTTGCTAAAACCCCTCTAACCACTATTTAAACTCTGCAAAATACCTTATAATCCCTTTTAGGGTCCAAAATAACTTAAAATTTCACAAATAAACGAATACCTAAAATGACTAGAAATATTTAAGAATAAAAAGGATTGGCCCAAAGAAACTTTCTTAGCTCTCAAAACTCCTCAACTCGAGCACTACAAGGAACTGAATTAAAATACTACTAATCAATGGTACCTGAGCAACAGTACAGCTTGTACAGAAATTTAATTATGATTAGAATTGACTAACTATAAATAAATTCACAAGACTTCTAACTGTTTGCTCACTTTTATAATATACTCCTACATTGTCAATTCACAAGACAATTTCGATTTCACTAGAATCTTCTACTAAAACTTGCACCAAAATCCACCAAATATTCATTTATTACATTTTTCATGAAATTAAATTTAAATTTCTCTTGTACTTATTGTCAAACATTTAAAACATAGATTAGGAAAATAACTTGTGTTACATTAGTCATGACCAGTTTAGGGAGTGAGTGTTGTATTTGGTTTCCCCACTCCCTCTTTTTACGTATATGTATATATTTGATGGGTACATTTTGTGTTGACACACTCTCTCACACTTTTGAGGTACATTGATAGTATTTTGTATATAGGTTGTAGTGCCACGAGGTAAAGTATGTATATTATGTTATATATGTTATTTGCTAGTCTTATTCAATGCATGTTTTATTTATGAATTTAGTTTTCATTAGCGAAACATTGCGAAACACAAAAAATTTACACTTATTTTCATAAACAAATTAATAAAAGAGTTCAATTTAAAATTGAATTACCCTACAATTATGTTGTTTAGTGTCGTGTAGCGGCAATAGGTTGTTACAAAAACCCTATACATGGCCATTCTAATTAGCATGAGCAAACATTAAGGTGGATGACTTGACGTCAAAACAAGCATAAGTAAAAGCACTATCGTGCAACATTTTTCACGGCCTAACATTAATAAAGAGTTCAAGGTATGGTTTTGAACATGAATAGTCATTGAAGAGGCAAGAAGAAGATCACTCTTGCCCCAAGGAAAATTAATATAGTTTTGATGATTTAACCTCTTGATGAATGCAAAGTTGTAATGTGTGTTTATGCATGTGTGTGTGTGTGTGTGTGGTCTTGCATGATTTATCTCTATCCTTAATGGTTTGATGATAATGAGCTCAAGATTTAAGAATTAAAGGTTAACAAAGTGGAAATATATTTTCTATAAGTCTAAAATTGAATTTGAAGAGAAAAAATTTGATAAAACTTGTTTTTAAATTGATAGGAAGTAAGAACTACACACTAAAGCTTTAGAACTACACACTAAAGCTTTAGAACTACTCAATCTTATATTAAAGAACCACTTAATCAGTTAAGTTAGCTTTGTAATCGATTAAGCATGATTCTCAAGAACTACTAAACTAACACCAAAGTGACACTTAGAAAATTTAGCATAAAATTGATGGGTAAGCAGTAGATAAAGAACCTGTTCAATATCTAACAAATGGTCAGACCAAGTAGGACTAAAAATGAGCATGTCATCAAAGAAAACCAGAACAAATTTACATAAATAAGGTCGTAGTAAATCGTTTATGGTTGCCTAGAATGAGGAAGGCGTAGTAGTGAAGGCAAAAAGCATCACTAAGAACTCATAGTGGCCATCAAAAGTGCGAAAAGCAGTTTTGGGAATGTCCTCCAACGCCATTTTGATTTGGTGATAGCCTGATCAAAGGTCAAGCTCAGACAAATAGGCAGTCCCATGGAGTTCATCCAAAAGTTGATCTATGGTGGGAATAAGGAAACGATCTCAAATAGTTATGGCGTTGAGAGCCTGGTAATTAACACAAAAATGCCATGAGCCATCTTTTTTCTTAACCAATAGGACAGGCAAGGAATAAGGGGTTGGTGCTGGGTTGAATAAGGCCCTTTTGCAGTATGGTTGCAATCAATTGAGACAGTATCCTTCTAAAAGTAGGGGTAGCGGTAAGGTTTAATGTTAATAGGAGAGGAGGTGGGAATAAGGTGAATATGGTGATCATGGGGTGGCCGCGGGGTATGGAAAACACTTGAGAAAATTTGTGTAAAATGGCAGCCAAGTCAGAGGGAAGCGAGGAAATGATGGTGAATTTTGCAGGTGTGAAATGGGTATGGGGATAATTGAGGGTAGGTTGGGATATGGGGTAGGTTGAATGGGAATTATAGAAACAGCATGGAATGTGGCAATAGAGTCAGTATGTAGCATACGGGTAATTTGATGGAAGGTAATGGGGGAAATGAGTGGGGTAAGGAACCTTTAAGTGTGATATGGGTTCCTTCATGGTAAAATTGCATTGAAGGAATGGTGAAATCTGAGACAAAAGGACCCAAGGTTTGGAGCCATTGCACTCCCAAAACAACATCAACACCGTGAATCAGGAGCAAATATAAGGGAATAGTGAAAGTGTGATGGTTCGTAGCAAGAGGTATAGCAGCACAATAACCAGTACATTGTATTTGAGCTCCATTTCCCACTATAATAGAGAAAGATGGTAAGGGTTGCGTCCAAAAAAGTTGCAATGCAGGGTTGGATGATGTTATGGGAGTTACCCAAATCAATTAAAACTAATACCAAGTGCTCGTGTATAGTATCCTGAAGACACAAAGTGTGTGGGGATGAAGGGCCAGTCATCGCATGCAAAGAGAGATGAAAATTCTCATTGGATGTGGAAGGTTGTGTCTCAAATGGTGGTGAAGGGATCAAGGCCGTAAGGTTGAGGTAGGAGATTTATGGGCATGGGGAGAAGATGATTTGGGTGTGTAGTGTAGTGGATGAGCAGGCCACTATAGGTTGAGGACACACATGTTGTCATTCTCCTCATCAGCTAGTAATAGGAAAAATTGTTTAGGTTTACATCAATGGCCCATGTGAAAATGCTCATCACAATTAAAACAAAGGCCCTTAGCCTTTCGAGCCTGCAACTTAGTGGGTGAGAGACAACGTATAGGGAGATTTGGGGTAGCAATAAAGGGTACGAGTAAAGCCAATTTAGGTGGGGGATTAGGTAATAAAGGTAGTGTGTGACTAGGGGACGAGAAGTATTTAGGGGTTGGGGGCCTAGTGATGGGAGTGAACAGTTTGATGGCTTGGACTTTCGATTCAATGAGTTTCGCAAGTCCAATCGCTTGAGAAATGGATGTGGGTTGGAGAATAGCCATCTCATATTAAATGTTAGAATGTAAATGACTGTGGCTGTTTGCTGCAGCTTGAAAAGAGCTTGTTCAGGATTATCAAATAATGAGGGTCCAAAACGCAACTCCATGGCGTGGGTAAATTCGGCCCATGAGGACTGGAGCCCATTATGATGCATCCATTGATACCACCCTAAGGCATCACCAGTTATGTAGGGAGAGACATAGAGGAGGCGCTATTGAGCAAGTATGCCATAGTGGGCAAAAAACTGCTCTGCCTAGAAAATTCAATCAAGCCGATTGGAGCCAGCAAATAATTGCAAGTGTAGTTTGGGGGGTTTTAGGAGCTGGTCCGAATTGGAGGAAGGAGTGGGCACAATGGTTGGGAGTGTTTTGGGTACGAGATTGGATAGTGTTGACGGTGGCGATGTAGGTTTTATGCTGTTGATCTTGGGAAGTTTTGAATTCTGAAAAAGCAGCAGTGAGGGCAGTAATGGAGTCGTGAAGCTGCAACTGCTGCTAGAAGTTAGGCTGATCTAATTGGGAACAAGGCATAGTTCCGAGACGAGAGCACCAAATGTTATGATGAGAAAAATAATAGTGGACTGAATTCCCACTTAACAGAAGGAAAGCCAAGAATGAGAGAGAGATTTTTTTGGGATAAATCTTTTCTGTCTCATTTCATTCATATTATCCTTTTATATCAATTACATATTTCTGTTTCCACAATTTCAGGATCACAAGCCACCTGACATAACAAACTACTAGAAAATAAATGACTGAATTTTAAATTGCAACGACTAGAATTATTTTAAAAAGGAAATATCCTCTGCTATAATTTGGCGTTCATTTAAATGTAATCCTTGAAGTGAGTTGGCTTGTTTGTAACTCTTTTGGGCTTTTTACTGTTTGCAGGTCCAATTAGATCAGTGGTTACAGTTGTTGGACCAATGTTTTCTTCATTTGATTTGTCCCCCGTAACATATTAATATTTTTTATGAACCGATATAAAAAATATTTTTTATGTTGGTTTAGAAAAGAACCGATGTAAAAAGTAAGATTTCTACATCGGTTGTATCATAACCGATGTAAAAATTCTACTTTTTACATCGCTTATGCGCATAACTAACGTAGAATATAGGTTTTTTTTAATATTTTGATTGTTTTACATGTTTACCTCCCTGTAATATTTAGACAGACAACCAGGTAGATTTTTTTCCACACCGTAAGTTTATCACAAGCAACCATAAATATCATGTTATGTAATAATCATCATCAAAACCTCAATCTCATAACATCATGCAAAAACATTGTATAATCATCATAAAAACCTCATATTAACATCCTATATACATAAATAACATAATATCTAATATAGAAATCTCATAACACAAAAAACATCATATAATAATCACATATATCCTATAATTATCATAAATATCCTATAAACATTTGATTAACATCCTAAATTTAAATGTGCTAAAAAAAGTAGAAATTTACAAGTTGGTCAACCCAAAAAATGGGCTGCCTAATGTGTGCGGATGTCATCCAAGTTGGCGTCGGAAGATTGATGTGGATTGTTGAATATCTACATGTTCATATAAGAAGATAAAATGTTAGTCCGAATAAGCAAAGTGATAAATGGAGAATGGAAAGTAGCAAAATGACATTAAGAGTCAAATTTAATAAAATAACACCTCTAATATTTTTCGATCAAAACGCAATTTTATCAATTAATAATTAATTTAAAGTTTTCAAAAACATAATAAAAAAGGTCAAGTATAAAAAAACTCCACACAATTAAAAAAATATTTGATATTTCATCATTTATTTTATTTTAATGTATGGTATAATTTTTAAAATACAAGTAAATACTTATATATTATTTGATTATCTCTATGAATATCTAAATCAAGCAAAATTTTATACATAATCATCACAATAATATTACATAATTTAAAGTTAGATTAATAAAATTTACATTTTAGTAAAATATTATTAAAAGGACATTTTATTAATTTTGACTCCTAACATTATTTAATCCTATCCTATATAGTGTATGTGAGTGAAGATCTTTTTCTACAAATCACGAAGTCAAATATTTCGTATGTGAAGAACTTATATGTATTATTTATTATTTAGAACTCTATTAATTTCCTAAATTTGGATACTAAAAGGTAGCGCTCATAAATCTGATTTCGACTTCATATGTCTTAAAATAATTGTATAAAATATCAATACAAGAAATTTGTGTTTTAGTGTTGGCTAAAAGTTGATACTAAAACATGAAAGCGGATGCTAAATTGACATTTGCATTGACTTTGCATCCGCCTACCATCTAGCACTACAAAGTTTGAAGCTAAGTAGTTGCGTCCATATTTTTGGCTACTGAAACTTAGTGTCGACCAAAAAATAGATGCGAAATTGAAAATCAAATGAAAGCAATAATGGTCAATGCTATGTTTAACATCTACATAGCAAACGCTAAACCGACATAACCAGCATTGACTAAGTGGCCGACATTACAAGTTCCACCTGTAGCACCTTATGTTGGGAATAGAACCCATTTGCATCTTTTTTTCTTTTTCAGAAAGGAAGGAAATGAACTTTTATTATTTGAAAATGCTAAAAAGGCAGGGAATTTTTTTGCATTTTTATACGTTATAGAAAGTCTCTTAAAAGGATAGCATGAAATAAGTTTTTTGAATAATACAAGTTCTAAAGTCATAAGGAACTTGATGGATATTCATTCATAGAAATGCTTTTACAAAGGATTCGTGTATAGAACTCTTCATCTGTAAGTACGTGATAGGCAGTTTATAAATCAACAGTATACACAGACTAATATACATAACTTCTAAAGTTTCCATTCAAAGTAAAAGCTATGAAACATAAATCTTCTGTTTCAGGGTACCTGATAATCATATATCTAGGAATTGGGGAGAAAAGATAGAATAGATACAACCGAAAACGATATATAAGTTAATATATGCTCCAAAGTTGAAAATACCATACATATATAATGAAAAAAAAATTTCTAAATGCTAGGAATAGAAATAAGAATTGGGTTCATTATAGGACCTATTTTTTTAGACGATAAATAAAATGTCATGCCGCTACTCGGACTCGAACCGAGATGCTCTAGCACTGCTTCCTAAGAGCAGCGTGTCTACCAATTTCACCACAACGGCTTACATATACGCTAGTTATTGGGAAGAGAATAAAATAATTGTTCATAAGCATAACATAAAGTTTCTTACTCATAAGCCAAAGCTATAGATGAATAGCTCCAAGGTTTACCACATAAGTGAATAGGTACTCATAATACTTAAGTTTAAATATAATCCTCCAATAAACTAACAGTCCTATCCCAACAAAGGTTGTTACATATAATACAATGACATCTACAAGTACCACTAACATCCCCAAGATACCTACTAAAACTACAACCTCCATCACTAATCTCATTGGATAGAAGGAGTGTCACTTGGACCCATATGATGATACTCACTGGGGTCACTAGGCTTGGTGAAAACACTAGGAGAGTTTTCTCCACCATTCCCAGTACCACTAACCCTACTATTGACTTGAACTAAAATTAATCCTACCATGCTTCTGCTACGCTCTATGCTTTGTCCACCTTTTGGGTATATCCAGAGTAGTTTAGAGATGCTGCCTTCCATCCACCCTATGCTTGATGACAAGCAAGGTCACAACAAAAAACAAAAGAAGGGGAGGGAGATCCATAGCCAAGCAATAGATACAAAGGAAGACATAACATGAATTTACTCAATTAGAGACATGGCAAGGAAATCCTAGAGAGGCCACCCTCCATTGGTAGCAACTCTTATACACCTATACAATACACACATACATATATACGTGCCTAGAAAATTCTACCTATTCATGTCATACCACCTTAGGCCAGAAACATCAGTAATTGACGCAGATAGCATAGATTGTAATTCTCTAGTCTAGGATCTTATGATCATTTAGGTTATGCATACTTCTACCATGCTGCATTATCAGACAACTCTACACAGAGCATAGCAAGCTAAGTAGGGACAATAATAAAGTAAGGATTCATAGGCATTAACAATCACATTCAGCATACACACAATAAGGCAAAGCCTTGACAAAGCATCACAACCATCATCAGTCATTCACATCCAAAGGCAAACAGTGGTTAGTCACTTGGAATGCTTGCAATGCATGATAGCCTATCCAGTCAGTCTTAACTCTTTTAGTTAATGCATGGGATGCCATGTGGGGTACCCGTAGCTTTGTAGGAGTGACAACTCTTCCTCTACATGGGTGGGGATGCATTCCATATAGGAATGACATAACTCTCCCATAAAGGGCAAAGGGAAAATTCCTCAAAGGAATACTCAACTCTCCCATGAAAAACGAACGATAAAATCCTTGACGGAATCAACGACTTAACATTTTATGACTCAAGATAAGATAACTCAACAACTTAACACTTGACTACAAAGGACAGATTCCTCAAGAAAATACACAACTCTCCTATATAGGGCGAATGATAATTTCTCAATGAAAGAAATGACTTAACCATAATCAACACTCCTTTAAAAGGCTAGGAATAGGTTCCTTAAAGGAACAATTAACTCTCCCATGAAGGGCAAAGTGTGCATTTACCAAAAGGGTAACATCCACCCATGCGGGGCTACAACTTTCGCCTATAGGGATAAATGTATGATGCAAGTGAATTATTAAGTCTTTCCCTTTTATCAAATACCAAGATGAAAGGATTGAAGATGGATTTATAGAGAAAAACCTGTACCTCCTTTTACATTGAAACTTTCTTTTCGTAATCCTTTTTTTCACCTTCAAAACCTTTTATAAAACTTCTCAAAGCATACATATGCTAGTAATAGTTTTGAAATGGGGAAGTTGTTTGAACGCTTTAGACATATCTATGGAAAGCACTTTTAGTTTGAAATCTTCATTAAATCAAAACTTTAAAATAGGTATCAGTGGTGTACATGTGGGACATCTGGACTTTGTGCACAAGTTTAAACATTCACCCCATTAAAATCTTACTTTTCCATAAATACAATTTTACATTTTCCAAAAGAATAGTTTTGGTGAGGAAAATCTAACAAATGGAAAACACGTAGTTCTTGGCCAGGGTTTTAGAAGGGCTTTCTCAAAACATCTAGGAATTTATAATATTTTTCTCATAATTTCACAACCACACTAGGTGCCCTTAACCTACTCAACTTTTCAACCTTAAAAACAGGTTTCATTTCAAAGCGCCATGTCTGTCATCATCTTGTAAAATTTGTAATAAATTATTTACACACTCAATTAGAGTGATTCTAGTTTTGATAGATCACTTAGGATGTCTACTGTAGAGCGTTCATAAGCAACAACAACCACTGTACAACCAAATAATCACTTAGGGCATGCTGTAATGAGAAATTCACCATAAATTGTAAAAGATTCGAAATAACACGAGACCAATGACATTTGAAAGAAGACAAATAGGGCTTCAAGCTCACAAAAGCGGTTTTGAAAATACTTAGTAGGTTTCTCCTAACAACTTACACAATAAATAGCAAAATAGATCATGTGAATTTAGCACAGCATGCATGAATCAATTTCAAGCAATTAGTATTTCACAAACTTAGGCCTACTTTCCCACTTGTTCAACATAAGGATTAAACTCCTCTAAGTCATATTAAATCAGGGGAAACACATAAGGTTCCCATCTCATGCATTTCAAGTCATAATTTTTCAAATTCATAAAAAACATCAAATCTGCCTTACACATTAACTCACCCAATCGGATTTAGTAGGAAATGCACTAAAAATTGTAAAAATATCTAGTTGAGGTGAGACCAATTGCATTTGAAAGATAATGAGACCAATTGCATTGAAAGATAGCACACAGCTACAAGACTACCATAGGTTTTTGGCTAATTCTCTTTACATCAGTATCGGTTTCAAAAGAAAAATAGGGCATTATATAAGAATAGGATTCAACACACATGCTTGATCTAGTTTTGAACAACCAACTTTTTGTACACCCAGGCATGGGTTAACACTTGTTTTAGGTCACAATTAAACACTTATGCATTTCATGTCAATGTACACATAAACAGCGGAGAAAACAAGATGTTATCCTACACTTTGAGTATCTTGACATACCTGAATATAAAATTAACTAAATATTCTAGAAAACTTGAAATAATGAGGTCAATCGGGTTTAAAAGAGGACATTTAAAACTAAAATATCACCAAAGGGCTTAACCTGCAAAAGGGATTCTTCACACGAGGTTTTTGAAAATTGGACATTTGTTGTCCAAAATTCAGCAAACCATTTTAAGGTGTTTAATTCATCAGTTCATTTCCAATTTCTCTTCTACTACCTAAACGTAAGTACATGCTTAAATTTAGTTCTTACTTGATTACACCAATGACTAAAACCATAGTTTACACTCCAAATCCCCTTCACACACCTTTCACAAAACAGATACACATTTGGGCACAACATACTTGAACAAGGACTCATTCACTTTTTCATCTTCTTTATTTCAAACACTTAAACATGTTACAAGATCAATTCACCAACATTCTAAGGAGGCAATTTATAACCAGTCAACCAGAACTTGTGTCAATTAAAAACAATGGAAAACCATAATGCATACATTGCAACACATACTTACACAACTCATCCAATCCAAGCATGTTCACACATAACACTAATTCCACTTCCATACATATTCAACAAATAACTAACATGTTAACCAATCAGTTCGAGTAGAGCAATGTATTAATCCAAGAGTTATAAAATCACAATTCTACAACAATAAAGTCAGATTACACAATTCTAATGCACAGACTCTAACAATGCCCATATATAACTCAAAGTAACTCTTTAACAAAAAAAATGTGACCTGTAGAGTAGCCTGATAAGCTACTCTACCTTATAGCTTTGCAACCCTTTAGGGGTTTGTTTTTAAATCCTCGAGGCTCCATCACACACACACATGACAGAAACATATAACAATGAGCACAATTTGTAATTTCACTCATAACACATAAAATGAGATAAAATCACAACATTGAAAAACAAAGCTATAGGTTGTTAGGAGCGAGGTGCTCTTAACTGACTAACTATACTTACAATTGGTAGGTTTTCTCACTCCCCTTTACCTTGGGTTCCTGAGTGTTCTTCAAGACACATTTTGGGCTTCGTTTGTGCTCCTTGCTCGATTTACTCCCAAACTTGAGATTGGTGTCGTTTTCTACTCGGGTGTTGGATTGACGATCAAAACCTGTCAAATTGAAGAGCTAAACAAGGAGAACACCGAGGATTGCTTGCATGCATGTGGCATTTGGAGACATGAAGGCCAACATGCAAGCCCATAAAGGTGGTGGTTTTGAAGGGAGAGAAAGGAAGAAGTGAATGATTCAACTTACCCTTGGTTCCTAGGCCAAGAAGGTATTGATCCGGTGCAATTTCGAGTTTCGTTGGTTAAAATCACTCCCTTGAGCCTTTGGTGGTGTCGGTCTTGGAAAAGGAAAAAAGGAAACAGAGAGAATTTGAAAAGGGGAGGAGAAATCATGGTAATGGAGTTGTGGGGACGGGTGGCCGTGAGCTTCTTGGAGAAAAAGGAGAAGGAAATGGAGTTTGATGATGTTGTAGGCGTGGAAGGTTAAAAGACTAGGAGAGAAAAAGGATTTGAGAGGTTTAATGGGTTTGGTGGGTGTGGAATCGTGAGAGAAATGACAGATTGAGAGGAAGAATAAGAGTTTGGGAAATTTTGTTAAGTGTTGGGCGTGGGGAGCTTTAGCAATTCGAGAGAGAAGAAGAAAGTGTAAACATGTGATGATGTTGAGTGTAAACAGATCCTAAATTTTGGTTAGTTGAGTGAAAACACTTAGTCTTGAGGAGAGTAAAGCAGGTATAGAGTGCAGGCAGAGAATTTACTATCTTGTGTTAACCTGTTTTGCTTTTGGAGGGGATTATGGCTCTTAAGATTGAGTTGGCTAAATATGTGTGAGACTGTTTTGAAAGAAAGGGCAACTGTCAATTGTGATTGATTGAAAATATATTTGAGTTGAGACTGGAGGATATGCTCCGACCCCTTTTGTGCAAATTATTTCTTGCTTGAGGACAAGCAAAATCTTAAGTTTGAGATTGTGATAAATCTACATTTTATGTAGATTTATAGAACAAGTTCACATGGTTTTTCAATTAGCTCATAGAAAATTTGTGAGAAAATAAGCCATTAATGAATGATTTCATGTGATGTACATTTCTAAGCTTTTTATTTAAAATTACATGAATTGACTCAATTTTGTTTATTTTTTGTGAAGGAAAGTTAAATGTACAAAGGGAGAAAATACAGTCCACAGGCATAAGGCACAAAGGAGAATTGTACTAGTCAAAGAGGACTTAAAAAAAGCAAGAACCAAAGTAAGGAGTGCAAAAGAGGCCCATAAGCACAAGAATGGACCAAAAAGGAGATTAGAAGTGCAAAACGGTGTGTACTAGTGGGACCTGCCCAACAGGTTAGCAAGCTTGGCACCAAAAACGAAGCAAATTTTATCCAAAAAATTGCCCAGCGGGTTTCCAACCATGTCAGGCGAGTTTGAGGTCCAAATTCTAATTGTATTTTAATTCTCAATGGGTTTGGGTTGTGCGAGACGGACTGGGTTAAGCCTCCTTCTCTAAAATTCTAGAGATGGATTACAAATACCAAGGAGCTTAATCTCATCATCATTCCATTCTATCTCTTGGATTTTGACAGAAGAAGGACTCCCCTAGAACTTCAGAGGATTCTCCCTACATTCTAATAGACAGAGATTGAAGGCCATCATTTTTGTTAAGGTTTACCTTTAGTTTCTAATGATATATATTGTAATGGGTTGTTTCTCTATTGTTATGGAGAACTAATCCCTAGGTTAGGATTGTGGTGTAGCCATGCTTGAAATAACTAGAATTCCATTTTGACTGTTAATTTTATTTCCACTTTTCTTTCAATTGAATTGCCATAGTGTTCTTCATTATATTGTTTGGAATTGATCTCTCCTTGCATGTCTTTAATCAATTAATTAATTGGCAACCATACCGTAATTAATTGGTAGATCTCTAAGGTAATTGGGTTTAGGACGTTGCATGATCAAATTGCGAACTAAGCTCTCAATCGAATTTGTTCACCCTCTTTGTTCCTAATCCTTTTCTGGATTAAGCCACTACGTAACCAACCGGGGGTTTAATACAGGAAAGAGTTTTTACAACCCATGACCAAAGGTTGTGAGAGAACTCGGTAGTGGGATATTGACAATTGAACTTGGAAATAAAATTACATTTTAACTTGGGGGAAAAGAAATTGAAGGCATAAGTGAACCTATAATCTTAGATTCTTAACTCATCGAAATCAAATTTAATTTTAATTATTCTTTTTTGCAACCCCTTGCATTTTAATTCTTTGAACTCAACCCATAAAACTTGAATAACCTAAACAATGTACATAGGAATTTCTCTGAAAGGTACTCCATATTAGTCCTTTGGGTACGATATCTAGACTCAAGTCCATTATTACTATTGCGATAGGGTACGCTTGCCTTTAAGCGTGTTCTAGATGCATCAACATTGCAATAAGTTCTTGTCCTATTTCTTTTTCCCTCATTATTGATAAGAGGGCTAGAAATAGGTGCTCCCATAAAAAAATAACCTAACAAACCTTCATATCTTCCAACATTATAGTTGCTTTCCCTCAATGAAAAAAATAAAATTTTGAAATTAAAATTAATTAAAATAATCTTTAACATACAAAATTAACTCATCTTATATATGAGTTATCCTAAAAAATATACCATACATTGAAATTCCAAATATGATTACTCAATACTAATAAATCAATTTTGAAGTATCTATTTGTCATTTATATTTCACCCAACTTACTTCATTTTGTGCTTAATATTGATATTGATACGTCAGCTAAGTTTTGCATTAGTGGGCTTCATTGGGCTTAATTGCTAATCATTGTTGATTTTTGGATTTTCCCTCATTTTGACCTTGATGTCTTCCACAGGGCATATCTGGAGTTATAGACGTTGGAATTGGACGATCTAGGTGTCCTTGGAAAGTTAAGACAAATATCTATAATTTCATGTTCAACCAGCTAATTATGATGGATTCAAGGAGAAAAGGGCCCACAAAGTTGAAGACATTGTTCCTATTGGTAGCCTAACATAAATATAGCATTTTGAGGATATCTTGAGCTGTAAGGGTCCAATTGACATGAAACTTGTGCCCAAATTTTAAGAACAAAATTATCTACAATTTTCATGAAGACATAGAGGGCAAATTCGGCCATTTGAAGGGCCAAATAACTACAGGATAGTAGCTACATGATTAGGATATGTTTTTACCTCTTCTTATCTTATCCCATCATTAGGATGGGAATTTTTATCTTTTCTTTAGGATTTGCAATCATTAAGATTTGATTAAAATTTATTTAGGATTTACTTTCTATTACTTTTTCTTTTTTGAAATAGGAATGGATATAATTGAGAACTACCTTTTGATTACATAGAGATTTTTGTCAATTGGAAAAAGTCGTTTGTTTTCTATCATCCCCTCTTTCAGTCTTTTTTGCTCTTCTACGTTTTCTTCCTTTTATTCTTCAATGGCAATGACTATGCAAGGCTAAAGGCTTAATCAATTCAAGGGCTCCAGTGAATGTGGTTAGGGTTTGAGTTTCTGTTTTAAATTCTGAACTTTATATGCATATCCTCCTTTTCTCCTTTCTTTAGTTGCAATTTTTGTTTTTCTTGAATGTGAATCGTGTTTTCATAATTGAAGGAAAATTAGGTTAGGGTTGATTAATCTGAATCTAATTGAGGTTAGATAATCGATTGATAACCTAAGTCAAATTGCGTGTAAATTAACATTAATTCAAGATTGTGATTATGATTTCAATTTTATTAATCATATTCTAGGTGATTATCTAGTGAAATTCAATTTCACAAATATGCATATGAAATTCTCATACTTTTGAACTGTGATAACTCTGCCATAGGAGTTGGACCCTTGGATTGGTGTTTTATTAAATTGATTTCCTGTTTAGAGTTTTTGGTTTTCTTTCAAATTAAAACCACTTTTTTCTCTTAATTTCCCTAATAAGATTAGAATCGATAGGTTTATGTCTTCGAGAAGTATGACCTAGGTTGTTCCTTATACTACAAATTTAAGGGGAATCTAGTGTTTTTGGTAGTAGTGTGACACTATTATCAGATACCATACTATATGGTTACATTTTAAGGTGTTGCTTCACTTGCCCCACTCCACCGGCCCCCATTTATCACATAAAATAACTACTTGGTTGCTTTTTCCTTTGGTTATTTTCATTCTTAGTCCATTATTTCTCTACTCTTGTGATTATATGCCATGTCAATTTACCCTTTAATGTGAAAGATTTACTGTAAAACAAGAAAAACACAAAAAGGGGGGTTGAATTGTGTTTTTAATAGATTTTTGCAAATCTTTTTGTTAAAACACTTATCATCTTAACACACAAATGATATGTTTAAAGGTTGATATAAAACACTGTTTTATCCCTTATAAAAGACTGTGTATAAAACTTTTTCAAAACAAGTTTTATTTGATCAGAAGTAAACGTAAAACATAATTTAAATATGAAAGGGATGTAGAGTAGAGATCAACGTAAAGGTTTTTATACTAATTCGTCTCCAACCCGACACTATGTCTAGTTCTTGGCAATGCCACTAAGTTTCCACTATCTTAACAGCTTACAAGTATTCTTTGCACCAAGCCTCTTTAGGCTTCAACATTAAGTATTATTTGATTTGCTTCTCCAAGCAATACACCGAGTAATCTTTGAATTAAAGTCTCTTCAAGCTTATACTTTTTCACATATAATAAGATTAGGGTAATGCTTATAGACTATTTTTTCTTTATCAAATGGATGTACAAAGTTTAAGCACAAGTCTTAGATCTAGTTTTTCAAGAAAGAGAAGAAAATATTATAACAGCTTATGCAATTACAAGATTTTGCCAAAATGTTCTTCTCAAGTCTTCATTACTCTAGTATTTATAGGCTTCTAGAAAATTACTAGTTGTGAGTGCTTTGCCTTGCATTGTTTTTGTTCTTCTTCAGTGAGAGAAAGTAGTTTACTCTGGTATTTAATGGTTGCATTAATTGCCTTTTAACAACTTGTTACTTTGATAAGATAAAACAGTTTACTTATTTTACTTTTCTTGTACCAACTGTTGTGCCATAGAAAGCATGTTGGCTTTTGATTAGAGAAGTACACTATTATACTCTGTTGGTGGTAGCTAGGCACGTCTTTTCACAAAGTAGGTGAGTTTTTGCTGTTGACTTTTCTTAAAGCTTCCTTGATATGCTTTTGAACTTATAAGACGTTGGAATTGTGCTTTTTAGTCCCTAAAAGGTAATTTAAACACATATGTACATATGTGTGAACATTTTAATTGAAGCGTTGTGTTTATGTATCGTTTGAATAAGATGATCTTACTTTGTCTTTCATAAGAAAAATACATTTAGTCTTATTTTAAAAACTTAATAATTTGTTTACTTAATCAAAACAAAATTTGGGGTCCTTAATCATCATTTGTCTTAACATTTACTTTTTTGAAAAATAAATTATGATTGATATATTAGTATTTTGCTACCATTTCATTTGATGACTCTGTGTGTGTGCTTTTGAAGAGTTACCTAAGTTGTTACATTAAGAATTTGGTTATGTACTTTGTTGTATTCCATTACACGA
Source organism: Spatholobus suberectus (assembly GCA_004329165.1). NCBI lineage: Eukaryota > Viridiplantae > Streptophyta > Magnoliopsida > Fabales > Fabaceae > Spatholobus > Spatholobus suberectus. The sequence goes on along the minus strand of CM014731.1, from coordinate 53,663,178 downwards.
ACAAGTTGTGTGGTGGCATCCATTGGATTAAGTGGTTAGGCGCCACCCAACCTATTTGTGGAATGGTATGCAACAAAGTACGTAATCAAATTCTTAATTTAATAACTTAGGTAACTCTTCAAAAGCACAGTTTCCATATGAAATGGTACCAAAATACTAATATATCAATAATAATTTATTCTTAAGAAAACTAAAGCTTTCACATTGAAGGGTTAAGTGATATGACATATACTCCCACGAGTAGAAAAATAATGGATTGCAAATAAAAAATACCAAAGATTAAAGCAACCAAGTAATTATGTTGTGTGATAGAGTGAGAGCGAGTGAAGTAGAGTGAGTGAAGTGATGCCTTAAAATATAATTGTATCTTTCGATATCTTGCAATCATATTTATTTCATCAATATGAAGAATATTTATAAGAATAATGTCATATATAAGACAAGTTAATTTTGTATGTTGAAGATTATTTTAATTAATTTTAATTTTAACTTTTTTTATAAGGGGAAGCAACTATAAGTTGGAGGATATGAAGGTTTGTTAGGGTTATTTTGTTATGGGAGCTCATGTTTTTAGCCCTCTTGTCAATGATGAGGAAAAAGAAATAGAATAAGAACTAATTGTAACGTTTAGATTATTTTTCAAATATTTGGCCAAAAGGGTGTAACACCCCATATCTCTTAATACATGATTAAGTATTTTAATAACTAAAAAGCGGAAATTTGATATATAATCTAGGTGATTAAAAGAAATAAATGAATTGTTGTTATGTATGGTATGTTGTATGTAGTGATGGTTTGGTATTGTTTGTTTGAAATTCTAGTTTGAATTTAGGAAACTTGAGATATGTGCTTGAGCTAATAAGATGTGTTATGAGAGTGATTTTGGGCTTTTGAGAGAAAACAGTTAAGTTAGATCATTTTTGAGGTAAGGGTAGTGCTCGGTGAGGTTTAGGCCTCAGTTGACCAAAAGTCCATGTGAGAGCTCTGGGGAGGTCGACTATATAAAGGAAGGGAGGGGGAGTTCCCTTTCATTTTCTCTTTCTCCTTCTTTCTCCAATCTCTTCATCTCTCTATCTATCTCTCTAGAATTTCTCAAGTTAGCAAGGGTATTGGAAGATTTCGCGCTCAGTTTAGTGATTGTGGTGAGAGAAGGAACGAATCTGCAGAAGGTTTTTAGCTTAAGACATAAGTTTCTCAAAGAACCTAAATTCAAATCTAGAGACTTTTAGAGATAAGGGAAGCTTACAAATCGGTTATTTTGTGTTAATGATTGTTAATATGTTGATTTCTTGCCTTGGAAACGATTGAATCTCTGCGAATGTGGATATATTTGGTGGCTTTGATATTTTTGGAAAAAAAATGGGTTTTAGGGGTGGATTTGTGATTTTTGGTGATGAAATGTTGAATGAGATGTAAAATCTGATGTGTATGGGCTTGGTTGAGGTGGATTTGAAATTCGTTGTAGATAATCGATTATGGAGGTCATATAATCGATTATCTAGAGTTTCAGAAGCTGTTTTCGTGATTTGGTTTCAGGTATAATCAACTATGGGATCTCATAATCGATTATCTGGGCATCAATGAAATTTTTCTTGAAACTGGTTCTGGAACAATCGATTATGAGAATCCATAATCGATTATCCCTTCCAGAAAACGAATTTTGGTGCATTTTTACTAAACCGATATAATCTGTTACTATAGTACTTAATCTATTATTTTAAAACTGAATGTACTATTTCAGATTTTAAAATTTTCATTTCAAAATATGAAGTATTATGTATATACACATATAAAAAGGGTATTATACATTTTCAAAAGTTCTATTTGAGAATAATGGAGAGTTGACCAGTTGAGATATGATTTTTTTTAAATTAAAGAAGTGAATTGTTTTGAAGGTTTTTGTGAATTTCAAGATTTACCTATCGTCCAAATGGTTTTCAAAGAAAGTCTTGGTTTTCAAATTATAGTTGATTGTTGGATTGGATGTGAAGTGGAAGGTTGCTTAGATAGGACCTCCACTTGTTGTGTATGATATTGTTGTATGCGATTTCTCATGAGGTAGGATGCTTGGATAGGGCCTAACCTGTTGACTATGCTTGAGGCTGGAATGGGTCCGCAAGGTGTTGTTAATAGTTGTTGGACCACAGGTGGTGCTGAGTAGACCACGTGGTGTTATGATGTTGTTGTTGTGTTGCTACACATATATATATTGTTTTGTTGTGGTGTTGTGGCTCATGCATTCATGCATATATGGTTGGCTGAGGCAGTATGGGCCTTATGCGGGTAGGCATAAAAGTTGGGGTTGAACATAGCTGCGGCTCAGATGGGCCTCCAACTTAGTGCCTAGATGAGAAGTGGGGTCTGAAAGCTGGGCCTAGGGGATGAGTGGATGGCTAAATCCCACAGTGGGGCCAAGGAAGTGTAGGCCTTGTGTCGCGGTATACCACCATCCACATACACTCATCCTAACAACCATAAGCTTATTCAACTGATCAGAGTTTTGGCAATCCCTGAATGGTGCTAGATGGCCATGGTAGGGAATAAGACTTGGCTGATCGCCCGGAATGTAGAAAATCTCTCAAGAGTCGTGTCATTCATACGTTGACATTTTGGGGTTGAAGGCGTGATGTGTTATGCTGTATGTATGTAAACTCATTCTCTGATAAATTGAATTCCAAATTTGTATGTTGATGAAATTGTTATTATTGTTACCCGATGTCGTTGTTGTTGGTGGTAGTGATGGTAGTATTGTTGTTATTACTTGGTTATTGTGGTTGTTTGTAATTGTTATGATTGGTGATGGTGGTGATAGAGGTGTTGTTAATATTGTTACTGTTGTTGTGTTAAAGGTTATTGTTAGAATGGTTGTACTATTGTTATTATTATTATTTTGTTTGACTTTGGATATATGATTAAGAAATTTTCCTATTACCTTTCCTTTATACTATATGTTTTATTGTTTTAAGTAAGCTTACCCTTGCATTGTTTGCATGTGTGGTTCATGCCTATGATGATCACGTCTTTGGCGTGGGAGCATATGTTGAGTTTTTGGCAGATTTAGCTTCTCTTAGTTGGTGATGAAGCTTCGCCTCGGTCAGTGGCAAAATTGAACAAGTATAGAGAATCATCTTTTTATTCTTTTCCTTAAAGGAATTGATAGTCCTTATTGTTATTTATTTCTTTTAAAATGATGTATAAAGCGACCAGCTATAAGGAGTTATGTATTTGGGTTTTTCCTTGGTATTGTATATACATGGGCCTGTATACACTCATTCTTTCATATCTTATATATGTTAAAGTAACTTGTGGAGTGATTATTAGTAAGTATATATATATATATATATATATATATATATATATATATATATACAGGGGTTTGTTTGTAGTACTGTGGTGACAGAGGGTCGTTACTCTTTTTGGTATCAGAATTGGTCGTGTCTTTAGGTTGGCCTATGGAAAATAGGTCTATTGTGTCTTCTGTTGTGTGTGCTTATAAGTGAGATTTGCTGTGGATGCCTAACTTTGTTGTGGATTCCTTCTCAAAGACCATGGTTATGGCCTACTGGGTTTCCTATTTTGTGTTGGATCCCTAACTATTGGTTAGAAAAAATGTTGTTTATGTTGCCTAACCTACTGGAAGCGGCTACAATGTGATTTTGAGAATGGCCAACTCAAAATCGTATTTGAGCACTAAAGGTGGAAGGCAATGTTGTGTGTTGAACTTATGGATTGAGTTGACTCATGGTGTTCTTTCATTTGTTCTATGATTGTTGCATGAAGTGTTGATTGTTTCTGTTGTGTTGTTTTGTGTGGATCCTTCCATGAGTGAAATGATCATGTTTAACTAGTTGATGAGTGTTGTTGTGGTTGGTTTTGTAGCATCCTTATGAGGAGATCTAACCAGTCACGCATTCTTTCATCTCTTATGAATGTGTGGAGAGGTTGTAGTTGTTTACCTGTTCTCTGTTGTTTGGTCTACTTGTTTCTATGCTGACTACTACCCCTGTGATGACATTGGTGGTTTGTGCTAACTGCTCGATAATAGTGAGTAGGCAAAAGTATAAAGTGAACTTGATCTGTCTTCCTTTGACAGAGCTGGATGTGATTTTGGGGTTGAATTGGTTGTCTTCCAACCATATCCTGTTGGATTGTGCTAGAAAGGCTTTGATCTTTCCTAGTATGGATAATTCTAGATTCATTTTTGCTACCCAAGCTCAGATTTCTTTGCAAGAAGGAGCTCAGGGGTATATGATCTTGTCTTTTCTGGAAGTCAAGAATGATCTGGATATGGAGTCAGTGGCAGTGGTAAAAGAGTTTTTGAAGTTTTTCCCAAGGATGTGACTGGTGTACCTCCGTAGAAAAAGGTGGAGTTTGCTATAGACTTAGTTCTAGGAGCGGGACCAGTGTCAATGTCTCCTTGTAGAATGGCACTAACTGAGTTGGTTGAGTTAAAGAAGGAAGTTGAGGAGTTGCTAGAAAAGAAGATGATCCAACCTAGTGTTTCTCCTTAGGGAGCACCGATATTGCTAGTAAAGAAGAAAGATGGTAGTTCAAGGTTATGTGTGGATTACAGGCAGTTGAATAAGATCATAATCAAGAATATGTATTCATTACCAAGGATTGATGATCTAATGGATCAGTTGAGAGGAGCAACAGTGTTTTCAAAGATAGATTTGAGATCTGGATACCATCAGTGAAGGACGCAGATATACTGAAGATTTCTTTCAGGACTTGATATGGGCATTATGAGTATGTAGCGATGCCTTTTGGAGTGACGAATGCTCCCACCATATTTATGGACTATATGAATCAAATTTTTTTACCTTTCTTGGATAAGTTTGTCGTTGTATTCATTGATGACATTCTTGTCTATTCTTGGTTGTATGAGGAGCATGGAGAGCATTTAAGGATAGTGTTGGGGATCTCGAAGGAGAAGCAGCTGTATGCTAAACTATCCAAGTGTGAGTTTTGGTTGGATGAAGTGAAGTTCTTAGGCCATGTGATCTCAGTTGAAGGAATTGCAGTTGATCTTGAGAAAGTGGAGACTATGTTGAAATGGGAACGTCCGAAGATAGCTACGGAGATCAGGAGTTTTGTTGGGTTGGCTGGGTCTTACCGAAGATTCATAGAAGGTTTCTTAAGAATTGTTGCACCTTTCACCCAACTTACTCGTAAGGATCAACTTTTTGCTTGGATCGAAGCTTGTGAGAACAATTTCCAAGAGTTGAAAAGGAGGTTGACCAATTCTCTTATCTTAGTGTTGCCTGATCCTAATGAGCCTTTCGAGGTTTATTGTGATGCATCTCATCAAGGATTGGGTTGTGTGCTAATGCAGCATAGGAAGGTTGTGGCTTATGCATCTAGACAGTTGAAGAATAATGAGAGGAACTATCCTACTCAGACTTGGAGTTAGCTGCAGTGGTGTTTGTTCTAAAGATATGGAGGCATTACCTTTATAGGGCAAAGTTTGACGTGTTTAATGATCACAAGAGTTTAAAATACTTGTTTGATCAAAAGGAATTGAACATGAGGTAGAGACGGTGGATGGAATACCTAAAGGATTTCGATTTCCAGTTAATATACCATCCTGGTAAGGCAAATGTGGTAGCTGATGCTTTGTGTAGGAAGACTATTTACATGTCAGCCTTGATGGTAAAGGAGTTGGAGTTGGTGGAGAAGTTCGGAGATCTGAACTTATATGTGGAGTTATCATCTGACCATATTGGCTGTGGTATGATTACTGTGGCTAGTGATTTCTTGGAAATGGTCAAGGAGAAGCAATTAGTGGATCCTAGTCTTTCCAAGACTAAGGAATTTTTGGGCACAAATAAAGTGATAGATTTCAACCTGTTGTAGATGATGTTTTGAGATTTAAAGGCAGAGTATGTGTGTCACAAGACCTTGAGTTGAAGAAGCTTATCTTGGAAGAAGGTCACAAGAGTAAGCTAAGTTTGCATCTCGATACTACCAAAATGTATCAGGATTTGAAGAAGATGTTTTGGTGGTCAGGTATGAAAATAGATGTGGCAAAATATGTTGTAGCTTGTCTAACCTGTCAGAAAGCCAAGATAGAACACCAAAGACTCGGTGGGATGCTACAAACCATGGAGATACTTGAGTGGAAGTGGGATAACATCACCATGGGTTTTGTGGTGAGTTTTCCTAGAACGGTAAGAGGCGTTGATGCTATTTGGGTAATTATTGATAAGTTGACGAAGTGTGCTCACTTCTTACCTATTAACATTAAGTATTCCTTGGAAAGATTGACTCAGGTATATATCAAGGAGAATGTACGTTTGCATGGAGTGCCTTCTAGCATTATATCTGATAGAGATCTAAGATTTACATCGAGGTTTTGGCAGAGTTTGCATCAGGTGATGGGTACAAGGTTGAGACTCAATTCTGCTTATCACCCACAGACAAATGGCCAGTCTGAGAGGACGATTTAGTCCTTGGTAGATCTTTTATGAGCATGTGTGCTAGATCATCTTAGGAGTTGGGATAAGATTTTGCCTTTAGTGGAATTCACCTACAATAATAGTTTTCATGCAAGCATTAGAATGGCGTCGTTTGAAGCTTTGTATGGTCAAAGATGTAGAACACCATTGTGTTGGTATCAAGATGGAGAAAGCATGCTTGTGGGGCCAAAATTGATACAGCAGATGACGGAGAAGGTGAAGAAGATACAGGAGAACATGAGAATTGCTCAGAGTCACCAGAAGTCATACGCTGATAAGCATTGAAGGCCTCCTGAAATTGAGGAGGGAGACCATGTTTTCCTGAGGGTCACCTCGGTGACTGGAATTGGTAGGGCGATTAAGTCTAAGAAGCTTACTCCTAAGTTTCTCGGTCCTTACCAAATCCTTCGTAGAATTGGACCTGTTGCGTACCAGATGGCGTTACTGCCTTTCTTGTCCAATATCCACGATGTCTTCCATGTATCTCAGTTAAGGAAGTATGTGTATGACCCTACTCACATCATAGAACCGAACTTGGTGTAAGTTCGAGAATATTTGACCTATGAGGTGTTACCAATGAGGGTCATAGATAGAAAGACAAAGCAGTTAAGAAGCAAAGATATCCAGTTAGTGAGAGTGATATGGAATGACATGACTGGAGAGTCTACTTGGGAATTGAAGGAGAAGATGAAGGAGCAATATCCGAATCTTTTCCCAGGTAAGAGAATTTTTTAGGACGAAAATTTTTCTTGTTAGGGAGGATTATAACACCTTGTTTTTCTTAATACATGATTAGGTGTTTTAATAACTAAAAAGTGGAAATTTGATATATAATCTAGGTGATTAAAAGAAATAAATGAATTATTGTTATGTATGGTATGTTGTATGTAGTGATGGTTTGGTACTATTTGTTTGAAATTCTAGTTTGAATTTAAGAAACTTGAGATATGTGCTTGAGCCAATGAGATGTGTTATGAGAGTGATTTTGGGCTTTTGAGAGAAAACAGTTAAGTTAGATCATTTTTGAGGTAAGGGTAGTGGCTCGGTGAGGTTTAGGCCTCAGTTGGCCAAAAGTCCATGTGAGAGCTCCAGGGAGGTTGAGTATATAAAGGAAGGGAGGGGGAGTTCCCTTTCATTTTCTCTTTCTCCTTCTCTCTCTATTCTCTTCATCTCTTTATCTATCTCTCTAGAATCTCTCAAGTTAGCAAAGGTATTAGAAGATTTCGGGCTCAGTTTAGTGGTAGTGGTGAGAGAAAGAACGAATTCGCAAAAGATTTTTAGCTTAAGACACAAGTTTCTCAAAAACCTAAATTCAAATCCAAAGACTTTTAGAGGTAAGGGAAGCTTACAAATCGGTTATTCTGTGTTAATGACTATTAATATGTTGATTTCTTGCCTTGGAAATGATTGAATCTCTACGAATGTGGATATATTTGGTGGCTTTGATATTTTGGGAAAAAATGGGTTTGGGGGAGGATTTGTGATTTTTGGTGATGAAATGTTGAATTATATGTAAAATCTGATGTGTATGGGCTTGGTTGAGATGGATTGATGTTATTGGAACACCATTGATTTGAAAATTTGGGTTATTTGGTTGAAAAGCTTGAGTTTGTCTGTAGAAAATCGCATTTTTTTCCCAAAATATCAAAGCCACCATATATACCCACATTCATAGAGATTCAATCGTTTTCAAGGCAAGAAATCAACATATTAACAGTCATTAACACATAATAACCGATTTGTAAGCTTCCCTTACCTCTAAAAGTCTTTGGATTTGAGTTTAGGTTCTTTGAGAAACTTGTGTCTTAAGCTAAAAACCTTCCGCAGATTCGTTCCTTCTCTCACCACAATCACTAAACTGAGCCTGAAATCTTCTAATACCCTTGCTAACTTGAGAGATTCTAGAGAGATGAAGAGAATAGAGAGAAAAGGAGAAAGAGAAAATGAAAGGGAACTCCCCCTCCCTTCCTTTATATACTCAACCTCCCCGGAGCTCACACGGACTTTTGGCCAACTGAGGCCCAAACCTCACCAAGCCATTACCCTTATCTCAAAACTAGTCTAACTTAATTGTTTTCTCTCAAAAGCCCAAAATCACTCTTATAACACATCTCATTGGCTCAAGCACATATCTCAAGTTTCCTAAATTCAAACTAGAATTTCAAACAAACAATACCAAACCATCACTACATACAACATACCATACATAACAACAATTCATTTATTTCTTTTAATCACCTAGATTATATATCAAATTTCCACTTTTTAGTTATTAAAACACTTAATCATGTATTAAGAAAAACAAGGTGTTACAAAGGGTATATCATACTCCATGGATGAAGCATTTCATAAGGAATAAGAGCCATGTGGAGCATAGGGTGTTTTTATCACTATGGTTGTCAAGCTTTGTTTTTACTGATAGATCACACAAAGCCATTTTGAAAAGTGTTTTCTTGATTGTTATACATCTACCTAAAATGACTAAAATAGGTCTTGCACCTACTATTTTAGCAAGCATTTATAGACATTTCAATTTACTGAACAACAAAATCAGAACTGGCACAAAGGTTGATTACTTTCTTCTCTTCTTCATTTTCTTAGACCACGACTACATCGTTAACCCACACAACTTTTACTTCCAAAAGCAGCAATTCCAGAATGGTGAGCGTGGGTCGACATTCAAGTTGTGGTAGAGCATTTGGGTTAGTGGTTTGAGTGGTGGAACCTACAAGATGTGACAATAGACATAACTATGGCGTTGAGGATAATGAAGAGGTAAGAAACCTTAGGGCACAAGATGAATAAGCTCCAAATGTTGCCTAGGGAGGTGAGTGGTGGCGACTAGAAAAGACAACTTAAGGCCCTCCAAAGCACTAATGTGTAGGACCTATGCTTAATTGAAAACCTCCTCAAAGGAAGGCTTAAATTGGGAAGTAGAAAGGGTTGGTTATTGACTCCAACACTTTCTCCTTCTCAATTAGCACAATTAAGGTGAGAGAAACCTTGCTATTTTTCTCTCCAACTCATGTAACATTCTCAAAATATTACTTAAATAATTATCTAATAATTTTCATTTGTTTAATTGTCTTGTGATATTAATCAAAAGTCTAGATAGAGATTTATAAATTTTGAAAGCTTTGATTTAGCTTCAATGAATAAATAATATCTAGACTTAATAATAACAATAATAATACAGGTAATAATTGAAATTATATAGAAATGTCTAAATAAATAGCAGAGACATTTCTAAAGTTGAGAAAAGTATATTTTAGTCTTAGAATAATATTAGAAAGGTATCTAAGAAATAAAAATAATTTTTGGTAATTTTATAAATAAAATTAGATTTATTGCAATTAATAAATTAGAATAAAGAAAGATAATTAAGAGATAAATCGTAGAATAGTCAAAAAAATTAAGAAAAATAATTTTTAAGCTTAGAAAAATGATTATAATTTTATCATGAATTTTTAGAAATTTTTCGAGAATTTTTATAATTTTGCATATATGAGTAAAAAGTGTTCATAGACACTTATAGAGCACAATTAGAAGCACTAAATAAGCTTTAAAAATTACAAAAAAATTACAAGAGGTTTCTTAATGTGTCTAGACCCTACTTGAACGAGGAGAACTCAAACTGAGATCTCTATAACAGTTTTCTAAAAATAAGTTCATAAATAGCTCATAAAATCACTTACAAAACAAAGTAGTTGTTTTTAACTTTGTTTGTAGAAAAACCTAATATGTGTGACAAGAGAAGAACTGGATTAAGTCTAATTTCATTAATCACAATTTTCTATAAGCCTGTTGAATCGAAATTAAAACGAACACTAGACATTTTAGTGACACATGTTGACACGTAGTGGTCCTAGATTCATATTTTTCTCTTTCCTTAGTCTATAACTTGTTGAACACTCCCTTTCCCTCTACAATTCTCGTTCCTTTTCTTCTTCTTCTCCAAACCCTCTCTACTTCTCCAAATTCCTCCATGTTTCAAGAGTTTTCTCAAGATCCAAGTCTTCCAATCCATTTGTGGCCAAGCTAAGGTGAGTAGGAGTTCTTCTTCTTCCTCTTTCTTCTCCATAAATTCGTCACCTCTCATCACCCATCATTATCCATCAATCCCTCTTTGTCTCCTCTTGAAATTTCTTCAAATTCTCAAGTGGCTTTTGTTATAAAACACTAATTGAAGCTTATTTGGTCTTGATTGTGCAATTAGGAACTTGATTAGAGCATGAATTTGCAAAGCCCTCTCCTTCCCTCTTGTGGAAAGCCACGGGTCACTATGGGTAAGGGGGTAGAAACTAGACTAATTTGATTTCAAGAATGATAATGGCCTAGATGTTGGTTTTGTTAAATTGTGTGTTGTCAATTTCATTTGTATGACTCTTGAGGATTCTAATTGTGATGTGTTTGCATGATTGGCTACATAGAGCTTAGTTGGGCCTTGTATGATGTTCTTGATAATGGAATTGCTTGAAATATATGTCAATTGCTTGATTACAACGCTTAAAGATTAAATTACAAGTTGCTGAATTTTTACTGTAGTAGAACAGCCTCTGTTTTTCGTGTATAATTTCCTGTGTAGTTGGAATTTTTGCATTATTTTTGGTAGAGAGATGCCTCTGTATGTTTATAACATCCCTATAAAATTTTGTAATCTAATTCCATGAGATGAATATTTTGCGAATTTTTGTTTGACAGCTGTTCTATCAAATCCTGACAGCAACTAGTCACGAAAAAGTGCTCAATTAAACCCTTAAATGATTTTATAAAAATTAAGAAAAATTATATTTAGAAATAAGACATATTGAAGGTTAAAACTGCAAAAGATGGTTGAAAGAAAAATTCATTTGCTATGCCAAAACGATCAACAAAAACAGGGTATCACAATATGGTTGAAAATGGAAAATTGCTTATGATGTAATTGGTTTATTAATTGGTGGTGAGCTTAAGATGAATTACATGATTTTTAACTAATTAAATGGAATGCATGATTAGGACTCTTGAGTCGGTGGACATAATGTAGTTGTTTGAACCTTAAAGTGTTAGACATGAAATTGTGGTTTGCTATTGAGTTAGCTAAAATTATAATTAATGTTTTATAATGATAGCATATGTGAGAGCTTATTTGGATTGAATAGCGAATGATAATGACTTTGGTTATGAAAAGTGGAGGAAAGATGAATAATGTGATATATTCTAGTGAACTGAGTTAATTGGATGATTAAATTGTCGAAAGTAGCATCGAAAGTGAAAGTGCAATTAAATCAACAAAATGTGCGATAGGAATGCTATCTATGAATGTTTATAATTGAATATATTCTTCTTGTGGATGTTCATACATCATATGCATATGTATTGATGTTGTAAACTATGCACTGATGGCATATGTTTTGGATGGAGAAGCCATAGTTTGGTACACTGAGGAATGAAAGGCAGGAATCCACTTGCGGAGGTCTTGGGGATAAGGTATCGAGCGGTGAAGGTCCCAATGGCTAGGGTAGCGCCCTTGAGCCGGGATAATCACCTAACCAAGCTTGATAACCCCGACAACTGCTCAGCATTCCAGGATTGGTGTGAGAGTATACCTTTGTTTGGACTATGAATGTCCTAAGTTGAAAGATTGCTCGTTCCCTCGATGATGAGGAGGACTATACCTTGGTGTGTGAGAGGTATATGTACTCCCAATCACTTCCTATGGGTATTGATTAACACTAAATGGATTATAGGCCCACATGCATTGCATTAACGAGTGTCTCAATAAAGGCCCAAAATTGGTGTGGTATAGGACGCATTAGTTTTGGATGGTAGTAGCACAGATGGACTTGTAGTGCTACCATTTGGATTTATTGAGTAACTCGATAGAAAAAGTTGACAGATTGAAAGAAAAATGATAGGTTATGCATCAAATCTCTGTTTGTGTGCGGTATGGGAATGAGATGCATTATGTGTATGAAATGACTGTAATAATTACATATGTTGTGATTATGTGATATGAACTATGGTTTGGGTGGGTCTCTAGGTTTATTTGATTCCTTGGTTTCAAATTGTTTGGTTCTTGCCCCTGATTAATCCGTCCCTTCCTTCATCTGCGGATGTTTGGAACGGAAATAAGGGGCGGATTGCCTTTTGATTTATACGTGAGCAGGTACATGGCTTAGGAATGCGTGGTATTGACAAAAGAGTCACACTGGTTTGAGACACTACATGGATCATACGGCTTACAACCCCTAACTAAGATGGTATCAGAGTGGCGTGGCGGAAGTGTAGTTGAAGATGTAAAAGACCTGTTCCTATGGAACAACAAGTTCATGGTTTGATTCTATAATACCAAATGTCGAAATAATCTAGTGTGGTGTCAAAACCAGTATTCCCTTGGGATTAGGATGGTAATGCTCTAATCTGAAGGAGTATCCAGTCATGTAGTAGACTATGCTATAATGTCATTAGAATGTAATGTAAACTTTTTTCGTGTCAAGAATATGTAGCTGCATTTTTGTAGAGTTTTAAATTGTATTTCATTTTTATTGGTATTTATTATCATAGTATTTTATTAATGGTTTGGTAGTAAAACTCTTATTTTGTTTTACATGGAAAAATATTTCACATTTTATATTATGCTACAATTTCGGTTTTTAAGGATAAAAAAAAAATCTACCTTAATTTCTACTACTGAGCTATTAGAGCTCGAAATTGAGTTACAAAAATGTTGACAGTTAAGAGTGTTACAACTCACACTCACACTCCCCAAAAAGAAGTGTTTCAATATAAACTTTTGTTTAATTAGAAACCTTCTCAAAAGGGAGGCTTGAATTGGAAATGAAAAAGTGTTGGTTATTCACTCAAACACTTTTTCCTTCCCAATTGACACGATTCAAATAAATTTTTAAAAAAATTCTAAACAATATTCAAACAATAACAAGTCATAACAAAATTCAAGCATAAAATTCTAGCATCAAAATTCCACCATCAACATTCCAACATCAAAATTAAACTAAGAATAATATCAAAACAAATTAAGAACATAGAACAAATTTAACTAAGAACACAGAGCAAAATTCTAGAATCAAAATTACAACATCAACATTATCAAAATTCAACCAAGAAAAATATCAAAATCAACTAAGAGCAAAATTTCAGCATCAAAGAACAATATCAAAATTCAAATAAAAACAATATCAAAATCAACTAAGAACATAAAGCAAATTCAACTAAGACAATAGAACAAAATTTTAGCATCAATAATCGAAGCAACAACAAACAACAAAACAAAACAAAATTCAATCAACAACATAGAACACCTAAGACTCACATAAATCAAAAAAACATAAAGCAAAAACAATAAAAGAGAAATAGAGCTGGGGGTTGCTTGCAATGGAGATGTGGTGGTGCATCACTGCTGGTGCAACAGTAGCAACGAGGTGGCAATGCAATGGCGAGGTGCTGGTGACATGGTGGGGAGCAAATGGGAGCATGGTGGTGGTGATGCGACAGTGACACGATGGTGCGAACTAAGACAGAGAACGAGACGATGGTGGTGGCACAATGGTCCCGTGTGTATGGTGCGACGAATATGCCTCAATGGTGGTCAGGAAGTGCAATGGCGAGGATTGATATACCGAAGCATAGTGGAAGGAAAAAAAATAGAGAAAGAAGGAGAATAAAGGAGAAAGGTTCAGGCATCGCATATACTTAGATTTAGCATCAGCCAAGCCAACACGAAACCTACACAAGTACATAATTACACATTAATGTCAATCAGGTTGATGCTAATGTGTAATTAATAGACTTGACCATTTTGAATTAGTTTCCAATATAGCATTAGCTTGATTGACTCTACATAAAATATCTATTTTAGTGTCAGTTTGGCTACGCTATCTTGCAGCTAATTTGAAATGATCAAAACTGCATTAATTACCCCTATAGCATTGGCTAGGCCAACACTATCATAAATATTGCATGTGGCATCATCTTTAGCCGATGTAGAGGTGACGCTATTTTCAAATTAGTGTCGGTTTAGGTCAATTCTAATTATTCTCAAATTAAAAAAATTAAAATTTTCCCTCCATTTTGTGTCCTATTTGCATCAGCCAAGTCGACACCATTTCATACGTTTCTTGTAATGTCTATAATCAACAAATAAGAGCAGCCTTAAATTATTACAAGTCTAATTTAGGCCTTAATTATGTATAAGATTCATATTAAAGTTAACTCATAATTATGATCCATAGATTAGGATATTTGACAAATAAGGTAATAAATTTATGATATTTATGAATTAATGGTATCTAAATATAAAAATAAAGATTTAAGATATTTAACAAATAAGTACAACAATTTAATTAAGATATCCTAATAGATGATAATAATAAATGAGGACGCAAAGGCTAGAAGAAAGATGATTAGTAAAATGAAAGCAAATTAAAATGCACAAAAATTAAATAGAAGGAATGAAGACACAAATAAAGACGAGAATTGAGAGTAAGAAACCATCCATGAATTTAAGAACACAAAATAAAAAGGACATTTAACCAATAACTAAATAACTCTTGTACAGTAATACTACATTGATAAAAAAAAGAAAAAAATTGAGTGCTACCAAAACATTCTATAATACACTTTGGTTAAAATTTATTAAAAACTACATAATTATAAGAGAGACTCGATAAATAAAAAGTAAGACTCACAAAAATGTGTAGTTTCTAATAATTTTGGTTAATAGTAAATAATGTGTTCAAAAGAGTGTATTGAAGACTGTATTACACTAGCATTTGCTAAAAAAAATTATAGAAATGAAAGTAAAATTCAAATTGAAACTTAATTTGGCGTTTTATATAAGTAAAACTTCTTAGCCATTGTATGTCTACCCATGAGCTAACAATTAGTAAAACTTTTGACACTGAAAATTTTGCAACAGTGTTTTTTAAAAAGGTGACAAAAGAATTTACTTATAATTCTAAATATTGTTTTAATAATATTAAGATTTTACAATCTCTAATTAAGAAGAAAATGTTCTCTCACTTTTAGAGAAAAGAAATTGATGAGTTCCTACTAAAATAATAGAACAAAATCACCAACATCAATGCTTTCCTCACATTAATGATCATGTAAAGTCCACATTAACACTAACTCATAATTAAGATTTCTTTAAATTTCTAATAAACAGAAATGCTTCATAATGGTGGGAGAATTTGAGTAGTATGTATGAGGTTTTAAGTTCTATCTTTAGTGCGATCATTATATACAAAAAAAAAAACTTCATGTATTCTTCTAAAGATTCAATTAACTAGACCCAAGTCGACCCCTTACTATCTAAGACTAGATTTGTATGAACTTCAGCAATTAGGTTCTTTTGGCTCAAGTTTTTATCATTATACTATAAACCACAAGTAAATCACTTATATTCAACCTTGACTAGTCTTCTTGATGTTCTTCAAGATATTTATTTTTTTCTCTCAATTTTGTTCCCAACTAAATAAAAGAAAAAATAATTATTTCTTTTTCTTTCTTTTCCCTTATCCAAATAACAAAATATAAATTAGCATAATTTAGCATTGTGAAATGTAAGATGTATAAAACGCTTCTAGTATTGATAAAAATGAATTATTAAGAGAATTATCATCCTCATGACATTTTTTATTTTAAAAGAAAAACATGAATAACAATAATTAAACTTTTGATATTATTTATCTAATTTTTACTTCTTCTGTACTTTATGTATATCATTATTAATCCCTCTTCCATCGGGGTCAGCCCATTTTAGAGGTAAAGTAATACCTCCAGTCATGACTCCATTTTTAAGTCAGGGATCGAACCTTAGTCCTTGATTAAGAGACACAAGTGCTGAACCACTTGTGCTAACGATCTTCTATCCTTGGCTATGTATATCATTTTTACTTTCACGAATTTTAACTCTTCATGGCTTTTAAATATAAATTTCGTATTTTCTTTCTTTAATCACTAGTCAACCGACTTTTTTTTTTGTCAGGGGCCATCTATAACCTAATAAAGAAAATGTGAAGACTACTAAAGAGCTAATAAGCTTTATATCTTACCTATTCAATTAGTTGGTAAGAAATGCTAAAGATGGTTTGTTAAAAATAAAAAGAAATGCTAAAGATGGTTGTCCTTACTACCTTCTTTGTGCATGCAAAAATGTCCCTTCATGGCTGATTGACCAATGTGGGGTCTTTTTGAAAACATGTTATCAAAATGGGGTTCTATTGAAATAAATTACCGGCATGTGGTTGTTTTGACCTTTGACTAGGTAAACTCGCTACTCTGACTAGCAAGATACTGTACACGTTATATATATATATATATATATATATATATATATATATATTTAAATTATACGTGTTATGCCACGTGTAACTCGTTAGTCAAAGTAGCAAAATACTTAAAGTGTTGGTCAAAATAGCAGGTTTAAATGGCAACTTATGTGGCAACTAAAGTTGACGGTCTCAATAGTGAATTTATGATATAATGACACGTGGCACCTTATAACGAGTACCGAATTCAAATCACATACAAGGAGCAATTTGCAGTGGTGGGTTCAATATGGTCAGACATGTATTATGCGGTCAAATCACCTGTAAGTAGCAACTTACAGTGTGGTTTAATGGGGTCTTGGCATGTGCAAATGTAGTATGGTGTTAGCGGGAATAACTAGTTTTAGATGAGTCAAATCAGGTGCAAGTTGCTACTTACAGTAGTGATTTAATGGGGTGACACATGTCATTTTGCATGTATCGTGCTACTTGCAATAGCAGGATTCAAACCTGCAACCTGCAAGTTGCAGTAGTAGGAGTAGGGTGCAGCTGCCATGAAAAAAGTAATTTTTTTGACCTATTAAGCGTGTTTGAAGTAGGCTTAGCAGTGTGTAGTTAAATCACCTGCAACGTGTAAGTTGCAATAGCGAGTTATAAAATGGAAGCAATAAAAAAATAATTATTTTTTTTACCCTTTAAATTGTACCCAACACCCATCGAACACCACTGGTCCATAATTAGCTTTTCTCCACTCCCTACTTTAAACACTCTCTATTGGTATTTGAAGTTAATTGTGTTTGTATATTTTTCCATTTAAATAATTATTTATTTATGAAAATTAGTTTGTTAATTTAATTAATTTTTTTCTTAAATAATTTTGAATTTGTATTTATTTTTTGTTATTTTTTGTTATTTTTTTGTTATTATGTAAACTATTATTGCATAGTTAAGTGATTTTAGTATTAATTTAATTTTATTTAATAAAGAAATTTTTTCGTAATTTGATTAATTATACTTTTGTTCAGTAAAGATTTTTGCCATAATTAATTTAATTTTGGTAATTGACTATGTTGATTTTAATTTTTATTTGCATTAATAAAAATGTGAAATTAATTATGTCAATTAATGTTTTCATACAATTTTTTTTATATTTGTAATATAGCCGTATTAATTTTATGTTTAGGTATATATATGGTTATTATTTAATTTTAATTATGAAAATAATTATATTTATTTTAATATGACCATGTATATATTATTTATTTTATGTGTTAGGAAATTATATATGACTATATATATTTTATCATAAATAATATACAATATAATATTCGTAAACCATTCCATAAAGAATTATGTACAATTTATTATTTATTACATACAAATTTTAATATAACCGTGTGTATGTGTATAATATAGTAATTTATATATTTACTAATGATGTTATTATTAATATTATGCACTATGGTAACTCAACTTTTTTTTAGCACATGTTTTATGTGTTTTTGTTATGTTAGTAATTGATTAAATTTATTCATAATTTATTATTTTAGTTAAAATTTTATGGAATGAATTATTTATGTTTAGGGGCATTTATTTGTATCGTTATTAAATTAGCATTGTTTATAATACAGTTAGGGTTTTATTATTTATTTATAGGAATTATTATTATTTATTAATTTATTTTTTCATTTTCTTGTAATGATTTATTGACTTAACAAATTTTTTTTGTGATAATCTATCCAGTGTTATTTAGTGATCTTGGTCAAATGGCATCTTTTTCATCTTCTACCTCAAGTAGCATACATTTCGGACCTATTGATGATGTGTTGTGGATGCAAAGCATCTCGCAACATATATGGCATGGTGAGCCAAAATGTAAGTTAATTGTTAGACGAGCCTTTCCAACGCATAATAGCTAGAAGGTTTTCCAGAAGCAATTATAGAATTCCTTACTTAATCAAGTTTCTATTGGGTTGCAAGAATGGGTTTTTTAAAAGCCAATGTGGGTTTGGTCAATGCTTTATTGGAGAGATGGAAACCTAAAACACATACTTTTCACATGTGATTTGGCAAGTGCACAATTACTCTCCAATATGTGGCAATTTTGTTAGAGCTCTCTATAAATGGGTTACCTTTTATTGGGGCAACACAACTTAATTGGGCACCTTTATGTGAGGAGTTGATTGGCATCGAACCAACACACATAGAAGGAAGTTTTGTTAAATTAAGTTGGTTAGCTGAGAATTTTGATGATGTTGGTCATATGGTGAATAATGAACAATTGATGAGGTATGCTCAGACGTGGATTTTAAGATTTATAGGTGGTGCCTTATTTGTTAACAAGTCAAGCAGTAAAGTCTCGTTGAGATATCTTTAAATTTTACAAGACTTTGATGAGACAAGGACATATGCGTGGGGAGCTACCATCCTTAGCTGGTTATATCGCGAGTTATGTTTAGCAACTAATTACAGGACGCACTCTATTGGAGGTATATGTTTATTGTTACAGCTTTGGGCGTGGGAAAGATTCAAACGTGTAGCTCCTAAAAAGACTTTAAACTTTGAAATTGGTCAACCACTTGGGATGAGGTAACATAATTCTTGTTAATGTCTATTTCCATTTATAAATTCAACTTAAATTGTTAATCACTACATATATTAATAGATGGCTTCGATGTGAGCATAGCCATATAGGCAATGATGATTTAGCATTACACTGACAAACGTTTAACATAATGAGGAGGGATGATGTAAGTATTCGTCATATTTTTTACAAATGTATAAAATAACAGTTAAATGTTATATAGTGTTAATCTAATAGTTCTATGTAGATCATCTAGGAGCCATATAATGTCGAGATGGTGTAGCTGTCTAAACATCTATTGTTCCACTTATATTTTAATGTTTGTGAATGGCATCAATCAAATAGAGTTATGCAACAGTTCAGTCTTTAGCAACCCATTCCACGTCCTCCCTTTCAACCAGAGGAATTGCACACATTGATGCTATGTGAAAAACACACAAAAAATTGGGTCAACATTTTGGCACTAGCTATCAAGGCATGGAATAATAGGCACCAACTACAAATACAAAACACTGTGTAGCAAATTGGAAGTCTCAACCATAATTCTAAGTACATGGTTTGGTATAAGCGGAAGACGAAGATGTTTGTTTACCCTAAAAATGCAAAAGTAGCATCACTAGTATAAAAATTTATGCCAATTAACTTCCAGTTTTCTATTATTAGTTGTATGGAAATATGTCTAATTTATTTGTTACAAGGCGAAGTAAGGGAAACATTAATGTTCATGGTGTCCGAAGAAGGTCGAGATCTTAGGAGGTCGATGATTTGGTGCCTTATGTTGAGAAAATAATGATTCTAGTTGACGTAGAGGACAGTGTAACTGAGGCTGCTACTTCAATTCCACCTCCACCCCCGCCAGTCAAAGTACAACCATTTAATATTTCTTAGCATTATGTTGAGGGTCGCGGACTTGGACAAAGGAGATGGGTTACTGAGCCTAAAACATATGATTTTTCGCATATGCCAAAACGTCAACATAGGATGTACTACACGCCACCACAGTTTACATATTATCCTTCACTACAACCCATGTATTATTATCCACTGCAATAATAGGCAGAAGCTAGATCTTTGCAATAGCAACCTTTTCATGGTGATTTAGTCATTCCCAATTTAACAATTGACCAGATATTTGGGACTCCTTATGCGACCCCCTGTATGACATACCTAGATAGCCATGGTTACAAGGTATGGATCCCGTGATAGGTGTAGATCTATGTGCACAATTTTCTTCAGAGGCAGATAATGCCAACTAGTTATCAAGGATGAATGCCACTGTTGTTGTCGACGATGCATAGCAAGTAAGAAGAAATCCAAGACGACAAGCCCGGAATTGGCCACGCCCTTTGTTTTGACACCTTTGAACGAAGGTCATGAACATTCAATAGATGATGCTTGATTTGGTTATCTTTAACTTATGTTGTAGGAAGTACATCCATTAAAGTATGTTTTGCCTTCACTTTATGTTATTGTTAACTTTTAGTTGTTAATAATGATGTTATTTATGGTATGCCATACTGTTAAACATTTATTAAGATATTAAAAAAAACATAAATTAAACAACACATCTAATAATTTATAGGACAAAGCAAAGTCATAATACATGAAAAAGTTCATTACATAACATAATTGAATTTGCTTCCCACTATAAGTCATTATCATTAGTTTGTTGAGAATTCCCTATCTCTAATTATAATGGGCAATTGAGTTTATTGTGACCTTCCCTCCCACATCTACAACATCTTTGTCTAGGTTGTAATTCAACCCAATCCATCTCATTTCTGATTCTTGTTGACTTTCACGAATGGTCATTGGATCTAGAACAAGTACCCATTCCTCATCACTAGGTGGCATAGCATCTTCATTGCTAAGTGGCCACCATTGTCCTGTGTATACATTTAATATGTACTCATTCGTGTACACCGGGTCTATATATTGGTAGTAGTCAATGCTAATGAAACATGCAACAATAACATGAGAACATGGATAATGAAATGCTGTAAATCGCTTGCATTGACAATATCGTTCATTTAGGTTTACGATCCATTTTTGACCACCCCATTGAGTGACTGGATTAAAGGCCTCCTCAATCTCAAACCTTGTTAATTGAATGTTGTATGTACGTACCTGGTGGGAAGATGCTTCCTTATAATTTTTACGTATTGCCTCAACTAACTTGGCACAATATCTGTTGCTAGCTGACAGCTCCGCCCAGACTTGGGTACCTCGTTGAATGAAATACTTAATACATTTACTGTAAGTTGACTTCACTAGGGCAATTATTGGTATGTTTCTATAGTCCTTCAGCACTTTATTCATGCACTCTAAAAGGTGAGTAGTCATATGACCAAATGTATGCCTTTGCAAATCATATGCCGTAATCCATTTATCAACAGAAATGGCACTTATCCATCTATTAGTATCTGGACTAGACTCACAAAATGATTACAATTTTCTATCAAATATATGCTTGCATGGAGTATAACCTACAATTAACAACCAAAAATAGTTACACAATGTATGACATTGTAAAAGGTATTGTCTTTAATTTAAAGTCTACACATAAACATAATACCTAAGTTGACCAACATTTTTTTAATTTCTTATTTTTGAAGTGATGGTTGAAATTGCTTGCAATATGTCGGATACAATACATATGATACGCATGTGGAGCTTGCCAGCCAAGTGCTTCATTTTGGATAGTAGACTTTATGCTACAATGATGGTCAGAAAAGAGGCATATACCCTGTTTATCTGTCACATGTAGACGTAAATGTGACAGGAACCATGACCACGCTTGTAATGTCTCGGCTTCAACAACAGCAAATGCAAGGGGAAAGACATTACTGTTTCCATCTTGTGTGGTGAGGATTAACAAAGTACCCCGATACTTGCAATATAAGTGTGTGTCGTCAACTTGTATCAGTAGTTTATAGTACCGAAAAACATCGCCACATTGCTTAAATGTCCAAAACACTCAATGGAAGTGACGGTAACTATGAATGACCTGATTACCAACGACAAATTCATCATGACAAAGTTGATAATATGAACTCGGTGCAATGGCTTCCATACATTTAAGCCACCTTGGAAACATGGCATATGACTCATCCTAGTCACCAAAATCACAAACTATTGCTTTTTGTTTTGCCTTCCAAGCCTTTCTATACGTTATTTTGTAGTCAGTCATTGTTGTTATTCTCTCTTGAATCAAACTAATCTTTACAGATGGATCTTTGGACACCATCCCTATACATAAATAAAAAATCACCAAAATCATTAATAATTATGATATGAAATGCATCAATGAAATTAAATGTTTTAGGTGCTGAAAAACCTAGTATGCATGAGCAAATCAAATCTAAATCTAATTTGTCATGATCCTGTGTGTCTTCTGCCCCATTGAGTGATAACCTAAGTATCACTTGTTGGAACCAAAGACATAGAAGTGTCTAGACCCTCAAAGGTTTAAAGATAACAAACTTATTAATGTTCAAGTTTCTGCCAAAGAACTAAACTCTTTACAGCATACAAGCTTCCATTAGAAGACTGTCCAGTAGATGTGTCAGAGAAGACTATCCAGTAGACATGTCAAAGAAAGACCATCCAATAGACGTGTTTAAAGAACATTGTCCAATGAAGATGATCATCTGAAGAACATATTCAAATATCTGATGCAAGCTTCTAACGACAAATATTCAAACGGCTAAGTTCTATTTTGAACGTCCAATTTATTTATGCTAGTTTTTCTCAAAACTAACATATTACTACTTCTGTGATCTAACATTCAAATTGTTTAAAGCATTAAAAAAACATCAGAATCATTCTAATGCAAAAGCACAGCAAAATCAGATAAAGCAAGTCAACTTATCAAGCTGCTGAGACGAATGAAGAATGTTCAGAAAAGCAGACCGCCATCACAGTCTTGCACCTTCCATTTTAGTGCAAGTCTAAAAGTTGTCGCGCCTGATCACTCTAAAAGGATAGTTTGCACGCCCTTCTTTGCATAACAAAGTCAAGTTTTCACAACGGATCTTTTCTCTAAAGACTAATTATGTATCAAGGAAGAACGTAAAAAAAAAAGACACATACGTGCCTGGTGTAAAAAATTCCTAGTTAACAAATTACTTCTAAACAATTGATAGAAGCATCCAGTGGACAATAGCAAAAATCTTGTAAAGATTTTTAGAGTGTACTTGAGCTTTATCTATCAAATCCTCACTACGTGAGTTGATATCGTTTGTATAAACACTTGTTGTGTTGTGAAAGCCTGGAGAGGCTTAGTGTGAAAGAATACTTGGGTTAAGCAATATAGGGTGATTGTGTTGTAAAGCCTGAAGAGGGCGCGAACAATACTTGTAACCTAAGGTTGGTTAATGAATACCTTCTAGGTGAAAGGACTGGATATAGCTCAGATAGAGTGAACTAGTATAAAACTTTATGTGTTCTTCTTCTCTCTATCCCTACACTTGAAAATGTTTTCATACAGATCAACTTATTTCGGAAAAAAATTTAAACGCACAATTCAACCCCCCCTTCTTGTGCGCTTTTTTCTATTTCATCACTTTTCTTTGATAATATTTCCCTCATATACCATGAACAACCTTCATCCTTGTTCGAGCAGTTGCAAACCAATTTTGTCGGTTTAGATTCAACAACAATAAAAGTTTGGTGCAATTTCATCACATAATGTTTCAATGCATTTTGTACAGCTTGTTTGCTCTCAAATTTCAACCCAAAGTATAACTCTTCCCCAACACTCCAATCAATTAACATGGTTATTTGAGACATTTCTTCCTGATTAGGGTGATTCCAATTAATATTAGTATAGTGAGAAGATTGATTCCAAAATGGACGTTGAGTTCCACCTACACCAAAAAAATTTATTAGTGGTTAATAAACATTACAAATTAATAAACATAAATAAAACAATTATCTCATATAATATATTAACTTAAAATAATTAGCTTAAAAATTATATTATCGTTTAAATTCAAAAAATAGAAAATAAATCAATAATCAAATTTTTGATTAAGTCTAAGTCACTTAAAACATATGTAATTATTTTAAGTTAAATATACGAACTTTTTTAAAATTTATTATCATGAAATAAAGAATTTAATTTAAACTTCAAAAAAACATGAATATAATTAGGCAAATTTATTGTTACATTAGAATAAATAGAAAAGAAATTTATTTATTTTAACTTAACAATAAAAAATTAATAAAAAAAATAAATGTATATAATTTTTTTAAAAAAAAATTAGGTCATATAAGATACTAACTTAATGAACACAAGATAAAGGAAACATAAAGAAAATAATTAAACTTATATAAAATTAGAATATTAGAAAAATATGTGTTTACATGAATTTAATCACAAATAAAACAAAACAAAATAAAATAAAATAGTATTTATTCTACACATGTATTAGCCTTTAAATAAATAGTAACATTAAATAAAAAAAATAAAAATTTCAAGTAAGTAAAGACGGTCTTGCAAAGGAATTACATCAAGAGTCACAAATATTTACATAATGTAATCAACTTTTAATGCAAGAACAACCCACATGGAATAATTGATCAACTATTTTTCTATGTGACACTAATTCCCTCCCATCTGACACTGTATCCTTCATCAACTTTGTACTAATTAATAAACATAATTATGTCTACAAACTAGTGTGAAATTGATGAAGGAAATGGTGCCTGATGTAACATCCCGAGTGCTAACGAGGGCAGAGAGTGATCGCCAGTACAAAAGAGATGAGGCACAGACAAGGAACGGCTCCTAGCAGGCTTCTAGCGGGAGGGACATATGAATGACTCAAATACACACCAAAATGATAGAGATCCATAGGCTGTGCAGGTATGGGACTGTACAGTTGCGAATAGCTTAAAGGAATTAATAAGCGCTACCTATACTAATAAGATGCATCTACTTTTCGGTAGCCTATCACTTAAAAACTCCACAGTTAAGCGTGCTTGACTTAGAGCAATTTGGGACGGGTGACCTCTTGGAAAGTTTCCCAAGAAGTGTGTGAATGAGGACAGAGCACACTGAAAAGTATTGTATTGGTTTGTGGGGACAATCACAGATCCTGAAAGCGACCAAGCGTTACACCTAATGGCAAGGAATTAATACCACATAGAAATATTGTCATACAAGTATCCCAAATGCGATGCACCACAATTGAAGGTTGACTTCAATATGTAAATATTTATTACGCTTGATGTAATTCCCTTGCAATACCGTCTTTACTTATTTGAAATTTTTATTATTTATTTAATGTTATTATTTATTTATAGGCTAATACAAGTGTAGAATAAATACTATTTTATTTCATTTTTGTTTGTGATTAAATTCATGTAAACATATATTTTTCTAATATTCTAATTTTATATGAGTTTAATTATTTTCTTTATGTTTCTTTTATATTGTGTTCATTAAGTTAGTATCTTATATGACCTATTTTTTAAAAAAAATTATGTACGTTTATTTTTTTATTAAAATTTTGTTTTTTTTATTGTTAAGCTAAAATAAATAAATTTCTTTTCTATTTATTTTAATGTAACAATAAATTTGGCTAATTATGTTCATATTTTTTTTAAGTTTAAATTAAATTCTTTATTTCATGATAATAAATTTTAAAAAAGTTCGTATATTTAACTTACAATAATTACATATGTTTTAAGTGACTTAGATTTAATCAAAAATTTGATTATTGATTTACTTTCTATTTTTTGACTTCAAATATTTTTTCCTGAATTTAACTTTATCAATAAATAATAACTAATTAAACAATAACATAATTTATGATTTGCATAAAAAAAATGCCTTCCTCAAATTGATATATTGATAGGGGTTCAATCATGTGACTTGCTTCAATGGACACTACTCCACCATTTGTGTCAGATGATTTGCCATTAGGTATATCATCCTCAGATGATTCCTCAACATATGACTGTGACACATAATAGTTATCATCATCATCATCTGAATTCCCTTCTCTTGGCATCCCTGATGATGCCAACACTGATTGCAAGACAAATTGTGATCACCCGACATGCGAGAGTTAATTCCACCACCTTCTAATGGGATTATAGAGCTGCCGACAACATCTACTTCAACATACATTTCTATTATTGACATTTCATCTTGTTGTTGAAATGCATTAATCATGCATTTTATGTCTTCATCATCACATATTTGTAATGCACTGTATTTATCTTCACGACTTCATCTTTTGAAACTAAAAATTACATGTAATAGAAGATATAACTTGGTTTGCTTGCAATTTGAACTTGTCATGAATCTTTCTCTTTAAAACATTAAAGCTAATGCCATGTCTAATTTGTATTGCTTTCTTAGTCCCTTCGAATGTGACACTTTCAAGACCTTCATACATCCTTCCATTTACATACACAAATGCTACAGTTGGATTCATGATTGTTTTCAATGTACCTATATAACAAATTAATATTAAATCAAATAATAAATACAATTTCACATAAAAAAAAATTTAAGCCTAATGAAAAAAATAACAATTAATACATATCACACAGAATAATTACAACATTAAATGTCTACAAACATAAATAAAAAACACATAATACCTCACATATAAAAAAAAATTATTTTATGTATAGATCATTTCTTCAAAAAAAAAAATCCGTGCCATAAATTCAATATAACTAATGTACTTATATATATATAAAACAATATAAAAATAACTATAATATATAATTAAATAATTAAATGTAAAATTACTAAATCTATATTATACATAAATACATACAAACTAACGTAACTTGCAATGTGTGAGGAGAACTTGTGTTATGTGAAATTCGTAAGCTTGAGTACCTATTTATAGTCACCGAAAAATAATTTATTTTTAAAAAATTTTAACAGACTCGTCTTTTGCACACGAAGTTTAAGAAAGTCATATCGAGTGTATTTTGCTACTGCAAATAGTTGAACATAGTGTATTCCACTATTACAAGTAGCTACTTATACCGTAGTGTACCACATGTCCATAAAACTTGCTACTCCTACTAGCTAATTTAGTTGGAACGTGCCACGTGTCAGGCTAGCTTAAAATCGCTATTCCTACCAACTAAATCATTCCACGTGTCATTTTATGATAAAATCCCTACTTGTACTTGCTACATTAGTTGGAAATTCTGTCAAGCAAAAAATAGCTACTGGTGCTAGCTAAATTAGTTACATAGTGCCACGTGTCATCGTAGCATAAACTCACTACTTGTACTTGCTACATTAGCTAGAAATTGCCATGAGTCTATCAAGAAAAAATCGCTGCTTGTGTTAGCTAAATTAGCTGCATAGTGCCACGTGTCACCGTACCATAAACTTGTTATTAGTGCTTGCTAGTTTGGAAGGATAGTGTCGCATGTCGTTATATCATAAAACTCACTATTAGTGCTTGCTAGTTTGGGAGAATAGTGCCACATAAGCTGCCACTTAAACCCGCTATTTTGACCAACACTTTAAGTATTTTGCTACTCTAACTAGCGAGTTACACGTGGCATCACACGTATAAATTTAAAAAAAAAAAATATGACGTGTATAGTATCTCGCTAGTCAGAGTAGCAAGTTTTCCTGGTCAAAGTCAAAAACAACCCTATGTTGGTAATTTGTTTCAATAGAACCCCATTTTGATAATCTGTTTTCAAAAACACCCCACATTGGTTAATCAGCCTTATCTGAGTCGAAGAACTCTTAGTTTTTTTAATAGATAACAATATTCTCTAGCTGATTAATGCTCTGACCAAGGGAATGTGGCCAAATGATGGTGCAACATTTATTATTTTTAAGAATATATATTTTGGATTATGTGAAAGAAATTTCTTTTGAACAAGTTTTGGAAGTTATAGAACCGAGAAAAAATGAGATTACTCATTAATATAATATAATATAAGAAAATAAGGCATGCATTGACAGTGTAAAGTAGTTTTACACTATCATCCAATCATAAACCACTATTTATTGTAAGTTTATTGATTTTTATAATAAATACTTTAAAAGTCATACCAACGGTGAATTCTAATTGGTTGACAGTATAAAATCTTTTACATTGATAATACATAATCATTAAACTCATACAATATATGTACAAAATGCTAAGGGGAAGACGAATTCCATAATTGCTACTTTATCATACACATACATGCAGCATGGATCACTATCGCTTGAGCTTAGTATAGTTGCATAATATATTGAATAGGTGTAATGCTTCCAAGCAGTTGCGTCATTTACTCTGAGAATAAGTGTAATCCAGTCTAGAAATAGCTACTGCCAATAACACCTTTTTGGAAAAAGTACACGTGGCCTCAAGCCATTAAACCGCAACTGCAATGGTGATTTGACAGGTCTGAAAGTAGCTATTCTCACTAATATCTTTCTGCAAAATGTACACATGGCCTCCCCTCATTAAACTACATAATAGACGTGAGTTAACCAGTCTGAAACTAGCTACTCCCACTAACACCTTACTACAAAATTTGCACATGTCATTTTATCATAAATTTGTTAGTGAGACTGTCATCTTTAGTTGCCACATTAGCTGCCACTTAAACCCTCTATTTTGACCAACATTTTAAGTATTTTACTACTCTGACTAGCAAGTTACACGTGGCATCATACGTGTAAATTTTTAAAAAATATATAAAATATAAAATCTGACGTGTACAATAACTCGTTAGTTAGAGTAGCGACTTTGATTGGTCAATAGTCAAAACAATTTCATGCTAGTAATATATTTCAATATAATCCCATTTTGATAAAATGTTTCTAAAAAGACCCCACATTGGTCAATCAGCCCAACTTAATGACTCCGTTATTAATTATTAAAAAAATGCATGAGGAAAAGTTTTAAAAGTTTGTTTGGCTCATGCTATGAGCTCCAACTTTCCGACACATGAAATTGCTAATGCAAAGGCAGCATGACTATAAACAAATGTATCGCTATTTTTTTGTTTAACGAAATGCATACTTCACCAATTTTATAAAATAGTGTTTTTATAATGAGAAAATGGGTTATACATAGATAGTATAAAACAATTTTTCACTGTCGTCTAATTACAAATCAACATATATGGCAAATTTATTGATTTTTGCAACAACTACCTTAAAAATATATTAATGATAATTTTTGATTGTTTGACAGTGTAAAATTTTTTACACTGATTGTGTATAGCCATTAAACTCTTTTATAATATATTCCTTTTGTTCTTTTTCTAAGTTTTTTTGTGAAAATTTTTGTTTCTATTTATCAGTCATTTTCAAAATTTAAAATAACATTAATTATTTTGTTGTCAATTATATCCTTACTTCCTACTTAATTTTTTTATTAATTCACACATTTATAACTTGTATGTATTTGTTGCAAAGTAAAAATGAAAAAGAATACAATAAAAAACTTCAAAACTATTTTATAAAAAATAAGAAAATTTATTATATTTATTAATTTGTATATAAAATCTTTAAAAGACACTTAAATAATAATAGAGGTAATATTTATAAAAAATATTACTTTTCTACAAAAAGAGTAAATCATTTTATTTTAGTATTTGTTAATAAATATTAAATTAATCATTACTATAAAAGTTTAAACCTAATTTTAATTAAAAATATGCAAACATTTTGTTTAAAAAATACAGACGAGGAGCCTTTAACAATCCAGTCTTTGTTGAGCTCAAAAAAGAGAGAATAAAAGGGAAATTGAAAAAGGTAGAGACCCTGTTACCCTAATTCTAAAAAAAGAAGGTGGGGCCACTGAAACATCAATCATAGCGTGAAGACAACATGAACTCCGACAGAGAGGTAGATAGTCAACACGGACGAGAAGGAACGCACATGTGGGCCCTCACCTGTGGACATAATCTTCGCTTCTGATTCGCTACCACTACAACCTACACACCGTTTTCGCCGTCGGTGCCGCCCCCAGATCAATTTAATAGCCTTTTTTTTTCAAAAAAAAAATTGAACAGCAAAAAAATTCTGAAGTAAGAAAAATGCTGCTTGCGCTTGTTAAAAACCAAAATCTCAATCACTATTCACTAGTCACTACTTACAGCTCTCACGTAAAAAGTAAAATCTAAATATAAACGCCTAAAACTAGTATTTTGTACACAATAAGTATTCGTAAGCATATTTAAAAACTAAAAATATAACTTTATTAATGACACAAATTAAAATTATCGTATAAAAGAATAATTTAAATTTTTTTATTTTAAAATTATAAAAATAATTTGATTAATAAAATTTTGCTTTGGTATACTTAATACTAATTAAAAAATATAAGTAATGATTAAAATAATTAAAAAATGATTTTTATTGAACAGATAATTAAAAATTATTAATTTAATTAATATAAATATTTATAAAACATAAGTGATTATATGAGAAAAATATAAAGATTAGAATAAATAATACAAGTATTGACAATGTATTGTAAATATTTATAAATAGTCATGTATAATAATTTTATTGACATTTACAATAATTATCTAAAAAATCATATTAAAAATTATTTTTAATTAGTTGAGTATAAAAAATTTTAAATTGTCAGTAAATATTTATTAAATTCATTGGATTTTCATATTTTGAAAAATTAAGATAATGATGTATATGTCATATTTGTTAAAATAAAAAAATGAATAAAAAGTTATACATTTATAAGATCGCACATGAAATCATTTCAAAATATTACTTTAAATGTAATTTAATCACATGTATAATTTTAGTATCCATATGTCACTGAAATTATACTTGGGGGAATACGTAGATGTTTTCTTTGTAATACAGAGGGAGCAATGCCGATTGCCGAATGGTCCTCACTCTACTGGACCCACTTTCATATTCTTATTTTTCTTTCAATTTCTCGCAAGGGTGGCCGTAGAATTGACGTAGCATTGAGATCCGCGCCGAAACGGGACAAGAGGGTACTCAAATCACGAGGTTGACGGAACGAACAGTCTTCGATCTAGCAATCAGAACCTTCAAACCCACGCTCCCCATCATGAACCTGCAAAAGCCCCTGCCTCCTCTAAACTTTTTTCTTTTCTTTTCCTTTGCTTTTCAATTTCAAACACCGTACCCTGTCGTGAGAAGTGGGCCTCACGGTGACACACCATCACCTACATTTAGCTTTTTTTAGTTATTATACCATTTACGTTGTGCATTAGCTGATTAGGGAAAACCAAAAACATGCATTCAAAAATCAAAAAATAAATTAACCGATAAAAACAACAAATGAAAATGCTTAATCAAAAGCTCAGCAATGCCGGCGACATGCGTGCTGGATCTCAACTAACCATTAATCCTCGTTGCATCTAATTAATGTTCCATTTGGTTGGTCGAAAAATCAAATTCGTGCTGAATTGGAATTTCACGGCTAAATTACACTATTTTTTATACAAACTTTCTTTTTTATGATAATATTTTCTTTTGTACAAACTTTTATTACGTCCATTATTAAAGTAAAAATAATGAATAAACACTTCATACTATTTTACACTTAAAAATAGGATAAAGAGAAAAAAATATATAAATACGATAAATAATAAGGTGAAATGAATTTTAGGTCTCTCTATTTTTCCAGTTCCAGTTAAATTCGATCTTAGTCTTTATATTTTTAAATCGATGATTTTATTCTCGTATTATTGAAAATCCATACACCCTTAAATTTGACTCCACTTCTATAAATCATTAACCACAACCAGCAAACAGAATTAACAAAATTAAAGTACGGAACCAATTCATTGATTTGAAAGTAGAACCAAATTTAATCAAGAAATAGAGGGATTAACACATTTTAATCTAAATAATTTAACGTAACAAGAGATCAAACGAATATCTGTAATATGGGAATAATGGGATATGCATATATCATGGTTCTCATTAAAGTGAAATTCCAATTGACAGTATTAAAGACACAAAAAATGCATCTAGATAAAACTGCTCAACATGAATACTGCATTGTTCTATTCTAAAGACAGAATAGCAAAGAAAATAACGAAAGGAAAATTTTAATTAACATGGAAATGCCATTATATATTATATTATATATATATAAAGTTAATAGCAACAGCAACAACAGCGAGAAATTCCTTCCGTTGCAAAAAAAAAAAAAAAAGCAGAATAGAAACAAAAACATAAGCCTGCTTTTTTTTTTTTTTTTCTTTGGTTAATTACGACCTATTTACATAAACTCGAGCACCTTGTCACCTACTATCATAATCGCCACGAAAAAAAAAAAAGGAGCCGCGAAAAAACCGGATCTTTGGCCGGTTCAGGCAACCTCGGGCGGAGGAGGGACATTAAGGTCAAGATCCAAGACTCTCCGATGTGGGACCCGCTCGTAGTCCACGACCGAGGACGAATCGGAGTCGCTCTGCGCTCCGCCGCCGTCTCGGCGGAGCGCCGCCACCGGCAGATCGAACGCGGCGCACATCTCGGCCCGCGCGAACGCGTCGAAGAACGCGACCGGGCGGGCCACCGGGAACGCCAACGCGCCGGCGGCGGCGAGCGGCGCGAGAGTGAGGTCCAGCGGCGGCGGCGGCGAGGAAGACTCGAGGGTGCTGCTCTGGCTCGGGCTGCTACGAGCGTGCGAGGGGAAATTGGTCTTCGCCTTCGCGCCGCGGAACTCACGCGCCGCCGCGTCGTAGGCACGCGCGGCCTCCTCCGCGGTGTCGAAGGTGCCTAGCCAGACCCGGGTCTTCTTCCCCGGGTCGCGGATCTCGGCGGCGTAGCGGCCCCACGGTCGCTTTCTGACGCCTCTGTATCGGATCTCTCTGTGGGTCGGGTCGGGTACGGCGACAACGTTGGATCTGCCATCCCTCGGAGCCATGATTGTTGTTTCTTGCGGAGTTTGAGATTCAGAGACAGAAAAAAACCTGAGAGTAGTGCGCTTCAAAGATGGAGACAATGGTTAGGGTGTTGGAGGGTTTTTATAGCGAAAAGTGGGGTGAGAGAGGGAACAGTGTGTGCGTGCGCGTTAAAAAAGCTACGCTCCTTTTGGGCGCTTGTTGCGTACTCAACGTAGATTCACTTGCATAAATATTGTGCTCACTTGTCTCGTGCTCCTAATTTCATTCCATATTCTTTTCATGTGGCCAAAGAGAGGGGCAAATGTTTTCATATTTTAGAAAAAAAAAATTAATTTATATATATATTATTAGTGTAAAGTACTTTATATAAATATTTAATAAAATTTATCTTATTAAACGTGACATAATAGTTAATTAAATTTTAACTCTTTACTGTTATGTAATAAATATTTTTATAGCAAAAATATTACTACTTTTAAATGTTTAACTTAAAAAACAGATGTTAATAAAATTATTATATTTTTTAGATGTGTCTTATGTCTTCGTTAATGTACTACAAATGGAAATTAATACCGTATTGAACATAATTTGAAATAAAACTTTTCACTAGTTAATAATAATAATAATAATAATGCAAAGTTATATACAAGGCATTGGTCTGTTTTTAAATTTTTGCTTAATAAATATTATAGGAAAAAAAAAAGATGGTGTCTCAATTCTTTAAATTTAAATAACACTCACAAAGAACTTTTACTTGGCTCATCTTAAAAAAACTAAATGAAAAACCAATTATATATATATATATATAGAGAGAGAGAGAGAGAGAGAGAGGAAGTTATCTTAATGGTCTAATAAGCCAATACTTTAAGCTCATTGTGGCCCAAATAAACCACTTAGAGACTATGAAGTTAACATGTTAGTCCCAAAACAATAAAGCTCAATAGATAGTTTCTAAGTAATCTAGTACAATCACCTTACTTGTGCATTAAGACTAATACATGTGCAAAGCACCATAATACAATTAAAAACAGTTAGTAACGCATACTTGAAAATCGCAAAGAAATGATACAAGTGGATATAAATGACATCATGTAAACCCTCAATCAATTATTTATTCTTATTATTTTTTTCAAACACTGACTTAAACGTAAAAGTTTTTATAGGTAATGATCACATCAAAATTTGATTTGCAAATTCCTTTGAAAATTTCAATTGTAATTGAATATTTCACTTTGAAAGTTTGAACTAGTGTAAAACACTTATGCTATGTTTGGTATGATAGATTTTGGAAGGAATGATTGGGGAAGGGAGAAAAAGAAGTTAAAAATAATATATTCCAATGATTGGAAACTCTTTTAAAAGTGAAGGAATGAAAAATAAAGATCAATAAACAGTTTCTGAGCAACCTAGTACAACCTTTCTCGTGCACTTAGATTAATACGTGTGCAAAGTGCCAGAATACAGTTAGAAACCATTAGTAACACATGCTTGAAAATTACAAAGAAATTATATAAGTAGGCACAAATGACATTATGTACACACTCGATCAATTATTTACTCTTCTCAATATTTCTTTTAAACACCAACTTAAACATCAAAGTTTTTATAGGTAATCACATCAAAATTTGATTCACATAATCCCATTAAAATTTTAATTGTCTCGTTGACTATTTCACTTCTTTGAAAGTTTGAACTTGTGCATAGCACTTATGCCATGTTTGGTATGATAGGTTTTGGAAGGAATGATTGAGAAAGGCAGAAAAAGAAGCCAAAAATAATCTATTCCATTGTTTAGAACTTCTTTTAAAAGTGAAGGAATAAAAAGTTGAATAGGTCCCACAGTAAAATTGTGTTCAGTTCAATTTGGATGAAAGAGAAAAGAAAAAAACATGATTTTACATAAAAGGCAAAATTATCAATAGATTACTTTTCACTTTCATTGTTGCTAGTCGTGTTTGTTACAATCCATAATCACCCTTGTTTTATACTTTTTTATATTATAAGAGAAAAACATAAAAAAAATATCTTTTTTTGTAAAAGTTATTTACAAAATATATTTTTTATTTTAAAATTAATTATTATATTTTATTTCTTAATTAAGAATATTTATGTTATTATATATATATTTACTTTTATACAATCAAACAAAAAAAATTAACTTTCTTTTCTTTTAATTTTCTTTTATTAAACAACCAACAAATCATTTCATTTTCTATTTTTTTTCTTATTCTTTTTTTCTCTTTTTCTTTCTTTTTACTTTTCTTCCTAAACTAAACACACTACAAAAGGAGTATTTGACATTTGTTTCCAAATATTGTTAGTTGAGATTGAGATTCTAATCTGGCCCCGTACAACGAAAAGGTTACACGCGCCAGCCTATGCATGTTCACGAAACAATACGGAACCTTTCATGGCTATCCAATTCCCATTCCAATTTCCAAACCCATGTATGTAATATTCGGCTCGGTCAACCAGGTTTTTCAATTTTGACTGCACTGTATGAGCCACAACACGAGTTTGCACCCGCGCCGCCCCAATTGCGATGCCGCGGTGGGTCCCGCCACTAAAAAAGGATAAACATGGCCACGTGCTCTTTTTCGAGCCCGACGCGTTGGGTGGACACTGGACAAGACCTAAGGAGGCGGCGTAGCCCTTAACGGCGGTTAAAACATCTGTGTCTGTGTCTGTCGCGTCACTATAAACGGAGCATGACGGCAGTTTGAGGATACTTCCCCATACATTTGTCGACACGCTCCGCCCCATCGCCGCGCGAGACGGATCGGCGTGTGCGGGGAGTTTCGGATCCAACCGAAAGAATTGGATAAACGAGTAAATTTTTAAATTTTTATTTATTTATTTATAATAACTTTTTTAGAGTGTGTTTGGTAGAAAAAAATAGAGAAAAGAAAAGAGAAGAGAAGTAAAGAAAAATAGGTGAAAAATAAAATAAAATTAAAGTTATTTAATTAAAAAAAATAGATAAAAAATAGAATAAAAATTAAAATTATTTTAATTATTCTTACTTATTTTTATTATTAATATTATTATTATTTTTTATTAATATTTTTTTTATTATATTAATAATAATAATAATATTATTA
This sequence comes from Spatholobus suberectus, assembly GCA_004329165.1. NCBI lineage: Eukaryota > Viridiplantae > Streptophyta > Magnoliopsida > Fabales > Fabaceae > Spatholobus > Spatholobus suberectus. The sequence goes on along the minus strand of CM014731.1, from coordinate 53,626,913 downwards.
TTATTATTATATAAACACCAGCAAAGCAAACAGTAAAGTTATCCAAAAAAAAAGCACTACAAACCGATTTGAAACAGTAAACCAATTTACAATGCAGCAAAGAGTAACAGTGTATGTTTTGCATAATAATTTTTCTCTTTTTCTTCTCATATTTAAACAGAAATTACTGGACATAATCCTACAAATTTTTTTAAAAAAAATTTATATTTTTATTCTACCAAACAAACTATTTCTTTTCACTTTTTATTCTTTTTCTTTCTCTCTTTTTTTATTTTCACTCTTCCATACCTCAAGCTTTTTGCTTTAGGTTCCACTCGGTGCGGATCGAACGGTGGAAAACGGAAGTGCAGTTTAGATGGTGACACGTGGCGGTTTGGATCCCTAGCGGGGAACACCCGTAGCCGCCCCTGCATCGATAGTACATCATGTACCGCCGTCCTTGCAGCGAAGAAAGATAATTGTTTTACTTTTCGTACGGTTACGTTGGACAGAAGACGAATACTATCATGTTTGAAATTAATATATAAATTAATTAATTAAAAAGAAAAGCGATTTGCTTTCGATATGTTGACTCGGTTTTGTTTGTATTTTTTAAAAATAGTTTATTTACTATAAAATAAGATAAATTATACTTCGTATCGCGAAATGTAATAAAATTTTATTTAATATATTTCTCTATTTTATTTTATTATACATCAATATTAAATTTAGAATTTATAAATTTTTATATTATTATAATTTTTAATATATTTCTCTATTATTTTTTAATTTTGGAAAAGATATATTAGTAGATATTTCTATAAATATTTACAAGAATATATATAAATTGTTCCTGCAAAATATGATAACCTTTTTGTTCTACTTCTTGAATAACGCTTTCACCTTGATCCACAATGGTGATTGTCCTCCCTTCCTTCAAAGTCGCGTTCCTCCTCTCACGATCCTAGATCCCGCCAGTGGAGAAATACTTGCAATAACACTGTGACGCTCAAGTTAAAGGGGAGGCCGTGATAATGCAGGGTTTAGGGGAATAATGAGTTGATTAGGGTTAGAATGTGTGCACTTGGGTCACATATAGGCATGTGCGTATGTTACCAAGTTACCTAATTTACTTGCCTTCATTTTGAAGATTCCGTATCAGTTTCCTTTATTACACATGAGCTTCCATGTTACCTCATTTACATAAGGCCAAGCTCTACTTGGCAGGGCATCTCGGTTAGAGGTCAAAGTGGCTATTAAGCCTAGCTTCGAGGTGCCAAATCTGGACAGTACACCAGCCCCCCAAGTTTTGACAGGTGGAAAAGCTTTTCAACGCCCATCCGGTAGCGCTGAGTGGAGGTCAAATGTTTTCAATCGTCCTAGGGCCGAGCAGACGAGGGGTCAAATGTTGTGCCGATCTTCCAAACACATGTTGGTTGGCCGAGTGGAGTCAGGATGGTTAAAGCAACTTAAAGGTCGCATCCATCGACTTCAACCTAGTCCGTAAATTGAAAACTAAAGCGTCGAACTTTAAAGGGTCACTTCCTATTTTGGGAATGGCCACACACATTCCCACTCGCATTTAATGCATGACGACGGTTACAAGATAGGCTAATGATGGCCTGGAAAAACCAAACTGTTGCTTCATCTAGACCCTTGGGCGTAGGTGGTGCTACAGAGATCTAACGATGGAGGGGGCTTAGGCCTTTGGGCCATCGAGCCCCCTAGCCCCTATAAAAAGCAGACTTCTCCTTATTACCTTCACACTTTTTACTCCTTTCCCTCTTTTCCAGTTCTCGACCTTTCTCTACTTCCTTTTATCGCACTAAAAAACCATATTGCCATAGTCTCCACCATTTTTCTCCGCTTTTCCTCCCCAAGGCCTTCCCAGGTATGCTTATTTCCTTATCCTTTTTCTTCTTCCTCAATGGCTTCTACCCACAAGAGTAGTGATTCCCCCAATTCTAAGCTTGGACCTATGCTACCTCTAGAGGTTGAGCCCATCAGAGGGGATCCAAAGGTCTCTAGTTTTTTGTACACACCTCCTATATGGAGAGGGAGGATGCACAAGCCGGGGGGAACCAATAGCCCCATGTGGAAGATGTTGTTCTACCAGATGCTCTCGGGGCTAAGCAGCTTGTTGGGGCGGCCTCTATGGTGAACGTGGGTGACCAGTCTTCCGAAGCTACTCCAAATCAGCCTTTGGTTGGTCACTGGAGGAAGAGACAGCCTTGAAGATACTTCCCCTTCGTCACTCAACCTGGGTATGAATGGGCTTCTAGAGAAATGGGAGTTTATTTCTCCAAGTTTCAATTGGTGGCGGCTATAGTCGATCTCCTAAAGTCCATCTCTTTATGCCAATTGGTCTAGGAGGATGTGGTGATTGCAGAGTCGTGTGGTCTAGATAAGAATGTTTATCTCTTCGTGACACCATGGTGACCCCACTACACTTATGTTTATGAGACACTGTTCCGTAATCTCGAGATCACAATGCCTTTTGATGGGTTCGATGTTGCGTGTTGACAACCTTGAACGTGGCCCCCACCCAACTACATTCGAACGGCTGGACGACTATGGCCACCTTTCACATCCTTTGCAAACTACTCGACGTAACACTGACCGCCCCCAAGTTTCTCTACCACTACGCTACCAAGGAGAGAAAGAAGGGTGGTTGGGTGTCCTTGTCTGGCATCAGCAACATCTTGTTGTTCACTACTTTCACCACCTCCTATAAGGACTTCAAGGGAGATTCTTCCATCTGTGCCCGGGTCTAGCCAGCATGGCTGATTTCTTTGTCCTCAAGGCCATCTATAATTCCCTTTCTACTGGACAAAGAATCCTAATAAGCACATCATTTGGCATGTCCAGGATATGTTGACTGAGGATTAAGCCAACATGGTTGATTTACATAAACTTCCTTAGCTGCTTTCGTGCCGAGCTATGTTGGGACTCCTTCAGTCTCGAAAGCCATTGAGGGATATAAAGTGTGAGTGTTGTGTATCTATCATTTTTTTTATCATTTTCGACTTCTAACTTGTTTGGTTCTTTTGTAGTGATCATGGGGAAGTTCGACTTCGCCAAGCTTCGTGCCAAGTGGGTCGAGAAGGCAAGGCTCACCGAGACAAGTGCTACCTCTGCCAACTAGGCTGACGACTCCTTTACTGGTCAACTCGCTCCCTAACTCCCCAAGCCTCCGTTCGCGCACTAATTGTTGGTAAAACTTTATGACTTTTATGACTTTTTGTATAGTTTCATAAAAGAACTATATTTTATACTTAAAACTTAATTGTGAAGATTTTAAAATAAAAGTGAAATATGAATTTTAATAAAATATATTCTTTTCTATATTACGTATTTTAAAATGTATTTTTGGTGATTTTATTAAAAAAGGGATTAATGGTAAGGCTTATAAAACTATGTTTTATGAAAGTCTAAGACCTAAGTTTTAAAATTGTGCTTTTAATTTAGAAACCTTTATTTAAATTATGCTAAAAATAAAATTATTTTTCTTGTAATTATTATATAAGATTGGATAGGAATGATGTTTTCTTTCCAACCTTTTTAATCTAAATAAGTGGATTTAAGAAAAATAACATGGCCTTTAAATAAATTGTTGAAATTAATAAGGTATTCCTAGAGGGAGTATCTTAGTTTATCCTCATTAGGATCACTCTGGATAGAATCCTACAGAAGGGCCAATGATGGATAGGGCTCTTTGTTGTGTGGTATATGATGATGGGCTAACGTTGGATCGAGCCCAGTGTTGTGACACATGAGGATGTTGTTCTCATGAGGATAAACTGAGTGAATCCATGATGTGATGAAAAATCAGGACTTGATGGCATGTTGATTTTGTTGTAAACTATTGATAAAGGCTTATTCTGGTGTGAACAATAAGCTGTTGTTGATATATGTTGCCATTAATGCCTATTTATGATGAGTTGTTTGTCATGCATGCATGCATCGTTGTTATGAGCATGTGGTATCGAAGGTGTTAATATTCACAGGAATGCGGTGAAATCGGGTGTGAAAGCATAGAGACTACAGATGGGGCGATTCCACAAGAGACCAGGGCCTTGCAAACCTTGGGTCATGGTGGTGGTTCCCCTATATGAAAATTCTGACAAGTGTACTGGTTCCCATGATCAGTGGTCTGCAATCCCCAAATGGTTTAGGCACGTGCCGCTTTGAGAACCCTAGTGAGGGTATCTATGTTGATTATACCATGATTAAGGAATATTTGGGCTAGTCGCTTAATTTTTAGATTTTCATGGAGAGTCTAGGATCATGGTTTACATCTGTATGCTTAGTCATAATTTGATTTGGAATGATAAAAGAGATGGAAACCCTATATTATGCCTAGATGTTGTGATTAAGTGTATATTTGTCTTCATGCTTAATATGTTACATGCTTGTTTTGTTATGTTTATTCTTTGGGTAGCTTATCATTGCTTGTGTGTTTTGTGTATGTGTGACTGTAATGATCGCGATGATTTGTTGTCGCGAGAGCAGATGGACGAAGATCTTCCTAAACCCCAAGTTCTCTTTCGCCTTTTGGGAGTGCATGTTAGTATCGAAGAACAACGCCTTTTGGATCTCGCTACGGTCAATGGATGACAAGACGAATGAATCATCTTCGTATATTTGTCAAATCTTGACACCTCGGTGGAACTTGGAGGAGCTACTTTTCAATCCTTTCGGCGATCCTATAACTTCTTCAGTTTGGCACATTGGATGCCCCTAGAGGCGAGAGGCCTACATACATAGAGGTCGTAGAGGTAACTCGAGCTATACCACTCGCCATGTATCTAGAGCTATAGTTATAGAGATGAGATTCGTATATCGGGTCATTCTTGTTTTGTTATGTGAGTTGGTTTTTATGACTAGCTTAGATTAGGGAGTGTCCATATGTATAATCCCCCTCCCCTTCTTGTGCTGCATTCGTAGATTGGTCACCTATATTGACATACACTTCACCTTAGAGCATTTTGATTTTTGTATATATATAGTGTTGATGTTTCCATGATTATAAGACTTCCTTATTTCATGCTCATTAATGTAGATTTTGGTTTCTATTCTGAGTTGGCACTAGTATTAGAAAAGTATTTTTGAAGTTTCAAAATATTTCCACTCATTTTCATAAACAAATTAATAAGAGAGCTTTCATAATAGAGAATTAAAATAGAATCCTAATTGTGTTAATAGAGTTTTCCTATGATGCAGTTGGGTCGTTACAACAGTCATGGTTTAAGAGGTCATTTCGTCACCAAAGGTAGTGGGTAGGTCAATATAGCCTCGAGTGTATACTCGTTCGCCTACAAATCTGACAAATTGCTCCAGGTATTGTTGTATCAAGTTCTTCAGGATCTCCAACTTTATGAACGTTTCCATGTATAAGATATTCGTCGAACTCCCCTAATGGGTGGTGTATGCTTCAATGTGCTTGTTCGGGTCTTTCATCTTATTGTACTGGTCAATATTAAGATTCTTCCAATCGAAAGGAAGCGGGGTTTCCATAATGCTATCCATGAAGGGGTGCTTTCGAACCGAGCCGCCCAATGTGAAAAGACAAGATTCAATTAGTGTTCTCGGTCGCAATTCTGTTAACATCTTATCGCTCGTCTTAGGGTGGCGGCTGGTCTTTATCCGGGGTCATTGCGTGTTGTGTTTAGATTTCGAAGCCGCTTCGTGGATAGTTGGATTATGCTAATCCTCCTTTTCAAACTGCTTGCGAATCTCCGCATTCTCCTTACGAAGGTTGCCCATCTACTCCTCATTCTTCTTCTACGAGGTCACGATCCCTTAGCGCAGTGCTTAGATTAAAGGGTGGTTCTCCAGCGACGGCTCTGCACTATTGCCCTAATCCTCTGCCGCCACACTCCTAGTTCTTACCATCATAAAAGGTGGTGGTTGAGGGATAGTTTACCTCGGCCCCACAGTGGGCGCCAAAATGTTCCTACAAAATCTGGTAACCTTTATGTTTTGCTTCTTGAACAATGCTCCTGCCTTGATCCACGACAGCGATTGTCCTCCCTTCCTTCAAAGTCGCATTCCTCCTCTCTCGATCCTGGATCCCGCCAATGGGGGTACCTACAATGAAACTCCAATGCTTAAGTTAAAGGGGAGGCCGTGATAAGGCAAGGTTTAGGGGAATAATGAGTTGATTAGGGTTACAATGTGTGCACCTGGGTCACATATAGGCATGTGCATATGTTACCAAGTTACCTGATTTACTCGCCTTCATTTTGAAGATTTGGTATTAGTTTCCTTTATTATGCGCGAGCTTCCATGTTACCTTATTTACATAAGGTTGAGCTCTATTAAGTAAGGCATCTTAGTCGAAGCCTGAAGTGGTTATTCGACCTAACTTTGAGGTGTTAAATCCAGACGGTACATAAATAAATATGAATATTAACATATATTTAAATAATTTTATACTTATAAATATATTATATCATTTTAATTTATATTTACAAATTTATTATATCATTCTAATTTATATAAAACATCTGTTTTAAAAAGTATTTCCTTTATAAATATATTTTCATTCGTATATAACTTAGATAAATACATAAACTAGCTTTAGTACCCTGCAACAAACTAGAACAAACAAAGTTTATTGATAAGTATTATAAATATTATATCAATATTAATAATTAATAATTCATGTTTGTTTACATAAACATTATAAGCATTATACATATATATTATATTTATATTTATATTTATATTTATATTCCATTTAACATACATATATATGTATATATATATATGTATGTATGTATGTATTTCTTTGCAAAAGAGGAGATGGAAATGTGAAGATGAAAAAGGTAAAAAAAAAAAACTCATTTACTCATACTAATGACGGCACACAATTTATTTCTTGTGTTATGTTTTCTGCATATTTTTTATACTAATTAATTTATATATAGATTTTAACGTGTAAAAATAAAAAAAAAACAATAATTTATCTACATTTTTTTAAGATTTTAAACTATCATGTGAAAAAATTGAAACAAAATTTTGAATTGAATTCTAATTTTTGTAATTTAGTTAAATATAAACTAATTTCTTAAGAAAAAAATAAAAATTTGATTAGATGAATGAATATTCATTAAATTAGGTAAGTCAAAAGGTAGTAAGTAAAAGGGAAATAAATTTATATTAAAACTATTATAACAATAATTAAAATTTTAAAATTTGTAATAGAGTATAATTTATTCCAAGTACTTCAAATTTTAAGGTGATTTAAGGTAAATTGTTTAGATATTAATGTGATTTCAGATAAATTGTTCATCCCCATGAAATTTCCCTACTTGCTTTTATATATATAAAAAAATGTTCACCCCATGCGTTATATTCTATATGTAATTTCTATTTTAATAAATTGACATATACGTGTCAATGTATAAAAGAAAATTAAATTTGTCCAAGAAAACAAAATCTTTAATAATTTATTTAAGTGAAAAGATAAAAATAAGAAATGAATAATGATTTACCTAAAAATTGATTTTATACAATAATTTTGCATGGAGAAGATAAAAATAATTACATGGATTTTATTTGATTTTTGTTATGTAATTAAACATATATTAATTAGGTAAAAGAAATTTTAATTTAAATTGGACAAAAATATTTGGTAAAAAAGTTCATCCTCGTGAATTAAGCATAAATTTCCCTAATTGCTTCGATAAAAAATTATTCATCCCCATGTGTTATATTTTATCCTATAATTTAAGTCTAAATTTCTCTTCATACTCATGAAAAATATTCATCCCCATTTGTTATATTTTTTTCATTCTTTCCATGTTAAATAAAATAAAAAATTCAATAAATTATTTAAGTCAGGAAAAAGAAAGCCATAAAAAACATATTTAAATTGAAATTATTATAATAAAAAAATATAATTTCACCATAATAATTTAGATAATTTCAAGTAAATTGTTTTTTTTATATAAGCAAAGAATTTCATTAATAGTAAGATTGCTTGAGATGAGCACAAGATGTGACCAACTAAAGACTCTAAACAAATGGTAGTACAACATAAAAGATAGAACCAAAAGAAAATGCTGCTAGTGTAGCTAGTAGCATATGGTAATTATATTTCACCACCTCTTAAGTAATATATGGATGATCTTTGTTGTATTCAATTGTGGGAGTGAGTGTGAACAAAATGAATAAGTTGAGTCCTAAAATTCATGAAGCCAACACAATACATGGGAAATTTGCATGCCCTCTAATTATTTGAATGGTGCACTCAGTGGGGAGATCTTGTGTCTGCACCTTGAACTTTATTTCGAGCCTTATCCTACAAAATATTTACTAACTTTAGCAAGCCCCTACCCTTTTACAATGGTTGTGTACACCCATGTGACCCTTGAAGTAAATTGTTCATCTCTGTGAATTAAGTAAATTTTTCCTACTTGCTTTTATAAAAAAAAATGTTCATGTTCATGTCATATGTTATATTTTATATATAATTTTTATTTTAATAAATTAACATATACACATCAATGTATAAAAAAAAATTAAAATTTGTCTAGATAAAAGAAAATCTTGAATAATTTATTTAAGTGAGAAGATAATAAATAATAAATGAATAATTATTTGCCTATATTAATTTTAGACATTAATTTTGCATGGATAAGATAATAATGATTACATTGATTTAATTTTATTTTTGTCATGTAAACGAGCAAGAGATCGCACAAGAAGAGGGAGTTGAATTGTGTGTTTTAAAAACTTTTCTCCTAAAAATAAGTTTGAAAATGTTGAGCGAAAAGGATAGGGAAGAGCAAGAACACAGAGATTTTATACTGGTTCACTCAATCCTTGAGCCACGTCCAGTCCCTTCACCCAGAAGGTATTCACTAACCAACCTTAGGTTACACAAGTATTTTTCACAGCTTCTTCAGGCTTTACAATGCAATCACCCTAGATTGCTTAACAACCCAAGTATTCTTTTTTAGTAAGCCTCTCCAGGCTTTCACAACAAATACAGTTGATTACAATGAAGATCAACTCACAAAGTGAGGATATAAAAGATTAAGCACAATACAAAAAAAATGTTTCAAAGAGTATTCAACTATCGTGCAGTGGATGCAAGAAAGTAATGTGTTCTTTGCAAAATATCTCACAATCAGTGTCTGTATTATTTTACGTTATTCTCTTTCTTGTTATATATAGTCTCCAGCGAGAAAGAGCCGTTGAAGATGACTTAGCTTCATTTTTCGAGAAAGAGGCGCACATATCAAGCTTTCAAACAGGTCAAAAAAAGGTAACTTTTGAGCTTGCACCAAAATGGAAGGTGCAGGACTGTGTTAGCGGTTTGCTTTTCTGAACATTCTTCTTTTGGCTTAGCAGTTCGACAAGTTGACTTCCTTTTCTGTATCACTGTGCTTTTGCACTATAATGTTTCTATCTACCATTTAATGGTTTGGACGAGTCTAATACTAGCGTCTGAGCTTAAGACACAGTCCATTTACTCTTGGACGGTCCTCATATGCGAGTCTATTAGACGCTCGTTAAGACTGGCGCTTTGGACGCCATGAGTTTAGACACTATAAATTCGTTAAGTTTAAACAGAGACTTAAACTTTAATAAGCTTGTTATCTTCAAAACTTTGAGGGACTAGACGCTTTAACGTCTTTGGTTCCAACAATCTCTCCTTTTTTATGATGACAAATCTTATTAATTTTTAAGTTTTGCGAATATATATTAAAAAGAGAACGCATGTACAGCTAGGTTTCAATGGATTTACTATGCTCCCCCTAAGTCTAATATGTCATATTTTGCGTACTTGGGCCATACAAGATATTAGTCTAGATAAACATGCAAGATATCAAAGTATACAATGTTTATGCATGAATGTCATGTAATGCAAAAGGAACAAGTATCAGAGCGAACGGGTATTAGAGCAGTCAGAGATTATCGTATCAGAAGTTAACGTATCAGAGAAATCAACAGATTAATAACATAATTAAGGCATTAGAGTAAACAAAACAACAACAAAAAAACTTGAGGGTAGATTATATAGAAAAATTTTATTTTTATTTAACAAAAACTTAAGACCATACAGACAGTTCTACTTTATTTCTCCCCTTTTGTCATTATAAAAAAAAAAGACAAAAGAAAAAGGGATTGTCATCATGGTCACTTGGGCGTTAAGGGAGGTGGAGGTGGAGAAGGTTGCGGAGTGCGGAGAAGTTCTTTTTGGTTCTGGAGAATTTGTTGGAGAAGTGTGAGAATGGGTTGAAGTTGGGTTGTGACGTATTACTGGATGGTGGGGTCAACAGTTGAAATGGAAGAAGGGGCAGTAGTGGATATGGGAAGGCTTGTGGAGTTTTGGGAATTGGAAGTTGGTTGAGGTGGAGGTGTTTGTGAGGGTGGTTGAGAAGGGGTTGGTGGGTGAACTTCAAGGGGTGGAGGTGGTGCTTCTAAGAACTTAAGGTTAGGAGTTTAGAGTTGGTATAGACATGATGTTGTCCATAGGTAAGGTGGTTTGAAAGTGTTAGGATGAGTTAGGGCAGCAATGATAGTGTAAAGGATGGAGGTTTCTATACCAAGAATTAGACGCACATCAGTTAGACAAATGAAGGCAATAGAAGTGTCTGAAAAGTGAAAGACACAAGCTGGACATTGCGTGTACTCACAACTCTTTGCTATTGGAATTTTGGCCTTTTCGTCTTGCGAGATTTCATTGCTGGACACTTCTTGTTCACAAGTGAACATATGTTGGTGCCAGAAGTGTTCAGCATCGTCTTCGTCCATATCTTGTGAAATACACTGAGCTATGTACCATTCAGGAGTAATGGTTGGATGATGTTGAATTTCAACTCTGGACGGTAGCAACAAAGAAGGTGGCTTGGTCAGTATCTTCTCTTTCTTGCTATTAACATCCAAGGTTGGAAGCCTTAGGCAGATGCAGTCAGGTTGAACGCAGACGGTTATGGACAGTCTGATGTGTTGAGTGGGCAAGATGAACAATTGATTCTTCAAGTTAGCAGAGCTCTTGATAGAGTTGCAAAATATGTGGTCGAATGGGGATCTAATGGCCTAAACTTCAATTTTGCTGGCCTTAAGTGGATTGTTCGCTCAGATGTTCTACTACGCCTTTGGTGCAAAGCCTGTTCAATTTCTTCCGCTGGAGGTACTCGATGTTGGAGTACTCTAAGAGGATGGGCAATTAGACGCCAGGCTCGCACAAGTCTTGGATATCTCCTTTTGATAAATCGCTTAAGTGGCAGATGTTCAATGGATCCAGGAGGTAGAGCCAAGTAAGCTTCAGATGGTTGATAGACATAGTCGTCCATGTACTTGTTAAACAAAGCTGGCGAGTAGTCGAAGCCAAAATCTAGCTCAGGAAGAGGCTCTAGACGCAGGATGATAGCATTGTCGTCCACCACATTTTACTGGTTGCCTTTAACAAACAAAAAGGCCATTGTTGTTTGATTTTCTCCAAGTCTTCTCGTTGGGTGGATGATATGGCTATAAGAATGATAGCGGATGACGAAGGTTGTTTGGGGGGTTTGATGGAAAGGTATAGTTTTGAGAGTCTAGAAGTGGGTATGGTGCATGTATAACCATCATCACCAGGTAATAACATCTTTGGTTCAGGTGCGGCCTCTATTTGGGTTTGTGTTTGGACATGTGTTTGGTCAGAGGGTTGCTCAGTAGGTTCAACAATCAAAGATTCCACAAAATCAACTTCAGATACAGCAGCAGTAAGAGCAGATAACTTACTTTTCTTTGGCTGTGCTGTTGTTGGTTGTGATTCTGTTGGTCGTTTAAATGATGAAGTAGGTTGGACAGTTAAAGGTTGTGGTTGGGGTGGAACAACGACTATGGCAGTCTTTTGCTTCTTTAGAAGAACTTCGATGGGCTCAACGTCCTCATCATCTAATTCCACTATTAGTTGAAGTCTTCTTTTAGTAGGAGCAGGAGCAGGTGCAGGTGCAGGTGTAGGTGCAGTTAGTGGAAGAGCAAGTGCAAGTGGGGGAGAGCAGCAACTAGAGGAGGAGGTAGAGCAACAGGTTGTTGCGTCTTAGATCTTGTTGCTCTAGATGGTTCCCTTTATGTGGATGGTTTGGCAGTTGTGATAAGGTGGACGAATAGAGCCTCACTGTCCATTGGCTCAGCTGGATGGAAGGCTGGTTGTTCAATTTGTTGAGGTGCTTCCTCAACTGGTTCTTCCTTGACGTCCACTAGCTTGTCAAACTTCTCCAATGGCGCCAACACAAATCCAGCTCTTATCTGGGCTATGTTGTTGCATCCAAAAGGCATTTGGGTGAATCTATGGCCACCACCCTGTATCCTGATCTCAATTTGCTCACCAACAAACAGAGCGAAGAAAGCATGATATACCTTCTATAGCCAAAATACTCTGTTCAGACATGCAGCATAAGTAATCTGGTCATTTTCTCCCTGTCCCTTCAAGGTCCTCACGATGTTGCTCAGTATGAGATGAGGTAGGTTAAACTCCTGTCCAATAATCATATGGAACAGTGAGAACCTATGCAAAAAGATTATGTTGTCCTTGGACCCAGCCTTGTGCAATATACCTTTATTCAAAAATTGCTGGTATATTTTCCCTTCCTTCGTCAACTTGCTGTACTTGACGGGTTCTTCACCTTTTGGTCCCATCAAGGCAGTGTCCACCGTTTTATGCCCTCTGAAGTTGTCTTCCCAGCCGTTCTTGATGCAGAAGCCAGCACGCTTACACCCAACGGCTTGCGCAACACTCCCTAGGTCTAGAGTGACCATTACTCCTAGAACAGTACCAACAATGTTTGTTTGAGAGAACATTGCAGATCTCCAAAAGCGTTTGATGAGCTCTGGGTAGATAATCTCATTCAAGTTGAAGTAGTTGAGAATTCCACAGCGCATCGGATTGTCCTTGACCTTGACACCCATGTTGTCGAGAGCTTAAATGTCGAAGCGGTTCTCTATTAGGACCATAGCGCTGTCCAAGCTTTCCACACGAGCCACAGCCTTCATGGCACCGTCAGTTTTCTCCATCACCATAGTTGAAGATTTAAGAGTTAGGGTTCAAGAGCTTTCGAGTAAGTGAGAGAGAGAGTTTCAATGAGAAAGCAAAGGTCAGGTGAGTGTTTGGTTTGCAAGTGTTTGAGTGTGTAAGAAGCAACTAATAGGTTTCTATTTTGGCGATTTTTCAAATTTTGACGAGAGATAAAGGCTCATTTAATGCTAGTTAGGTGTACACATTTCACAAGGGCAGTTTTTCGGCACATAAGTGACTCAGACAAGAATAAAGCATTTATTTCAAATCATTATCAGTGAAGACATGATTATGTACGGATAAGGATTTTAGGCACATAAATGTGAAACATTTTGGAATGCAAATAGTTAAGCTAATGGACGCATGCACGATAAACGGTGTAATGACAATGGATGCTATATGTCTTTGGACGCTACTTGTTATTGGATGGTCAAAGCACATAAAACAAAAGCTAATCCTTTATAAATTCCATACCAAGACGATCTCGAATATAGATGAGTTTATCTTCAAGAAGTGGTTTTGTAAATATATTAGCTAGTTGGTTTTTAGTGTTAATAAACTGAATATCAATAACTCCTTTCTGAACATAATTTCTTATAAAGTAATGTTTTATTTCAATGAGCTTGCTCTAGAATGCAATATAGGATTTTTAGATAAGTTTATAGCAACAGTATTATCACAAAGGATAGAAATTTTACTCTCATAAATACTATAGTCCTCTAGCTGATGCTTGATCCACAGAATTTATGAGCAACAGGACGCTGCTGATATGCATTTTGTTTCTATTGTGGATAGGGCAATCGTCCCTTGTCTTTTCCTCATTCAGGAGACAAGATTTTACCAATGAGGTGACATCCTCCACTAGTGCTTTTTCGTTCTGTTTTGTCTCCGGCATAATCAACATCACAGAATCCAAATAATTTGTATTCTTTATTCGACTTAAAGCATAGACCAGGGTTAGTGGTTCTTTTTAAATATCTAAAAATCCTTTTAACTGCTGTGAGATGGGTTTCTCTGGGATGAGATTGAAAACGAGTACATAGACATATGCTGAACATGATATCAGGTCTGGACGCTGTAAGATATAGTAGAGATCCTATCATACCTCTGTATGTGGTTTCATCTACCTTTTTGGATGTGTCGTCTAGTCCAAGTACTAAGGATGGATGCATTAGTGTGCTCATTTCTTTGGCATCGTCCATCTTGTATTTCTTGAGTAGCTCTTTTGCATACTTTGTTTGATGTACATATATGCTATCCTTAGTCTGTTTTACTTGTAATCCCAGGAAGAATTTTAGTTCTCCCATCATGCTCATCTCAAATTCTACTGTCACAAGCTTAGAGAAATCTTTGCACAGAGCGTCATTAGTAGCACCAAATATAATATCGTCCATATATATTTGTGCAATAATAAATTGTGAATGAACGTTTTTGCGAAATAGAGTAGTGTCTACTTTTCCTCTTGTGAAACCATTTTCTACAAGAAAAGAACTTCACTTTTCATGCCAAGCTCTTAGAGCTTGCTTAAGTCCATATAAGGCTTTCTTTAGTTTGAAAACCTGTTTAGGAAAGGTGTCACACTCAAAACCAGGAGGTTATTTTACATAAACTTCTTCATTTATTATACCATTGAGGAATGCATTTTTTACATCTATTTGATAAAGCTTCATATTACTATGAGTAGGAAATGAAGGTAAAATGCGAATGGCTTCTAATCTAGCTACAGGTGCAGGAGTTTCAATGAAGTCTATACCTTCTTGTTGAGAATAGCCTTGAGCTACAAGTCTAGCTTTGTTTTTTACCACTTTACCTCCTTCGTCCAACTTGTTACAAAACACCTATTTTGTTCCTATGACAAATTTATCTTTAAGTGAAGGCACTAGCTTCCATACGTCGTTTCATTCAAACTGACTTAGTTCTTCCTTCATGGCATTGATCCATCCTTCGTCCAGGAGCACTTCGTCTACTGTCTTTGGTTCCATCTGGGAAATTAAAGCAGTTTAAGCTTGCTCCTTGAAGGTTGATCTTGTCCTAACATGATCACGTATACTTCCAAGAATTTGGTCTTCTGGATGATATGTCTTCATTTGCCATTGTTGTCCAGTTGTTTCTTTTTCTTCCATCTTTGGGTCGTCCAACTGGGTTTTGGACACTGGTTGGTTTGTATCGTCCAACTTTATATCTGCAAAGGATTCATCTAGCTCTGATAGTTCTTTATCAAGCTTATGGTCATTGAATCTTACATGAATGGCTTCTTCAACCGTTAAGGTTCTAAAGTTGTAAACTCTGTATGCCTTGGACGTTTCAGAATAGCCTAACAATATTCCATTATCACACTTAGAATCAAACTTTCCAAGATTGTCCTTAGTGTTTAAAATGAAACACTGACACCCAAAAGAATGAAGATACGATATGTTGGGTTTTCATCCTTTCCACAATTCATAGGGAGTCCTTTTCAAAATAGGTCTAATATATATTCTATTTTGTAAATAACATGCTGTGTTTATAGCTTCAGCCTATAAGTGTTTAGGGGTGGAGTTATCATTAAGCATGGTTCTAGCTATTTCTTGCAATGACCTATTCTTTCTCTCTACCACACTATTTTGTTGAGGTGTACGTGACATAGAGAAGTTGTGGAGAATTTCGTTCTCTTCAAAGAACCCTTGAAAACTTTTGTTTTCGAACTCTCCTCCATGATCACTTCTGATTAAGGCTATGCCAACACCTTTTTCATTTTGAATTCTTTTGCAAAATATAGAAAATACTTTGTAAGACTCATCCTTGTGTTTTAGGAACATAACCCATGTCCATCTAGTATAGTCATCTACTACAACTAACCCATATCATTTTCCACTAAGAGAGGTTGTTCTAGTGGGTCTAAACAAATCAATATGTAGAAGCTCAAGCGGTCTAGTAGTGGAAACAATATTCTTTGAATCAAAGGAGCTTTTCACTTGTTTCCCTTTTTGACATGCATCATAGAGAACATTAAATTTGTATATAAGATTTGGAAGTCCTCTTACAAGGTTATGCTTGTTTAGCTTTAAGATTAATCTCAAGCTTGTAAGTCCAAGTTTCTTGTGCCAAATCCATTGATTCTCGTTAATGGATACTAAACATGACACATTTTGATTTGTAAGATCATTTAGGTCAATCTTATATAGATTGCTTTGCCTCTTAGCAGAAAATAATATAGATCCATCTAAGTTTCTGACTATACATTCATCTTTGTCAAAGGAGACATTGTGTCCACTGTCACATAATTGACTTATGCTCAGTAAATTGTGTTTTGGTCCTTCAACATATAAGATATTTTCAATAGAAGGGAAGGGATGGTTACCGATTTTACCTATACCCGCAATCTTACCCTTCTGATTTCCTCCAAAGGTGACCGATCCACATTCTTTGGTTGGAGGCTTTGGAACATAGACTTTTCTCTTGTCATGTGTCATGAGTAGCCACTGCCCAAGTACCATGATTGGAGTTTCCTTTCTGTTGTCAAGCAAATCTGCAACAAGAATTATCTTGGACTTAGGTACCCAAATAAAGTTGGGTCCTTTTTTGTTAGTTCTAAAAGCATTGGACGCCTTTATGACTGGACGATGAAAGCATCATGATGATTCATGACCAGTTTTTCCACACAGTATTTGCAATGCACAATAACTTTAGATGTTCCAAAAACTTCCTCTTTAATAACACCAAGTCCAGACTTATCATGTGGACTTTGTTTATAGGATAAACTTTTATTTAAGTTTTCAGTACCATTGACAAATTTGGATAGACTTTCCTTTAGGTGGTTTACTTCCTTCTGACGTTCTATAGCTTTATTAGGAGGTATCACCTCTGGAATATCCTTTATTTTTAGTTTTTCATTTTCTTTTAAAACATTTTCATAATTTTCTTTAAAAGAATTAAATTCTTTTGACATTTTGGAAAATTTCTTTTTTAATTCTTCATATCTTACTGAAAGAGTTGAGGAATTAGCAAGGAATTCATTATATGCTTCTTGAAGAGAAATTATGTCATTGAAGTTTACCTCTTCATCTTGCTCATCTTCTGAGCTTTTTGAACTGGTCTTCGCCATGAGACACAGATTTGCTTCTTCCTCTCCTTCTTCTTTTGATGAGGATAGGTCCATGTCCTCCCAAGTAGCCATGAGTCCTATTTTCTTCTTTTTGAAGAATGTTTTCTTTTTCTCCTTTTACAGGCTTGGACATTCAACTTTGAAGTGTCCAGACTTCTTGCATTCAAAATAGACTGATGGACTTTTCTCCTTAGGCTATTTGCTAAACTTCTTCATGAAGTTTCTAGCTCTGAACCTTTTTTTCTTCCTCCACATGGCTTGTATCTTTCTTGATATGAAGGATATCTCATCCTCATCAGAGTCATCTTCTTCGGATGCTTCCTTAGAAGATTCTTCCACGTTCAGGGCTTTGGACGATAACCCTTTTGTTGGATGCTGGACGCTTAAAGCGATGGATTTTCTTTTCTATCCTTCATCTTGTTTTAGCTCCAATTTGTGAACCTTGAGAGTTCCAAGTAACTCTTCCATGGAGAGTATTGTTAGGTCTTTGGATGCTCTTAATGCTGTAACCTGTGATCTCCATTGTCTAGGCAAACTTCTCAAAATTTTGTCAATATGATCATAATTATCATAAGTTTTGCCTAGGGATTTCAGGTTATTAATGATAGTTTGAAATCTACCAAACATTAGTTCAATAGTTTCATTATCATCCATAGTAAAGAGTTCATATTGTCTTACAAGTAAGCTTAGTTTAGATCCCTTTATTTGTGAGGTACCCTCATAAGCAAGAGCGAGAGTATCCCACATCTTTTTGGCACTTCTTAAGCCATGCACTTTCTCATGTTTTGATTCAGACAAAGCGCACATAATAGCAGTTTTAGCTTTGGAGCTAAGAAGGTACCTTTGTTTGTGAGCTTCTGTCCACTGACCTTTAGGTAACTCAGTTCCAGTTTGGTCTAGGGACAAATAGTCACCAGTTTGCACCACATCCCACATGTCTATGTGGCAAGCATCGAAGAAAGCTATCATTCGTTGCTTCTAGTAGTCATAATTTTGACCTTTGAAGAACGGTGGTCTATTTACAGCTTGTCCTTCGTTGTCCATGAATGCTCAAGATCTTTTTACCCAAGCACAATTAGATGCTCAACCCCGAGAGGTCAAGCTCTGATACCAATTGAAAGAGCAAGAGATCGCACAAGAAGGGGGAGTTAAATTGTGCGTTTTAAAAACTTTTCTCCTAAAATCAAGTTTGAAAACGTTTTGAGTGAAAAGGATAGGAAAGAACAAGAACACAAAGATTTTATACTGGTTCACTTAATCCTTGAGCTACGTCTAGTCCCTTCACCAAAAAGGTATTCACTAACCAACCTTAGGTTACACAAGTATTTTTCACCTCCTTTTCAGGCTTTACAATGCAATCACCCCAAATTGCTTAATAACCCAAGTATTCTTTTTCACTAAGCCTCTCCAAGATTTCACAACAAGTACAGTTGATTAAAATGAAGATCAACTCACAAAGTGAGGATATACAAGATTAAGCACAATACAAAAAAAAATGTTTCAGAGAGTATTCAACTATTGTCCAGTGGATGCAAGAAAGTAATGTGTTCTTTACAAAAAAGAGTCATTGATGATGACTTAGCTTCATTTTTCGAGAAAGAGGCGTACATATCGAGCTTTCAAACAGGTTAAAAAAGGTAACTTTTGAGCTTGCACCAAAATGGAAGGTGCAAGACTGTGTTAGCGGTTTGCTTCTCTGAACATTCTTCGTTTGGCTTAGCAATTCGATAAGTTGACTTCCTTTTTCTGTATCACTGTGCTTTTGCACTAGAATGTTTTTGTCTATCATTTAATGGTCTGGACGAGTCTAATACTAACGTCTGAGCTTAAGACACAGTCCACTTACTCTTGGACGGTCCTCATATACGAGTCTATTAGATGCTCGTTAAGACTGGCGTGTTGGACGCCATGAGTTTGGACGCTATAAATTCGTTAAGTTTAAACAGAGACATAAACTTTAATAAGTTTGTTATCTTCAAAACTCTGAGGGACTAGACACTTCAACGTCTTTGGTTCCAACATTATGTAATTAAATATATACTAGTATTTTATCTCGTGCATTGCACGGGCCAAATGTAATATGTGAAATTTATTATTATGATTAATTATCATAAAAAATATGAAAAATTAACGATATCATAAAATTAAAATAAATAAAATAAAATTTAAAAACATTATTTGTGAAAAAACATTTTTCTTAGACAATAATTTTTGTCTAAAATAATTTGACTAAAACATTTATTTCTTTTTTAATCAAAATTAATAATAAAAATATTTTATATAAATGACAGTAAATATATAAGAATGATGAAGAACACGTAGAAAAATATCATAAAATACAATGTTGCTTGAATAGTACAATTAGAGTGAAGATACAAAAAAAAATAACATTTTCACTTTAAAGAAATAATCAACGTAAAATATTGAAAATATATTTATTATTAATTTTAATTGAAATATTTTATAGCTTAATTAATTATAAATTAATGATAAGAGAAGAAGATTATAGAAGATAAGAGAAAAAGAAAGTATAAAATTTTAGAGATAAGGGAGAAGATCGTGGAGAAGATGATAGTTGTTGCTAATTTTGAGTTAAAGGAAACATTATTCTTAGACAAGAAGGAAAAGAATGAAAAGAGCATTGTAAAAGATGAGTGTGTGATTCATCACTTCACTAGGAGAATGTATTTAAATGAAAATGAATGTGAGGGAGAATGAGCTCATCTGGTAACAGATAAAGGTTCTAATTTAATTTAAAAGGTGGATTAATTAGGTAAAAGAAATTTTAATTTTGATTAGACAAAAATCTTTAGTAAAAAGTTCATCCTTGTGAATTAAGTGTAAATTTTTCTGTTTGCTTTTATTAAAAAATATATATATATTCATCCCCATGTGTTATATTTTATATGTTTAAGGATTCATTAATTGAGCACGAAAAAAAATTCACTAATTGAGCACTAGAAAAAAAAAGAAAAAGAGGCGATACTAGTTGATAAACTTATGGATTGAGATAAATTATAAATTATCCTCCATACATTTAAGATGATATGTTTTGTCTACAATCTATGACGAAGCTGCAATAGACAAAGGAGGTAGTATTTGAAGACAGCCTTGGATTGATTAAGGACTGACAAAGATAAAGAATTAAGAGAATATTTGTATATCGCAACCTTGTTTTCTTTATTAAGTAGTTTGGATTTTGTTTGTTTACAATAATAAATGAAAGAGTTGTATCCCCAACTCTTTACACAATTAGTGAATTTCGGGGACGAAATTCCTAAAAGGAGGAAAGTATTGTAACACCCATACTTTAGTTTTGCAATTGTTTTCTAATATTTGTAGATCTATTTCTAAAAAATTAGGAAAGAATCTCAATTTTGTTCCTCACCATTGCATTCAGAATTTTGAGAATTAATTAGTCATGATTTTTAATAATATTTTCAAATCGAAGCTTGGAGAAATGTAAAAAGGATGATTATGTTTCGATTTTTCAATATAAATGGTTGACATGTGGAAAAGGTTCATATGATTGAGAAACGTCATTCTGAGCCTAGAATCATGTCATATATATTAAAATATAATTTTAAATTTTTGTGGAAATTTTCTAAAATTTCTGTGAAAAATGATCAAAATGCTCCTAATTATCTATTAGCCAAACTAGTATTGGTTTGACATCTAGAAACAATAGAAATGACATTTTCAATACATTTTTAGGTGAGAAATTTGATTTTAATTTTTCTATTAAAATTTTAGGATTTATTGAATTAAAATGGATTTAATATGATTTTTTAACTCATAAATACTATCTAAATAAATAAAAATTTGAAAAAATGATAAAAAAAATTAATTTTAAATTTTGGAAATTAATTTTAATTGAAAAATAATATATGTATCAAGTTTCACACAAAAATTCATTAATTTGATATTAAAGTTAATTTACTAAAATTTGAGCAATAACTAGATAATTAACTAATAAATTTAAAACTAAATGCAAAGACTTGAGAAACCTTTGCAAGGCAATGCAAAGAAATCTTTGCATTGCCAGGGACCAAAATGAACCCACACATTTACCACATGTTTTAAGAAGATGACATCACTTGACATCATCCAAAGGACACACCATCCATTTTCCTTCTATAAATAGATCAAATTGTGGACAACTTTTCTCACATTCTCCTCACCTTTATGCTGGCTAAAACTAGCTTGCACTCTCCACCCATCACAAAAAAAATTTTTAGCTCCCTTCATCCACCATTTTCCCTCTCCAACAAAGCTCCATCAAGAAGGCTTCCTTTATCAAGTTAGAAGGCCACCATCACCTTCATCTTTCTTCCTCCTCTCCATCATATCTTGTGTGAGGTAATAGGGAGAGTAGGGTGGGTTCTTTATGTTGTTTCTTTCACATAGATGTTGGGTGGGTTTTCCTCCAAAACCTATTAGTCTTTTTAATCTTAAAGCTTATATACATGTGGTTGTTGTGATTGTGTTGTTGGTTGAAGTTCTAAATCTAACACTCATAGTGGTTTTGCTTATAACTCAAGTTGAAGTTATTATTTTTTAGTGCTTGTTTTTGTTTGTATGAAACTAGACAAATTTTGCTTCCTAATGGACTCAAGAATCACTTAAAAAAGTTAAGAAACAAAAAAGTTATGCTTGTTGAAAGTTGACGTTACTGTCTAAAAACACAAAACTGGCAGTATATACTTTTTTATGATTCTAGAATTTGGGGTTAGTTATTTGGTAAACCTACTTGAATGACTAAAAACTTGACTTCTTAAGATTTCCATCGATTTGTGACATGCTTATTTTTATGGTCATTTACTATTTTTAACAATTTTTGGAATATGTTGGTCATGCATTGATTATGGCCAAAATCGTTTTCTAAAACTGCCATTTTCAAAAAATCACTGTAAATCGTATAAAACCTTTCTTTTATTGAACCTAGTAAATTTGGAAATCTTATTGAATTTAATTTTGAGAAAAATTTTACTTGGATGCTAAATATTCTAAGAAAATCGAGAAAAGAACTAAAAATTGTTTGCTAGTCATCCAGTGGCCCTGCCTGACCTTACTGGTTTGTTATTTTTGTATCTTTTTTTATAGATTTTAGTTCAATGTAATCCTATATGTTTGAAAAAATAGACAAAGTTATGTTTACAACAAGCTATGGATCACATTTTATAAAAATAATTTAGTTGTTAAAATTTGAGTATCAAATTGAGCCACTAAATCTAGGAAAAAAAGAATTTTTTTATTATTATTTTAGACAAACTTTTCAACTTCTTTCATTAAAAAAAATTATTGGCTTCAAATTATTTTCTAAATTTTATCTGAAGTATTTCCCTAAAAGTGATTAATCAATGTCTTAGTAAAATTTTAGCAACCATAAGTAAAGTTTAGTAGAAATTCAAATTTAACTTGGATAACTCACAAGCTTAGAATAATTCCTCTAAGTATGCAATTGAGTTTTTATATAAGATTAATCAAAATTAAGTTCCTAATTGATTAGTTTATTTAGGCAAATTTGGTTTTCCAAATGATTAAGTTTTTAACCTTAAAGTTTTACCAATAAGTTTAATCTTTAAATTAGGTATAATGGATAGTGACTTATTAAATTATAATTAATTATCTTGAGGATCTTCTTGATTATTTTAGAATCTTATATTTAAATTGTTTAAATTTTAAATTGTGTGGATATCTTTATATAAATGTACTTTAATCTGTTGTACTATTAGAAGAATAGAGGATGAATCTCTGCAATGTGAAGCAGAGACATTGAAAAGAGAATACACTAGTGCTTAGGCGTGCTGAGAGTAGGGAGGGTGCTCAAACATACTAAGACCAGGGTAAATCTCTGCTTAGAGATAAAAGTGATGAATGATTAGTTGTTAGCCTAAATGAGTAATGAGATGCGAGAGACATGCAACGATATGACACCCATTGGAGGCCACAGTTTGGTACGCTAAGGAATGAAAGAGAAGGACCTACTTGCAGAGGTCTTGAGGGTAAGGCATCGAGTGCTAAAGGTCCCAATGGCTAGGGTAATGCCCATGGGCCGAGATATTCACCTGACCAAGCTTGATAACCTCGACAACTATTCAGCATTCTAAGATTGGTGCAAGAGTATACCTTTGTGTGGATGGTGAATGTCCTTAGTTGTTGCTTTGTTCCTCGATGATGATGAGGATTGTACCATGTTCATGATATTGGGAGAGGTATATGTACTCCCAGTTACTTCCCAATTTTGTTGAAAACTATTACTCGTTGATGGAAAGTATAGATCCATACAGAGTCAAAGGTAGTCTACTATAACTTTGATAAAACCCTAGATTCTCTTATTCTGTTATTGTTACATTTTATCTGTATTTAACGGTAGGAATCCCTACCATCTACGTGAAAGTGATTTTAAGAACAAAATCAACTCACTCCTTAGTTTTTTCTCTATATATGTTGTTTATGGTCTGATACGTGAAGATGACAGTGATGCCTAATAATCATGCCCGATGCTGCACCAGATAATCCAAAGACTACTCTGACAAATGAAGACTGGGAATCCTACTTTCTTTTGGATTATATATGGGATAGGATAAGGTATATAAACACTGCTCTGATATAGCACCCTTTTTACTGTATTTGGTGGGATAGGTAGTGTCTAAATTTTTCTTGTATTCCATTAGCTTTCTTTATATTCAGTTGCTTAGTTGATGGTATGTATTTCTGAAACCATAATGTACATTATTGACACATATATAATATACTTCATTTTCTTATTTTTACTCCCATTTCCAAATTTTGTTTTGCTTATAATTTTTTACTTTAAGGGTTTCGAAAAAACCATCGAGCATAAAATAAAACAAAAAAATTTTACTCACATTTTGATTAACTTAAAATCAATAACTAATTAATTAAGTAAATAAGTACAAGATTGTGTCCAACGTGAATGGGTGTCACACATACATAGGCATAAAAGGACTTCTAATCATTGAGTTTCATTTTCAAATTGATTTTTATTAAATGGAATGTTAATATGTAGGGTTGTAAAATAGGACTACACTATGTTGACACTTCTTTCTTTCTGTCTTATGGAAATACCACACTATATTTAGTTGTCCCATGTTGTACCCACTAATAGTTTCTCAATTTATTAAATTAAACTTACAACATTCTTATCCCTTCTTTTTAAATGTGCCTTATAGATTTGACTTGAAAAAAAATATTTTTTTAATACTTAAGCAACCTAGGTTATAGTTGTTTATATAAGCAACTTCTATTAGAACTCTATAAAAACTCATTTACTCCAATGCTATTTTTAAGTTACTTAACTTTAAGAACCAACTTAAGCAACTTCATTAGAGTTGATCTTATAATTTGCTTATTAGAAAAGACAAACCCTCAGTTATATATGCCTAGACTTGTTTCTAGAATATTTTTATAAATAATTGCAAAAATATAATTTTATTTTAAAAATTTATATGAAAACAATCAAATAAGGTGAACTCATATGAATTTAATGTCAAAATTTAACAAATGAATTTGATATAAATCTTTCCAAGTAAAGGTTGAAGTGGAGCAACATGACTCTTTGATAAGTTTGAATCAGGTAAGAATTAGTTCATGTTGTCTTTGCTTTAGAATTTAGACTAGGTTGCCAGTGGTGGCACAGAGGTGATTATCATTCATGATTGTCTATCTATTTATTTATTTCACCATTTTGAATGTGAATATCTATAGTTGCATAGTACTATTTTTAGGTTTTAGATATTATTATGCAAGGTCAAAACATCTAAAGAAATAGAGGTGGTTGTTACTTTATAATTACCCCCTTAAGAAGCCAAGTCAGTGACATTTGTAATCTCCCTCTTCTATTTATCGATTTCAATGTCAAATGCCTCTCTTCTTTATGACTCTACCAAGCTATTTATGAAGAATTGAGGCATCTACCAACCTTTGTTCTAAATCAAATTATCGTCTTATGTTGATGACGTGCATGATCTGAGATGCAATTCTTCATTTCATTATGCAAATATAAAAACCTGAGCTATCCTTTATGGGGACCCAAAACCTTGCATTTAAGTTACAATGCACAAGTGAAATAGCAATTATGACCCCAACAATGAATTAAGATAGGAGAATAATGTTTGAGATCATACAGTTATACCAATAGTTAAAGATGTCCTTAAGTCCATAATTACAACAATGCCAACCTCACATAACCTTGTAAATTTTTTTTACATGATTTTCTATTCTGAGTTAGGTCAAAGGTAATTAAGAATAAGTACCAAGCATGAAAATTTTGGAAACAATGCATGTAAATAGTCAAAATAGTAACCTTGGCAACAGTTACCATTTTGATTGTTGCTTACATTTGTTTTACAAAATAAGGTTAATACTAAATAGAAGAAACCATACACTCTTACTCAAATGGCATGCACAAAGGAAGAAACATCTAAGCTTTCTCAATTATTGAAAATATGAATATCTTTTTTAATATTTCTAAATATAATGTTTAGACAACCCATACTTAACTCAATAGCATTGGGCCTATACATTAAGCCTGTATTGAACATTGGACCCTTTATGTTGATTGTAACAATAAAAGAATATAATGATCTCAAATGACCTCAAGTCTTGGTCTGTATTGATTCGATCATTTCTTTCATAGAAAACGTGGTAGAGTAAGAAATTGTGGCACTTTAACTTATTGACTTCCCTCCAAGACTTAATCAGAAAGAAGTGTATTTCTTGTTGTATAATTTCATCCTTGCAAAGTAAGAGAATTTTATACCTGAGGAAAGGTAAGATAATTTGGTAGCATTATAAAGATAATTAAAAACGTGCTAATTTCACACTACTACCAGTCTATTACAGTTTAAACATATTAACCTGTTGTACTTAGTTTACAATTAGTTATAACTAATTCTATTACAGTGGCTTATTAGTTGGCAAGTAATTTGTCTAACATGTTGTATAAATACTCAACTTCAATAATTTTAATATGATGAATGAGAATTATTCTCTTCTCTTTTCTTTGTTATGATACTCTCAATATGTTATCAGTTGTCAATCATCCTTCTGCACTCTGATCTTCATTGTGGATCTTTCTTCTCTTCAGTTTTTTTTCTACTTCTTTGTCATTCTTCAAATGGCAAGTCAAGAGGATTCATCAAATCCGTTGTTTCTTCTTCCCTCAGATCACCCAGGGCTTATCTTAGTCTCACAACCACTAACTGGAGACAATTACAATTCTTGGCATAGATCCATGAAATTAGCTTTGAGTGACAAGAACAAGTTTTTCTATGTTGATGGTTCTCTTCCATGTCGCGTTGATGCTAATGGATGTTTACAAGCCACTTGGAAATGCAATGATAATATAGTCTGTTCTAGGTTGTTGAACTCAGTATCCAAAGACATAGTTGTTAGCATCATCTATGATGCATCTGCTAAAGCAATATGGTTGGATATCAAGACTTGATTTCAACAAATCAATGGACCTCGCACATATAAAATCAGAAAAGATTTGATTAGTCTTTCACAAGGTTTAGTATATATTACTTAATATTCTACAAAGTTGAAATCTATTTGGGAAGAATTATAAGAATTCAAGCCTTAGTGCAACTATGTTTGTGGTGGAATTCACCTTTTTCTTGAATATGTTCAACAAGAATATATGCTCTTTTTTCTTATGGGACTTAACGATGGATTCTCTCAAGTCAAGAGTCAAATCTTGACTATAGATCCCATTCCCCAAATTTCAAAAGATTTTTCCTTAGTTTTACAAGATGAAAAGCATTGAAAGTTGGGTGTTTCCTCATCCTTGGCCATTGAGTCCCAAGCTGTTTTTGTAGTAAAGTCACATCTTGCAAAACAGTCCTAAAAATCTGGCAATGAAAAATTTGGAAATGGCAAGAAAGGTCATCCTGTTTGCACCCATTGTGGTTTTCTTGGGCATATTGTTGACAAGTGCTACAAGATACATGGATATCCTCCAGGACATAATAAATCCAAATCCATGCCTTCTACATTTGTTCACCAAGTTTTTGGACCCAATGTTCATACTCACTCCAATGTAGCCTTAACCACTGATCAATGCAAGATGTTGTTATCCTTGTTGTCATCACGGTTATCTCAAGCTGCCACTCCTAGTGCTGAGGTTCCTTCCCTGGGTCATCCACAGATTTTGTTCTATCTTCTATTTCTAACCCACACTTTTAGTTTTCCTTTCATAATAACTTCTAGATTATTGATTCTGGGGCCACCTATCACATTGCATGTTGTCTTGATAATTCCATTTCTAGCACTATTGCACATAATTCCTTTGTTACATTATCCAATAAGTCTTTAGTTCCAATACATTTTATTGGTTCAATTTGTTTAAGCCCTGACCTTATCTTACATAATGTCCTATATGTTCCTAGCTTTCATGTTAATCTTTTGTCAATTAATGCTCTATAATCTCCTTCAAATATTTCTATCCATTTTAAGTTTAACACTTTCTATATGTAGGACCTTAGCCACTTGAAGATGATTAGCAAGGGTGAACTCATTCAAGGACTTTATGTTTTCAAAGTGCATCCTTCCTAACTTCATATTACTACTGTCACCAATCACAGTACATACAATAATCACTATAATTCTATTTCTAATACTGCTACACATGATTTATGGCATGCTTGGTTAGGTCAATTGTCAGATAAATGTTTACCATTTCTCAATAAACAACTGAATTTGTCTACTTCTATTTCACATTTGCCAAATTCTTGTCCTGTTTGTCGTTTATCAAAACAAAAAAGATTACCCTTTCAATCTTTTAATCACATGTTTGACTCACCATTTGATTTAGTGCACTATGACATATAGGGACCTTACCATGTTACCACTCATGACAACAAAAGTTACTTCCTTACATTAGTTGATGACCACACACGTTTTACATGGATATACATGTTGTAAAATACAACTGAGGCCACACTATACATACAACAATTTTTTACTTTAGTGGAGACTCAATTCCACACCACTATCAAACAAATTCATATAGAAAATCCCACACTAGAGAATTGTCTTTGACTGAATTTTTGTCAAAGAAAGGGACATTACATTAGTTTAATTGTGTTGAAAGACCACAACAAAATTTGGTTGTTGAGAGAAAGCATCAACACCTTCTTAATGTAGCAAGATCACTCATGATTCCTATTTTTTGGGGGGGAAAGTGTTTGAAGACTACTGTGTTCTTGATAAATAGAACTCTTACTCTATTGCTCAAAGGTAAAACTATTTATGAGCTGCTACTCAAGAAGACTCCTGATTATTCAATACTTAAGGTCTTTGGCTGCCTTGCATATGTCTCCACACTACCATCCAAGATAGATAAGTTCACTCCAAGAGTTGTTCCAATCGTGTTCATTGGCTATCCTGTTGGTTACAAAAGGTGCAACAAGCATCCATGACGACGAGAGTTAAAAGAAGAAGTTGGGAAATTTTAATTGAGGAAGGAATTGTTGGGAAACAATTCAAATTTCCAATTTTAAATCTCTACGATTTTGTTTAGATTTAAAATATTATTTTTATTTTAGGGATTTGTTTTCTCTTTTAACATTAGGATGCAAGTTGTATAAATAGGGGTTCTTGAGATGAGAAGAACCACCCAACCAGAAGAGAGGGTCACCACCCTAAGTAAGAGGGAGGTTATATGAAATGAGGGTTTTGTCAAAGTTTGTTCAGAAAACTTGTAATGGGATTGTTTATTTGAGTTAATTAATAATATTGAGATGTTTTCATGGACATAAGCAAAAGATGCTGAACCACATTGAATAAATTGGTGTCCTTACACTATTTTTAGTTTATTGTGTGTTTTCGTGTGTATATTTCCCCAACAGAAATTATGTGAAAATCATCAACTATGATTATTAATAAAGAACCATTTCATTGTATATTAGAAAGGCATGTAGTAACCATCATGTCAACAAAGGTTATATTGAAAGGAAGTGAACATGTATCAAAATCTCACTCAAGTAGCATTCGTATCATTCCACCATGAATGCCCATTTTGATGTGCACAAAACTTATGTCATCAGTTACTGAAGAGCAGTTTGTGAAATCTGACCCTAATTAATTAAATTCACCAAGATATTTCCCAAAAGAGTTTTTTTTTTTAAAGGACACATCAATAGATTTAATGCATTCCCAAATGTTGAAAAAATTAAAAAGGAAAAGAAAATGTAACCACACATTCCCATTACTAAAATGGCCAAGCATACCCATTATTCAAATTGCCAAAATATAACAAATCAAAATAGCGCCCTCCCCCCGCCCCCCCCCAAATAAAATGTGTATAACAACATAAAATGAACATGCAAAAGCATAAAAAGAAAGAAAGAAAGATGCAAAGAAATTAGTTGAAGCGTTTTGTACCTTGAATCAACCAAAGTGTCGGAAAGAGAAAGACAAATGAAGAAGAACCAAACTGAAAGAGAAAGAAAGTGATAAGAGGATTAGAAACTTAATAGCCAAGAAGAAGAAAAATAAACATGAATCTGCCTAGGGCCTGGTTTTACCTTTAAGTTTTTTGCCTAATGCAAAAAATCCATATTAAAAAGACACTCACTAACAACAAATCCAAAACAGATAAATAAAATACCAATGATGACTCCGCAGGTAAATAAGAAGGTATTCTGAATTTCCAGTGACATATTTCTAATAGAATTTTTAGTTCAATTGACCTAGTGTTGTAAGGATTTAGTCAATAGAAGAAATTTGGCTTCGCATATCAATATGAACAATAATTGTCTCATTGTTATTGCCAGAGGCATATATTTCTTTAAAGCTTGAATCTTCAGATCTGTCTTGCCTTTCAAGATCTACAGGTTGAAAGAAAAAGATCTGCAAGATCTTCAAAATAGAACAGAAAAAATGAACTTGGGAATAATTTATTGGAAAAAAACATTGAATTAAATTGCACAATACATTTTTAAAAGAAGTTTTAACCCCAGGTGCAACATCCCAATTTTTTTTTCAAAAAAATGTAAATTTCTTATCCAATAAAAAATTATTATAAAATATATTTTTATTCTTTTTAATATTTAAAATAACTATAAAATAACTTTGTAAACTTTAATAAATCGTTAAAACGGCCTTAATTGTAATTTTTGGAAACTACTAATTAATCTCTAAAAAACTTCATAACACTGTTAATAAGTCACTAGTAATAATAGGATTTAAATTTAAATTTAAATAATCAATAAATAATAAAATATAGTTATTTATATTAAGTCTAAATAACCAGACAAAAGTTTTTATAGATAAAATAGGATTAATCATAAGCTAAGTTTTTAAACTATATAATTTTTATTTATAAAAAATATTATCGTAATTAAATCATTCTTTAATTAAAATAAATAGTAACACTGTATTAAACAAAATTAGAAGATTATGATGAAAAGGTAACTAATTTAATGATTAATATTAATAAATTTAAGTTCATGCAAGTAAATACAATAACATAACATAATTAAAAAATAATTGGACATTAAAAATAAATATAAAATACATAAAAAATTGGATATAGCTGCACAGTGAAGTTCAAAATTAATAAGACAATTATTGTTACATGGTTTAATTAAAATAGGATAATTAAATAATGAGATATTGTTACTTATAAAAAAGAGTATTGTTATACAGTCTAATAAAAATAAATATATTTACGTGTGATAAGTGCAGGAACTTTTGAAGGTGGCTGCATGAGTTTGACAAGTTTAGACTCACAAAATTAATAGATGAGAGAGAAGTACAGCGGTATGATTGCGAGATTAGGTAGCAATTAAAGGGTGTGTTTGATAAAGAAAAGAGAAATATAGAGAAAAGAAGAGAAGAGAAAAGAAATAAGTGAGAAATAAAGTAAAAATTAAAATTGTTTGGTTAAAGAGAAATATGTGAAAAATAGAAAGAAAGTTAAGGTTATTTGATTGAAGAAAAATAAAGAAAAAGTAAACTTTTTAAAATTGTTTTTTATTTTAATCATTATTAATATTATTTTTATTATTAATAATATTATAATAAAAATAATAATAATGATAATAATAATATAATATAATGAAGCATGTAAAATCGATTTACTTCAACAAGTAAATCAATTTTTACTTGCTTTTCGAACAGCGAACGCGAATCTCAATTCACGCTACCTCCAGTTATGATCAGCACAAATTCAAATTAGTTACAGTTAGTAATTAAAATACATTTCACGTCACTGCAAGAGTTTTGGTTTAAAAATAAACTCAAATAAAGATTGAATATTAATTTAAAATTTCATGATTTTGTAAGTTTTCGATAAATATACCTCGCCCTTAGTAACATAATCTGCACTTTAGTAAAAACTTCTTCCCTCTTTGCTGGAGTTTAACGCTGTGTTTGGTAGGGAAGAGAGAAATAGAGGGAGAGGAAGTAGGTAGAAAAGAAGAGAATAGAAGAAAAGTAGGTAAAAAATAGAGTGGAAATAGAGGTTGTTTGGTTGAAGAGAAATAGAGGAGAAGTTTGCTTTTTGACTTTTGGGGATTTGGAATGAAAGAATAAAATTACGTATATAACCTTCATAATTCGAAATGATACAGAAAAAATATATTCGAATATGTGATTATGGCATATCCATATTCGAATATGTGATATGCATAATATGCATATCACATATTCGAATATGTGATATGTATATTCGAATATTTCATACACTGTTTGTCCAATTTTTTGATAATATTTTCTCAATTTTTCAAAAAAAAATATAGAGATATATGCAGTGCAATACATGCAAGTTATTATTTTACTCCAAATCACCATATCCGACTGTAATCACTCACGATATTTAACACCAACTTTCATAAAAATTATAAATTTTCAACCAATAATATACTTAAATCATTTCAGAGTAACAAAAAGTAACAAACGGTAGAGGGTAATAATGGAAATAGCGTTACACATTTGCATTTCTTCCCAAATTCGTGCATATTTGCGACGATGTTTTTTAGCGTGAAACCCACTAAAATTTTAAAAACTTCCACGCTATTTCACCGATACCAAATGAATGGAAATTGTCAGGATCCTCTCACTTCTGCGCTCTTCTCTTCTCTTCTTCGCTACTTCACTGCTACCAAACACAGCGTAAGTGAAGAGAGAGAGAGAGAGAAGAAAAACACAAAAATAAAGAAAGAGAGGTTGAAGACTTGTACATCATTTATTCAAGATCAAAGTGAAAATTTAGATCACCTTTTCAACAAACTAAGGTAGGGGGATAGTTATTTTATCATCTTTTAAAAAGAAGAAATATAATTATTATGAGTCTTGGGGTGGCCCTAGCTGTTGGAGATCTCACATCAACTAGTGATATGGGCAAACAAGTGTATATAAGTGGGGGACAATCCTTACCTTACAAGCCGATTTTATAAGGTTGAGTTAGGCCCAAACCCACTTTTTAAGATGGTATCAGAGCCTATTCTAATGATTGTTGTTGGGCCTATCGAGCCACCCGCTATTGGCTCGTTATCGGACCGCCCGCAGATGTCCAGTCCTGCAAACTTCATGCTCGAGATGTCCAGTCCTTGGCGTGAGGGGGGTGTGTTGGAGATCCCACATCGACTAGTGATATAGCCAAACAAGTGTATATAAGTGGGGGACAACCCTCACCTTTCAAGCCAGTTTTGTAAGGTTGAGTTAGGCCTAAACCCACATTCTAAGATGGTATCCCTATACCATATTAGAATATGGGTTTTGGACCTAACTCAATCTTACAAAACCGGCTTGTAAGGTGAGGGTTACCCCCACTTATATACACTTGTTTGGCCATATCACTAGTTGATGTGGGATCTCCAACACACCCCCCTGACGCCGAGGACTGGACATCTCGAGTGTGAAGTTTGCAGGACTGGACATCTGCAGGTGGTCTAATAACGGCCCAATAGTGGGTGGCTCAATAGGCCCAACAACAATCACTAGGATAGGCTTTGATACCATCTTAGAATGTGAGTTTGAGCCTAACTCAACCTTACAAAACCGACTTGTAAGGTGAGGGTTGTCCCCCACTTATATATACTTCTTTGGCCATATCACTAGTCGATGTGGGATCTCTTAGAAAGTAGGTTTGGGCCTAACTCAACCTTACAAAACCAGCTTGTAAGGTGAGGGTTGTCCCCCACTTATATACACTTGTTTGGCCATATCACTAGTCGATGTGGGATCTCCAACACACCCCCCTCACGCCGAGGACTGGACATCTTGGGCGTGAAGTTTGCAAGACTGGACATTTGCGGGTGGTCTGATAACGCCCCGATAGCGGGTGGCATAATAAGCCCAACAACAATCGCTAGGATAGGCTCTGATACTATATTAGAATGTAGGATTTTGGGCCTAAGGGTTGCCCCCACTTATATACACTTATATACACTTATTTGGCATTATCACTAGTTGATGTGGGATCTCCAACACACCCCCCTTATGCCGAGGACTGGACATCTTGAGCGTGAAGTTTGTAGGATTGGACATCTGCGGGTGGTCCAATAACGACCCGAAAGCGGGTGGCCCGATAGGCCCAACAACAATCGCTAGGATAGGCTCTGATACCATCTTAGAATGTGAGTTTGGGCCTAACTCAACCTTACAAAACCGGTTTGTAAGGTGAGGGTTGTCTCTTATTTATATACACTCATTTGGCTATATCACTAATCGATGTGGGATCTCTAACACTAGCCCTATATTTTAATGTTTATTTTCAGTTATTTATATTTTTGTCATTTATTTTATTTTCAGTGATATACTAGTCAATTTTAACTATTACTTTTAGTTATTTATATTTCTGTTATTCTTTTTTAATTACAGTGATTTACTGGTCTACTCTAACTTTTATTTTTAGTTATTTATATTTCTGTTATTTATTTTAATTTCGGTGATATATGGTTCACTCTAACTTTTATTTTCAGTTATTTATATTTCTGTTATTTATTTTAATTCCAATGACATACTGGTCCACTCTAACTTTTATTTTCAATTATTTATATTTTTGTCATTTATTTTAATTCCAGTACCAGTCCACTCTACCTTTTTATTTTCAATTATTTATATTTTCGTTATTTATTTTAATAGCAGTGATATATTGGTTCATTCTAACTTTTATTTTTTGTTATTTATATTTTTGTCATTTAATTTATTCTCCAGTAATATAATAATCCATCTCTAATTTTTACTTCTCCATATTTATTTTTTTAATTATTTATTCCATTCTCTAGTGATATACTTATCTAAAAATAAATTTTAATTTCTATTTATTTATTTTTATATTGTCATCCAATTTTATTACTTAATGTAATGATTAGTTTCATTTAATTCTAACATTGACTAAATATTTATATATCTAAATTCTTGAGATTAATTTTACATAAAATATTTAATTAAATAATGACCAAAAAATTATTAGCTAGTTACGTTAATTTTTTTATTACGCTTAAATAATTATATGTAATTACTAAATTTTACATTAATTATTTAATTAAATAATGAACAAAATTATTAAGTATTTACGTTCAAATTTTATTAAGTAATTACTAAGCTTAAATAGTCAGGTAGTTACTAAAAGGTACATTAATTATTTAACTAAATAATTAGTAAAGATATTATGTAGTTATCTAATTAAATTTTTATGGTTTAATCGAATTATATTATTATAAATTAAATTTATTATTGTATGTTTAAGATAAATCTTAATTTTAAATATTATAATAATCAAAATTATCATTGAAAAGGTTAGTAACAATATATTACGATTAATTAAGATAAAACAAATGGTTTATATATATATATATATATATATATATATGATAAAAATAATAATAATAAAAAATTATTATTAAAA
This sequence comes from Spatholobus suberectus, assembly GCA_004329165.1. NCBI lineage: Eukaryota > Viridiplantae > Streptophyta > Magnoliopsida > Fabales > Fabaceae > Spatholobus > Spatholobus suberectus. The sequence continues at coordinate 53,591,948 of CM014731.1, read as the reverse complement.
AGTCTATTAGATTACATTTCATATTTTGCATAAATAAGGGGTTGAGTTACTCACTATACTAGTAGTGAAGAGTTTGATAGTGGAGGTTTTTGGACCTTGAGGTTGTATGAGTATGGAATACACATGTGACCAAGGGGTAGCAACCTTGTGTTGTGTTATCCTAGGCCGTACTCTGATCCATCTTAACTTGTCACTAAACTACTCATCATTGGTTGATGGAGCTACTTTGGTACAGTCATTTAATGCTAGCCAATGATGATATACTAATTTTATAAATGACTGCTGAGACAAAAAGTTGCTCTCTCGGTCGCTCCCCTATATAAAAAGAATTATCTTTCCATGGAGTAGTATGATTATGGGCCCCATGCATATGCATGTCATATAGCATTAATATTTTATCAATATCATAATTATTAAATAAATGGAGTGTCATAACTATATTTCATTATTTTTTTAAGTTGATGGTATGATAACATACGCTAACCCCTTTTATTTTAATTTCTTTCATTCCATGTACATGTAAAAGATGGAAGTGCAATCCAATATTCCTACTTATGCAGTGATTATTAATGTGGAATTTTATGAAAACAACTGGGAAGTAAGCTGTCAAGTTTGTAATGTCACCTATAGAGGGAGAGCCCAATCCATCATAACCTCTCTTTATCTGATGGAACTAATAGTTTTAAGTGGTCTTATAGTGATGACATTTTCCTTACCTTTTACCAGTATTTGGTCACCTACTCGACCAAATGTAGGATTTCCTCATCCCTATATGTAGAAGACCAAATCTAATTCAACTAAAACTTGACAGATGTTAAATTAATAGCTATCAAGTGCCAAGAATGTTTGTAAACTCTATGTTAAGTTTGAAGATAGTTGTATTTTATTTTAAAAAAATTTACGTTTTGTGTGTTTATATTAATTAATTTTTCAACTATTAGTAACATATAATTTTTTTATTTTCATGTTTGGGAATGAGTAAAATTATTCCTAAAGACATTGAATCAAGGATAGCTAGGCACTCTTCTTGAGACTCAAATCTACTATGTACTCATTATATCTCACTTTGATATTAATTATGGAGATCGAAGAGTCTCCTATGAAGAAAAAACAATATTTGAGATAATACCACCATTTTATAATCATAACAATTCAATTGTATTTGTTGGGCTAGTAATTTTTAGCTTCACTTTACCACTAGATGTGATGTAGGCGCCTTTCTTTCCTTTTCCCCAATAAATTAGAATCTAAATAAATGGAATAGTAAAAGATAGTAGAAGACTTAAAAAAAAATACTAGTTTGACTAGTTTTTGAAAGAAATGTACAGATAAGGAACAAGTTGAATACCAATGTATAATAATAATTGTGTAATAGAGAATTGCAAAATTATGAAGTAATATTAGTATTCGAATATGGATATAAATTGGTGTATTTATTAAATCTGATGAAATTAAAAAATATATAATTAAATAAAGCCTTACATAATATGGGTGTTGCATTTATTTGGTATCAGAGCACATTCTGATAAGTGTTAGAAAGGGACTAACTAAGTGTACGTTGTGTTTACTCTATTGGTTTGATATTTAATTTATAAATTTTGGAAACAGATGGCAAGAAGAAGAAATAATGAAATGGTGGAAGCTGTAAAAGCTACTAAGGAGATGGCTACAGCTATGTTGCAGCAAACTAATCAAAAGGAATGAAGGAGTAGTTAAGTTTCAAGGTTTATCTAAGTTCAGAAAAAATAATCCCCCTCAATTCATAGGAGGATATGATCTAGAGAAAGCTAAGTTGTAGGTTCAAGAGGTAGAAACAAATATTTCGTGCAATGGAATGCACAGATAGTACAAGGAGACTTTTAGAAATAGAGGGAGTGGAAGTAACTTGGGAAGTGTTTAAGAACATATTTTTAGACAAATATTTCCCTAATGATGTAAAGAGAGCAAAGGAGATAGAATTTATGCAATTGAGACAGGGAAATATGACTGTAGGAGAGTATGCAGCAAAGTTTGAAGAATTGGCCAAATATTCTGCTTACTATCAACTTCATCCTAATGAAAGAATGAAATGCATTAAATTTGAAGATGGATTTTCTCCAGAGTTGAAGAAAGCTGTTGGAATGTTAGAGATTGTGAATTTTCCTACTCTTTTGATAAATGTTGTTTTCTAGAAGGTTTTGAAGGAAGTAAGGTCAATAGACCTAAATATTTTGGGGTTCAACAAAATAAGAAGAATGTGGGATATAGAGGAAAACCATTTGAAAGGCATCATAAAGGCTACCATAGACATTCTCACTCAACATTTCTTTATTGAAAAAAATCCATAACTCATTTTCAATGTAAACACAACAACCAACATGCACAATATATAGAGAGCAAACACAACCTTTGTAAGCATCTATTAAAAAAAATAGAAATAGGGTTCACAATTTCAAAGTGAAAATGACTTAATGAAGATTTTCCAGGTGTGTGCAGACTCTTTCTAGGTCAATAACTTAAGATGGAGAGGAAAATTAGGTCAATAGCTTTCCCCAATTGTCTACAAGTCACACCCACCATAGATAACCACACGACCTTTCATATTTACGAAAAGAAAGAGGGTTTTCTGCTATTCGATACCAAAAGCGATTTTCCTCTTTTAATAATACATTTTGAATTTCAAATTTCAAAATGTGTACAACATTTCTTACTGTTCACGATTCACAATCTTGTACACTGTTCTACGAAACTTGCATTTTTTTTTGTTTTTAATGTGCCTGCCATTCTAACGGCTTCAATTCCGCAAAAAAGGGTAACATTTTGTCTTTTCCGCAAGCCTCTCAAACATATGGTACTTAATTTTTTTGTTTTTTGGTAAACGAATATAGGCCACTAAAACATGGGCCACTTAAAATTGTGTTTAAGGTTTAGATTTTCCTTAAATAGTTAAAAGTGTGTGAGGTTTAAATTTGTGAGTGGCCTGGGAGTTTAACATGTGGTAAAAGTTGTTGTTTGTGTTACTTATATTTGTATATTGTATTGATTAATAAGAGATATTAGTAATAAAAAAATATTTAAATTATATTATGTAATTATTGTTTTTCCCTTTAAAAATATGTTTCCATTTTAAGAGGAAGAAGCGACTAACATTGATTAAGAAAAAAAATAAATTTGTGGGTATTTGAGCTTATAGATTACAATATAAAAATAACAATGAATGCAAAGATAAGATAATGCTAATATAATAATTTTGTTGATTTTATTTTATTTCAGCTAATAACAATTAAGAGACCCGTAAATTTTTTGCTAGTAAATTTTTTGCTAGTGATGTCAAGTTGCTTTAGTTCATTTCCAATTCTATTTTTATGTAACATTTTCATCCTTATATATAGAAAATAATTAGGTCCTTTAACAATGTTGGTTAGGTTCAATTCCAAATCATATGCACAAAAGGTTAAACTTGGTAGACACACACTCAATGTATTGTTGGACACAATCAATAATGAAACAACACATCATTAAAATTTTAAAACAAAATAACAAGGTGATTTCTTCTATACCTGTAAATTTGGGTAGGTATTAATATCTCAACAAATACATTTTAAACATGGACGAATGCTATAGTGAGGAAATGGAACAAATGGTCTACTGTGGACCAGTGTGTCTGACCTTCTTTATTAGGTTCGCCTATTTTTTGTTTTTTTTTAATCTGAATGACAATAAGACCCTTCTAATAATTACCTATGTACTTCCTTCGAAAAGTTTAGCCGAAAATAGCCGACCCACTTAAAATGTGACATTTATCAGTCCATTTAAATATAAAATTCAATTGATTTTAACCTTTTAATGGTTTTTGGTTTTCCAAACTTACCCTTCCTTTATACTCTTTCTTCGTGGAACATAATGCTTGCCCCAATGCTTAGATGTAGGGATAGCAAACGACAATGTTTCAAAAATCCGCAGACAAAGCGTACTTTTCCAACTTCGGATTCAACGGTGCAGAAGACACTTTGCGACGATGAAGGTACGCATTACTTCAAAGAATGCACAAGGCCACCATCGGCATGCACAACATTGTGGTGAACGAGATCTCATCTTTGGAGCATAAACAAATTTGAAAGGGCGTTGAGAGAATACGAGGACAGGAGGAAAGAATTCATGGTCTTGAATTCTTGGAAATCAAGGCAGCCATAGAAGCGAATCATGCTTTTGCAATCCTTGCCATTTGTTTTGACCCATAAGCTAAACCTCTTCAACACGCACTCCAGCTTTTAAGAACCCCAACATTGTTGTGCCTTGAATCGATTCGCGGTTTTTTTTTTTATTTCTTTTCTTTTGTGCTAATTTGTGACTGATTTGTTTAACGTTAATCTCTTATTGGATGCTTTGGATCAATATTTTTTCCTATACGTTTCCTTAAATTGATCTTGGATCTCTTCAGATTATTTAACCTTTGATTGTTAGACTTAAAAAAACACAAATTAAGTAGAGGAAGTGGAGAAAATTCAATTGGTAATTCTCTAGTTAATCAGTTATGGCAGTAATGGTAGCTGTGGGGGTTACATATACACTGTTTGACTTGTTACCATAGGATGGCTATTGTGTTTGCTATGACGAATTGGCTTGCATTAGCTGTAGTCTCTATTGTTATTTGCTTTAACAAATTGGCATAGTAGAATTGGCTATCTATGCTTGTAAAACTATGATGTAAACATAGAAATGAAGATCACAAAAACTAAAAATGGGACAACTTATTTAAATGAAAGTGGTAGGAGTTAAAATGATTCAGATTTAAAAAGTGTTATGTAACTGCAAGGTAAGCTAATCAATCATTTGCTTTATAATACTAACACTGCATAATAAAGGGGAAAGACAATTTGCATCATTGTCCCATTATGAAACATGGATCTCAAGTGTCATCATCGTCCCCAACTTCACTTCCATGTAGCAACGAGATCCAAAGTCCCCTCTCCAAAGCAGCGAGATAGAACCACCACTGATGCTTTGCCATCATTCTCTCATTATGTGCACAACATCTATCAAAATTTGGAGACTCAAATCACTCCATTGTTGGTTGCAGACCCACCCACCGTGTTTTGTCGTATCCCCCACCATGGGCAACCAATTGGAAAAGCTCTCTCAGCAACAACACATTCTAGAGATTGTGCACGAAAATAAACTTTTGAGGTTGAGATTCTAGAAATTTGCCGTTCAGAACAAAAACTGGTGAGAAAGGGTCTTCAACGGTAGTGAGTTTAAACAGGGGATGGTCATGTGGGAGACGGGACAAGTTTGGAAAGAGAAAATTTTTAAAAGGTTAATTTGAATGAATATTTTACAATTAAATCAGTGACAGGTGTCAAGTTTCAATGGTTCGGAGGATTATTCGATTTTAACTTTTCGGAGGATGTAGCATTTCTCTTTCTCATTACGTGTAAATACCTTGATTGCAAATAGACCTTTGTTTTAAATACACATGTATCAGTCATGGAATGTCTGTTTGTTGGAAATGAAATCAAAAACCCAAGTGGGCTAAGTCGATGGCGCCTCATGGGTAGTTAAAATGTGTGTAGGATCTACGTGGTAGACTGTTGTAGGTGGCGTGGCTTGGTATCATCTTGTTGAAAGAAGCTGATTTGGTTGATATTGGTGCTGCTTCTTATCAATTGTGGTTTTTGTGTTGGAGTTCTTCAGTGGTTAAAGTAAGTATTGAATCTTGTATTTGCTTTGGTGGTTCTTTGCTTATCGTTCATGACTAGGATAGTTGAAATTTTTGCGAAGGTACTTGCGTGGTGGGCTAAACTTTTGTGGTATGTGTATTTGTTCATTTGATAGTTGAATCGAAAGTTGTGTTTGTTTGAAATCTGGATTAAGACATTAAGACGTGGGATTTAAAGGGCATTGGTCAGTGTTGGCCATCATGGGAATGTTTCTGACGAGAGAGCAAATTGCGTGTGCCTAAATTGCTGTCTCTTTTGTAATTAACCTGTATTGACATCTATTTTTTGTTTTCGTTATTGTGATTTACCCTGTGTGAGAGAGAAGAGCAAACCTTATTTGTGTAATTTGTTAAATCCAATATGGTAAGTGACGTTAGGGTGTGCAAGAGCAAACCCTGTTTTTACTTTCTAGTCATCTCAAGCTGGTTGGGTGCTTAGGAAACAGTATTGCAATGAAGCTGCAGTAACCAAGTGGATGAAACCTAAGAAGCACGCACACGGCAGATGAAGGAGGTGTTGGGGTGTCCGACACACTTCCGACACCAACACCACTCGGACATGCAACAAACACATGTCGGACACCTTTTTGTGGTGTCAAAAAAAAAGAAGAAGAAAAATCCCAGTTAAGACACGGATTAGACACGACTTATTTGGCTTGACACGATTCAGACATAGTTTCCTTTTTTTTTTTTACCAAATATTTTTTTAAAAGATTTAAAAATTAAATCATAAAAATAAATAAATTTTCTTTTCAACCTTTTACCATAAAGGTTTCCCCCACAAGCTTTTCGTATACGCTTCGTTCTCCCCTTCTGCAAGTTCTCCGTGTTTGCATTCATCTTGTCGGTGCTCGTTCACATCGCTATTGCGTGTTCGTTTGCTTTGCTGTTTCACGTCTCTGGTTGGCATCACTATTCTGCATTGGCTTCACGTTGTTGCGTCTTTGGTTGGTGTCGCTGCATCTCTGGTTGGCATCGCTGTTCTGCGTTCTTTCGCTTCACGCCACTGCGTTTTCACTTCGCGTCGCTGCATCTCTGGTTGGTGCCGTTGTTCTGTGTTTTTTCTCTTCACGCCGTTGCGTCTTTGGTTCGCGCCGTTGTATCTTTAGTTCACTTTGGTTTGCATCACTATTTGGAACTCACTGCCTGACGTTCATTCATGTTGTTGTTCCACTTCTCTGTCATGACTTTCCACCTTTGAGGGTTTCGGGTTTGTGCTTTCATTACTTTGTTTTTTTTTTTAATTTCTATTTATTTTTTCTATTGCCTGATGGTTTGCTTGTTAGTTATTTTAATTTTTTAATTTCCATTCTTCTAGTGACCTGCTAAGATGAATATATAAATGTTAAGTATCAATTTAGATTTTTGTGATGTTGATCATATATATATATATATATATATATATATATATATATATATATATATATATATATATATATATATATATATATATATATATGCGGTGTCCTCATGTCCTATTTTTTAGACTTTAGCCATGTCCCGGTGTCCGTGTCGTGTCCGGTGTTTGTGTCGAAGTCTGTGCTTCATAGGATGAAACGACTTGCTTTTTAGAATGTGATAATTGGTTACCATGTGGCACTAATGGTGGCAATAGCACTCAGCAAATAAATCATTAAGTTGATGCTATGGTTGAGGGGTTGAGGAGTCAGATGTTGACAAGTTGATTCAGATTCTCCCGGTCTGTCGTGTGCCGCCTCCACAAGTTCCCCCACCCCGACATGGCAGCGATGTCACACCCCGACACTGCGACGCTCAACGCGTGTGTCAACCTCAGCGTTGTCAAAGCCTTCTTGCAGGTGTTCGATGAAATGCCCAAGTTCAATGTTGAGCCTAAAGCGTTGAGTTATAAGACCATGATGAAGTTGTGTTGTAAAACTGATAGGAGAAAGACTTGTTTGTGTTTGTTTTGGAGAGGGTCTTCAGTTGAGGATTCCTTTGTGTGTGACCCCACTTTGTATTCACTTGTTTCTACTTTTGTTGAGTTTGGTGGATCAACACGTGTCTTGTAGGATTTTGATTCACTAGTGTTGTGAGCAAAATTTTATTTTTTTGTATTTATTTCAATTTAAGACTACTGATTACTATCATTGTAAGACATGGTTTAATTTTCAACTTGAAATTGGTTGATTATGTGAGTTGTAAGTAGCACATAAAAGCGGGCTGAATGTGAACGTGAACCACCAAGTCTGATACGATATTTATAAATCCATGCAGAATATGAGTTTGGTGGTTCACATTTGTCACACCAAGAAACCAAGTCTTTGTGGCTTAAATTTCCACTGGCACCAGGATGATTACATATAATGGTGTTATGAACTTTCAAATATATGAGATCTATTTTATAATTGTGGAATATTTCAAGTTTAAATGATTAGAAAAACCAAAACTATATCAACTTTGAGATAGAAAGCAATCCAATTCGAAGACAGTCATAAAACTTTTGTTTGAAGCAGGAATAGTGTAGTTTTTCTACTTTTTCTGCTCTTATACCCCTTCATGGATGGGTTATTAAATAGTGTGTTAAAATTGGAAAATAGAAAATGAAAAATAGATGTTATGAAGAAATGGGGCATCGTGAATTGACCCAAACTGTCCTTAATGACCAAAATTAAGGCCAATCCTATTCTATTTTGTTATTAAAATTCTCGAAGTATCTCTTAATTATAGAGAGAGCTCCATGGCTAAAACGTGTAATGCATTAGAGAACTCCATTGGTAAGATGGGATATCATCATATGACCACGAGTTTCTTGTCAGCATATAGAATGCAATGGTGTTTAATAACATAATGCTAAATTATGGATAGTCATGGTTCTAGTCTTACCTTGTTTCTTTATCTGCCCATGTATATGCAATAAAATGACCTATGTCAGAGCAGTGAATATCTACACTATACCTCCCCAAAAGATCCTAAGGTCTACAAGTCAGCTACATCTTTAATGGTCCTCACAACAAGTCTTCTGAATCCTATGGAATGGCCGCATCTACTCAAACCATGAATGTATATAAAAAGAAACACAAAAAAGGAGTGAGGTTTCGTGAAGCTTCATTTATTTTCTTATCAGGTTTAAAACATAAATACATAATTATTAAACAATCATGCATAGGGAATCCTAGGGTCTAATCTACGTTATTATAACTCAATCACATACTTTTACCGACGTATGCATCCATACCCACCTTTGATGATTCACCTTAATCATCAAGAATCATTGGGAAGTGATTGAGAGTTCGTATAACCCCTCACAAGATACAGCCATCCATGTCATAATCATCATCCTCGAGGACAGGGCTTCATGCCCATTAGGGGTATACATTCCACCAATCTCGGTGATGCTGAGCAGGCATCAAGATTACCAAGTCGATTTAAGTGATTTATTCTGGCTCAAGGGTGCTATCCTGGCCATTGGAACATTCATAACTCAATACCTTTACCCTTAAGACCCGAACAATGGTCCCTGCCTTTCACCTCGCAGTGTACCAAACTGTAACTTCTTAAAACACAGGCACTCATGCTCCACAACATGGTCCCATCTCAACAGAGAGTTCCCTACAATTTGTTCTCTAAATTTCATGATACACTCTCTAAAAAATCCAACAGTGTTTTGGAATCACATTCATACACTCATCATTCATAACAATCACAGGACTTAATGAGCATAACAAGTTTCAGCAATAGAATTCCATACACATGATTCAAGAAATCAGACATACATGCACAATTCAAGTATAGTATTTAAATTATTTGATTTATTATTCTCCTTTTCTAATTTCTCAATTGAAATTACTTTTTTAAAAAAACTTTCTAATCATAAATATAGTTGGTATTGTGTAATTATCTTACAAATTAAACCAAATATTAAGAGTAACCCTTTTTCTAATATGGAAGATTAGATTACACTACAACCACAGAGCATACCAAGAATTCTCTTAAAATATGATCATTCTTAATTTAGTTAGCGAAATTCAAGATTAAACTTAACAATAATTAGCATCATAAATCCATAGAATAAAATTTAAAGTAACATGACATAATGCTAAAAATAAATAACAAGACATAATGAAATAACAAAGAATTAAATAAATTTAAGTATAATTAGTAAATAAAAATGAATATCAAGATAATAAAATTTAAAGCAACATAATAAAGTAAATAACAATTTAATTAAAATAGATGACAATTATACAAAGAATTAACTTAAAATAAAAAGAATTGTGGCCAATCCAACAACAATAACCGATCAAGAAATGAAAATAGAAGCTTAACTCCACTTCCCCCCCCCCCCCCCCCCCCCCCCCCCCCTACCTCAAATAATGACAAAGTGGGTGGTGTTGGTAGAGCTTGAGGATAGAAGAAGAGGCCAAGGTATGAAGCTAAGTAAGCTTAGGTTTAATGGTAGATTTATGATAGGAGAATTTTATAAGAGCTTTGGCTATTAGAAGGGGAGCAAGATCTTGGATCTAAACCAAGACAAAGAGGAAGAATTGTTGTAAAGGAAAGTGGTGAAGAAAATGGGGTGGGTGATGGGGTATTTATAGTGTAAAAATAATTAAATTTTTACACTTAATTACTAAAAAAATAAACTTTGGTGGGCTTTTATCGTGGTCAAGTCAATTTTGGTGTGCTCCCCACCATGGTTGGACGTGGAATTGCAACCAAGGGGTTAGAAAATTTATTTTTGTAAAACACAAAAATAACACAAGAAGGGGAGTTGAATTGTGTTATAGCAAATTTTCGCAAAACCTTTGTTAAAGACGTATCATCTGAAAGATATGATCAAAGAGTTTTTCAAAAACATTTTATAAGACAGACGAAGGCTGAACGACAAACTAAAAAGCACACAAGATTTATACTGGTTCGTCTCACCCCAGAGATTATGTCCAGTTCTTGGCAACAACCAAGTTCCACTAACTTTTTCAAGTTACAAGTATTCTTTCCACAAGCCTCTTCAGGCTCAACCCAAGTAGTCTTTTACTTGCCTCTCCAAGCAAAAACCCAATTATTTTTTTGAATCAAAGCCTCTTCAGGCTTCTACCAATCTCGTTAAGAAAAAGGTTTACGCATGAGTTACCTAACTGGGTTTAACGTCTTAAACAAACAAATATACAATGAAGTACACAAAAATAATTTTACAATCAGAGCATACAAGAGCTTTTTCTTTTCTTAAAGATGTCATGATTTTTCAGCAACAACAACACGAAAGATGTCTCTTCTTTTATTTATAGGCTTCTCCAAAAGTATCCGTTGAGTGTTTTGCGAAAGAGGGCCTTCGTCTAATGAAGAGAGTCGTTGGAGCATTAAATGTAGCATTTAATGCCTTTCACCAACTTGTCATATGATAAGATAAAGCAGTGTGCTTATCTTTTCTATTCTTGTACTCAATCTTGTAGCAATTGTCATGTCCACTTTCTCGTTCTGACATTCGCACACACATTCCTTCTTTTTCGCTGACTTTCCTTGAGAGTAGGTATATAGGCTTTATAAGTTTCGAGGTAGCTTATGCTCTAATTGATGTGTAGATCATTTCAGAACGTTGTCATCGTCTGTAAGATCTGTTAGTTACTAATTTAATTTAATCAAAGGATAAAGACAATATATTTTAAAGATATCAGACGGTTGCTTATGAACCTTTTACGGATGACCAGATGATTGCGTAAAAACATATATTTTAATTGTTTGTTATTATCAAAATATTTGAGGGTTACACATTCGTCCTTTGTCTTAACAATTTTTTTTCATTTTATATAATTATTATATATTAAAAATAATTAAATATTAGTTTATTGTTGAAAAATTGAAGTGGGCTTTTGGTGTGGATTTGGGCCAAACCATCCATACCACATGAAAGGGTATATTTTTTGGAGTCTCACAAAAAATTTTCAGAATTTTTTCATTTATATAGTAATTATTTTACTAAAAAACTAATTAATTAACTAATAAATCAAGTTTTTGCTAAATAATTATGATTTTCAGATTTTTAATTATTTTTCCCTCAAAATAATATTTCTATAATTAAAATATACTTAGTATAAGTTTTTCAAAATACTCTGGGGTCAAGAACTCTCTAATTAGCCTCTGTAGTTAACTAGGGACATTTTGGTCTTTTCACAAAAATTATCTCAAAAAAATTTCAAGAAATTCTCAAAATTTTCATTAGCTATTCTAAGCATATTTATGTCTTAAAAATTAAATTTAAACATTTTTAGCTATTTTATTAATTTATTCCAATATTTGGCCTTTTTTGGACAAAATAGTCATTTTACCATTTCTGGGTCCGGTTCGGATTTTTTTTTAAAATCTAAACTAAGTAGCATTTATCAATACGAATGCAATAGCAAAGTCGGATTCTTGAGATTCCCATTCGATTCTCTAGAATTAATTACAGAATAAATAGAAAAATAGTTCAATGAATAAAAGTAGGGGTGTTACATAATAACCAATCTTTTAAAATAAATTTTTTTTCTTGTCTTAATATGGGTAGAAAATCATCCAACACATTATGAGCCTTAACTACAATCCAAGATGAGGAAACTACCCTAAAATCCATAATTAACTATAAAAGTAGTCTTAATCTATTAGGAGTGTAAAATCTATAGTCAACTAGTTTCTCTATGGGTTAGTTTGATTTGTTAAAAAGTATGGTACTGAACAACACAAAAATAATTGTTCCATGTTTGATTTGAAAAAAGATCATGGGACAACACAACTCAAGTGATAACGGACAAGACAAAAACACAATTTTTTGGTTACTCAACAAACACATGGGACAACTTTTTTGTCCCAAGTACAAAATACCCAAAAGATAAAAATACACTACCACCATTGTTGTCACCATTACCACCGTTGCCGGTGCTGCCACCACAATCGCCACCACCACCACCACTATCATTGATGCTGCCACCACAGTCGTTGGCACTGCCACCGCCGCCACCATTACCATTGTCGTCACCACTATTGTTGTCATCTCCACCATCATTATCGTCATTACTATAATCATCGCCACCACTACCGCCTTCGTCGTATTAAGATAATTAATATTAAAAAAGTATTGGAATAAAATTCACACTATTTACTTATGTTGTCCATCGTTTACCAAAAGTTGTACAGGATAAAAAATTGTCCTGTAATTTAAGTATTTGTCCTATATTGTTCTCCTTGTACTATACCTTAGTGTGTATCAAATGCACTTTATAACCTTTTTTAACTCTCTTTAACTGAAGCTCTCATTCTTGGCCTACCATGAACCACCAATGAATCACTTGTATGTAACTTTAGTTGACCAATTCGATCTCCATTACTACTTATGTGACCTTCCCCATGCTATAGAGATCCCACCATGATTTCTTCTCCACTCTAAACATGCTTCAGGTAACCTTAACTATGCGCTGACCAAGACTAATAAAAGAAGTTACATGTAAGTTCCAAGTATAACGATAATTGTAAACGAAAATAACAATATAATACGCAGATCTTGACATTGTTGAAGATGCTTACAGTTTTGAAAAGAAAGATGGGCGCTAAGGAGGCTCAATTACAAAAGATCCATTTTCATTTTATTCAATGCTCACAGTGTCTTGACCAAAAAACAAAATACTGAATCGCATTCTTGGGTGAACACACCCCTTGTAAGACTTTCATAGATCCTTGCTTTGTTCTGCTTGGATTCTTTCCTGGGAAGTTTATTTTCAATTATGATAAACGATGGAATGCGAATTTTTAAACAAAAGCCGAAATGCTATGGTGTCAAAAACACACTTCCACAAACAAAGGTAGGTGCACAATTTAGACCATTAAGAAAGTTACAACGATAAATTCATTAATTAAGCTACAATGAGACAACCATAAATGAGTTGTTTAATATATTTTAAACATTCAACAAAATGAGATATTAGGATACAAAAATGATATATTTCGTTCTATGGAAAGAATATAACCAACGAAAACGGAAAATGGAACATATCGAACCATTTGTTTCATTTCGTTTTATGTGTCAAACGCTACCAATGGAACCAAGATGTTATCCAATGACGTATATGCTAATGAGAAATGCTCCCATCACTTTCTAAAATACACTTCTAAATACATTTTTTATTATTAACTGAAATCTATTAAAAATTATAAAATTTTGTAAATCTCACTTTTTATTTAACAAGTTCTATTCATAATTTTTTAATTTTTAATAAATTTTAACCAATAATAAAATATATATTCGAAAGCGTGTGTTAGAATATGTACTCCGTATACGCCGGCATGTGGAGAATGTCTAAATGTAAGTTTGTTTAAATATCATTACTCTGCCACATTATATTCAGAGAAAAACCTGTAGCCATTGTAAAGTATCAATTTTCTTCTCGTGGTCTTATTGAAGTGCTATACCTACAGAATCTTAAACAGCAAATTCTCTAGTTCAAAAGCTGCAAACATTAAGCGGTGATAATCACATACACCTGTTTTCATGAGCAGGATTACCGTAACAATCAAGTTTTCACCACAGTGGAAGTATCATTAAGTTTAAGGAGGCATTGCATTATACAACATGGAAAAAGTACAATAAAGGCTAATTACGAAGATGCTGTTAAAATCAATGGCTCTACATGACGATAGTACACATGAAGTATGGAAATGTAAACCAAATTTGAACCAACACCAAAGAAGACTAAATATAATGTTTGAACAGAGTGAAAAAAACCTGCAGAAAGTCTTCACTGGCACCTCATTTTACTCCATGTAAACTAGCAAAAGGATCGTTTCACGCACTGGCTTCAGGAACTGGGGTATACCAGCCATGATGGATCTCCACCACCTTCTTTCTTCGGGCAAGACGAGCCTTGCGATTTGCTCCAGTGTTCCTGTGCAGTGTGCCCACTCTCACGGCTTTGTCAATTACTGAGTATGCCTCTCCAATCAACTTCTCAATTGGGAGGATTTCTTCGGCTTGTGCATCTGGTTTCTTCTTAAGCACTTCCAGAGCTTCCAAAACCTGCAGACCATTGATTAGAGGATTGTTAAAAAAATTCCCCCCCCCCACAAATAATAGTATATAAAAGCTAGAAGTTGAGATGGTTGTACAGATGAGGAGAGGTTCTACACGAGTTTTGACAAGAATCAAGTGTGATATTTTGAGAATATTTTATAACCTGAGCAAGATCAGAAGCATCTGCTGCAGTTTAATGTACCCACAACTCTATGATTCACAATGTTAACATCAATGTTAGTGTTTGAAAGTGCTCAATATAAGCACTTGCAATTATAACATCTGTTACCGTGTCAGGCTTCTTAATTTTTTGGAGTCTTACATTAGGTTAGAGGGAACTGAACTAGTATTAGTTGTATTGGTACTTGACCTAGAATACTGTTACACTAACACAAACTAGGAGCATTAGTTGTATTAGTAAAGTTATATTAGTACATGTCATGCTGTCATACTAATGTAAAAGTCCTATTTTTCTCACCTCTTCATCTTTTCCTGACAATTTCAACATCTTTATTAAGGAAATTCCTCAGAACAAAAAGAATGCTGAGTCTCACACATGGGAAGTAGAACCACATATGGGTTGTGGGCAGACGTGCCATACTTTGCTTAAATAAGTTACTCTAAAGAAGGGACAAATAAGAACAATCATGTCTTTCACTCTAAAGTCCAGTAGAGTTTCATGCCAACAGAAAACCAAAATGTTTTTCTCAAGCATAGTGTTTTTACAATTTACAAATAGGGATGAGAGTGATATTGAATATTATTTGTTGCTATGACCTTAACCACTTAATTTTAGACACCGGAGAAAAGATATCACAATCTTTTTCAACGAAAGCAAAACATTCAATTAGTATGAACATCAATAAAATTTAATAGGGAAGGAAAAAAAAAAAAAGGAAGAAAAACATACTTATTCTTTTTCAGTCTATGCTAGCAACCTACCAAAACATAAAGAAAATTGTTTGAAAACAAAATCCATGCCTCCAGAAAAGAAAATTTAGATACAAACTATTTAAACCAGCCCTGCACAGTACACACAGCATCCCACAGCCACAGTTAGGTCCGACAAACAACAAAAACAACAACAAAGCCTTATCCGACTAAGAGCCATAGTTATGTCCAAGTCCAACAATTTAGAGTGAAGAAATTGTTACTTTCACATGACATTTCTCATTTCCTCCCGTGTAGCTCTCATACTTCATATCATTTCCATCTATTTTTTCTTCTTTCTCTCCCCCTTCTCTTACATACTATAAATGATCCACATTTCCCAACACGAGTCATGTCAGTTGCACATCACATGCAACTAACATTACTCCAATGCAAAAACACAAACACAACTCATTAATCAAACTAACAATTTAGTGATTTTTCATAGAATTTAATTAAATGAGTGACAATAGAAACTCCTGGTTTTGAGGCCTAAAACATGAATTTTCCTTTCCAACTCGCGTTCTTAAGGGGGTAACAGGGTACACAATTGGTCATCCACAACATGTAATACTCAAAAAACAGTTCCATCCTAAAACCATCTTTTGGATATCTAAGAATGAGTAGAATCGAATGAAATGAAATGCAAAAAACAGCATAATATAAAATAGAATGGAACAAAATTAAAATTTAATTAAAATGCACGGACAATGTATAGATTTTTTATACCATCATCTTATCATCAATTGTCATTTTGGTAAGATTGATGAATTCTGTAATAGTTACCTCAAAAGTCAATCCAGGATGATTTCTAATTAATTGACTGTGTAAAATTCTTTCCAATGTATGAAAATTAAACTCATAAAATTATCATTTCATAGTTTAGATATTTTATAGCAAAACATCATAAAACTAACTTTATCACTATTACATAGATTAATTCCATCCCAAACAAAAAGTTCAAGCTGGAATAAAATGAAACACACTCGCCTAGGTTCTATTTCATTCTCGATTCCACTTCAACCAATTCAAAACCATGCAATTGAAACATCTTTTGGCTCTCAAAAGGAGGAAACCATCAATTTGATCCTTAAAGTATCACCTTCTCTCCTAAATAGTCCTTAAACTAATAAAATTATATTAGTAGTCCCTAAAGTATTAAAAATCATGCTAAATAGTCTCTCAAATATTGAAAAATTCTTCAAATTAATCCCTTACTAGAGACTAAATTGATGGATATTCAATACTTTAATAATTACTTATGTAATTTCATTAATTTAAAGACTATATAGGAGAGAGGATGATACTTTAAGGACTAAATTGACGGTTTATTCAAAAGAAAACGGTTCATTAGCACAGTGGAGAGGAACCTTCTTGGTACGCGTTTTTATCTCCGATTTGCGAGCCTTGTTGTAAATGCGGCGTTTCTCGGCTTGGCCAGCTCTCTTTACTGCCGAATCCACCTTTTTCTTCGGAACAGCCTCGCAAACCACAGACGCGCGCCTCTGCACTGTGCTCAACGACAGGCAGTTACCTGAAACCAAACTGACCCACAATTGAAAACTGCACCAAAATCAAAACTTTCGCGTTTTCGGATGAAAATAAGGGAGAAAAGAGAAACCCCATCAAAGGAAGTGGGTGAATGGTACCTTGTGAGAAGAGAGGGTGAGAGAGGTTTCTGGAGAAACCGAGAGAAGCAGAATTGGAGATGGAAAGGGAAGAAGAGGAGGAAGTGAGGGAAAGGTTCCTCATTTGGGAGGGAAGGGTTAGCCATGAGCACGAAACTGATGCTGCCATCTCTCTCTGTGGGTGTGAGTGAAGAGGCTCTTCTTCTCTCTCTCTCTATCCGTTGAGGAGAGGGGATGATGATTGTTGATTGTTGTTGGTTCTCTATGATATTACATATTCCCCGTACTACCCTTGTTGCTTTCTTTATTTTATTTCATTTTATTTTTGTTTAATTACACTCTGTGTCATTCAAGTTTTATTATTTTGTAAATTTTATTATTGTGTTTTTTTTTCACAATTTGTCACTTTATTTTTGAAATCTTACAAATTTTGTGAATTTTTATTTACTAAACAATTGATGATTGGATAAAATTTGTAAAATTTTAAAAATAAAATAGTAAAATACGAGAGAAAAAAATATAGTTATAAAATTCGCAAAAATAATAAAATTTAAGTGACACAAAGTGCAATTAAGTCCTTTTTTTTTTCCTGATTTTATTGTGAGTGAGTGTGTGTGGGTGTATTAATTTGAAGAGCCAAATTGTTTAAATTTCGATCCTCAATTTAGGGAAATCTTTTATGATGAGATTCGTACATGAAGAAAAAAGAAGAAAATATTCATGAAGGATGTAGCTCCTCTTTTCCAATGGTAATTTTAAGTATAATTGTCTAATTCTTTATTTTGTAATGACTTTTAAATTTTTACTTACTTTTATGATCTAAGTTTTATTTATTTCTTTTATTCTTTTAACTTTTTAAAATTTAACTATATGGTCTTTTTCATTTAGTCAAAAAGGGATTTTCTTAAGCAGGAAAAAAAAATGGGATGGTCAAGTGTTACAACTTCACCATTTATTTTTTTAAACTTCTATTTTACAATAGAAATATATTGCATTAATAAAAAATTTTGAAGAACTAAGATTTCATGGAGTGGTAATGTCACTTCAAAGGATCCATTTCCCATTTACTTGGTTCAAGAAACAAACCATTAAGAGTTTTGATGAAAACAAAATAATATATTAGTATGATTTGAGAAAAAAAAATAAGAGTATTTATTCAAAGACTATAATGGAAGTGTGTTGAATGAAAAGCAAATAGTAAGCATTTAATAACTTCATTAATAATTCCATCTTTTTGTTGCTACTGGTCATTTTGGTATTCAAAATAGGGTTTGTTTTGGTCTTCATGGAAAACATGACTAGCTAGGGTGTGACTTTAAAATACGATAGAGTGAACAACTAGTTTGGAGGTGCTATAACGAAAGAGGAGAAGTGATTTGTAGCTCAATGGAGGTCAATGTATGTGGTGTTGTTAATTGGTGGGTTTCCATTATAAAAGGGCGTGGCAAGACAAGAAGGAAGTGGTGGCAAGGTGTATATTTGGAAACATGGTATAAATGTGAAAAACCATGTCAATTTATTAAAAAACAATGTACAAGTTATACCAGCTAGCTTCACAAAAAACATGAGAAACCACGTCAACAATGTGTAACCAAACACGCCATAAGTACTGAGAGTTGTGGTGGATCTATAGGCATAGAAGATATAGTGACACTATAATGATAGAGATAGTGATTTCATCCTACTTTTGTTGACTAATCGTATATTTGAAAACACGATATAAACATAAGAAACCACGTCAATTTACTAAAAAAAACATACAAATTATACCTACTAACTTCATGTCAACAATGTATAACCAAACACGCTATAAGTAGGAAGAAGGAGGTTAGTGGTGGATCTATGGACATAAAGAGAAAGTGAGATAGTGACTCAACAATTATAGAGATAGTAATCTCATTCTACTTTCCTTTCATAAAATAATTCTTTTTCCTTACATACGAATAACACCTCATCCCCTCCGCCTGCCCAAGGCAACCGTCTTTTACCACAATTAATTAATTAGAACACCTTAAGTAACCCTGTTAGAGTTGTTCTAAGCAAATATGTAAAGTAAAAAAATAAAAAATACTTCAATAATTAATTTACAATTAATTAGAAGATATTTTAATTTAAGTGAAGATAGATGCATTTTTACTATGTTAATTTATACGCTTATTCACTTTAAAAAAAGTAGTTTTTATTTCAATTTTCCCTCTATATGTTCAATTTTATCTTAAATGTTAATTGTACTCTTGTTTGATGACATTTTAATAAAAAAAAATAAAAGTTAAAATTCATATGCAAACTTTTTTTTTTATAAACCTGTATTTTTTTTAATGCACCATAAATAAATTATCTCTTTGTTTTACCCAAATATCTCAGCCCTTTTAGGTTACTTTTCTTACGTAATACTACAGTTTTACAACACGTTGAAGTAAATATCCCACCCCTTTTAGTGCTTGATTCATGTCCATCTCAGCTTTCTTCCTTTGTTATTGCTGAAGCATTAGGAACTTGCTTTATCCGTTCCTAGTTTTTGTTTTTTAGCTTTCATACTGATTAAAAAAAAAAAAGCTTGTTATACACTTTTTAATGAGTTATTATCAAATTAAAAACTTATTCATAAAATTAACTGTAAATTTTAATAAAATAAATAAAACATTTTTAAGTTTTCCAAAAATACTTTTTCATAAAAAGTAATTTTACATGAGACACAGTTCTGTCAGTTCATTACTAAACGAAAGCATCTTAACAAAAATTTAAATTATCAGTTGTTAGTTTCTAGAACTAACCCCTCCAGTTAAATCCAACTTAATTGATTAATAAACATTATAATAAACCTCCGAATAAAATTTATTACGATAAATTTAAAAAATTATAAAAAATCATAAACTATTCGTACAAAATTAAATATATTACGTAAATATCATTTCTGTATATTAAAAACGTTTACGGACATCTAAAACAAAATCATTACACACAAATCTTATGAATAGTCGTAACTGGTAAGTTATACAAAGATTATATGAAATGATAAACAAGTTTAAGCATAAAATTAATGTAGCACTATGTTCTGATCTTGTATATAGACCTAGTATTTGTCAAACTTAAATATTCAAAAGTTACAATACGGAATATTTGTCAAAATTATACACTAAAGTTTAACTATATATCATATAAGCTCTGTATTCTAGGCACGATGTTCTGTGTTAAAACTAGTAAATGCCATATAAAGCTGAAAATTAGTCGAAAATCTACTGCATTTTTGTACAATATATATATATATATATATATTGTTGAATGCAGATCATGACAAATTACTGCCTGTAGCAGAACCTGAGAAACAAGATGCTGCAATCGAACTTGAATAAGCTAAATGATAGCTGAATGCAAGTTTAGTATATATAGACTTTAACTGTTGAAAAAGACTGCTCTTCACACACAGCACACTAGGAATGACAATCTTATTCAGATCTGACATTCAGATCTGACGAGTATCTACAAAAAATACACATAACGAATAGGACATATATCTGCTCAATGATAATAGGACCGATCCCGAATTTTTACTTACAAAATTTAGTGAGGATAAGTACAAGTATGGGTACTATAATATTCATCTCACTCCATACCCACGCATATATATATATATAATTTATTTTTAAAAATAAAAATATTATAAGTACAAACAAAAAATAAGAATTTAATTTATATATATTGTTAACATAAAATATTTATATATATATTCAATAGGAATTTATCTTATCGCAATGTCATATTAATAAATATAAGATAATCAAATTTTATTAAACATTTATATAAAAAAGGTATGCACCAACATTGCATATAAATTAAATTTCAAAAATTCATACGCCACTAAAAATATTAAATTATATAAAAAATTATATTCTCTTTCAAATGCATGCTTTGCTCTACTAACCTACTAGAATCAGCATAGTAGTGAAGAGGTTAAGATAATATGCATGAAGTCATAAATTCTAACATTAGTATGACCATTATATACAAAAAAAAATGCATACATTACTTCTAAAATATTATTGATAATACTTATAATCATTATTACTACTAAACGTAATTTTTTTAAAATTAAAATTATTCAAATTTTATTTGATATTAACTA
Organism: Spatholobus suberectus; assembly: GCA_004329165.1. Classification (NCBI taxonomy): domain Eukaryota; kingdom Viridiplantae; phylum Streptophyta; class Magnoliopsida; order Fabales; family Fabaceae; genus Spatholobus; species Spatholobus suberectus. Next base: position 53,570,574 of record CM014731.1, on the reverse strand, counting down.
TATTAAAGAATAGATTAAATACATGCTATTTTATATATTGATAGTGAAATGTTAAAAACACTTAATTATAAAACTTTGATCCATAAAAAAAATTAAATGTTTTGATAAATTATATTAAATTAAATATTAAGTATGAATTTTGCCTAAAACCTTAAATTTTTTGTTACCACTCTGCAATTAAGCAAGGTGCGAGTAACGGGTGCTAGCATATAAGTATCCAACAAGTATGAAAATGAGGATTAAAATTGCTAGCTGCGTGAGTATAGATCAGGTACGAATATTTTTTTTCAAACGTAAATATGAAGACGGATACAAAAATACCTTACCCAAATCTTATCCATTGTCATCTCTACAACACACTCAAACATGAAAAGAATCACTATTTGCTAGAATTGACCCAAGCCATTGAAATATAATCCACTTCAAAAATTATGATAAATATATTCATCCCATTAAGTTCCAACATTTGACACGATTTTGAGCAAAAGGGTTTTTGATCTATGGCACTACACATTGTATTAGAGAGGGAGGAAAAAAAGAATGTACCCCTATTACAGGTATTGCCACTCGGGTGTGTAAACTAAAATCTCTCAGCCGTCATCACAACAGGTTGAGCTTCAACATGCTTTTTAATAAGATATGGACCCATTCCAACAGCTTCCTGCAACTGCATGCAAGATTACTAAATTGTCACTTCAATAAAAATATAGGCAAACAAGCATGAATTCTAACTATATATTACTTTGATTGTTTGCATTAAATTTTTTCAAAATTAAATAACAATAAGAAGATAATTAAATAATTCATATTCTTATATATTTTAAAAGTATATATTACGTAATTTTGATATATATGAATGAAATATCAAATAATTTTATATTAATATAAAGATCTATGTAAAAGAAACTTTCAATTTAATGGTAGATTTAAAATTATCCAATCAAAAGTTATATATATATATATATATATATATATAAAAAAAAATAGAGCGCATACCAAAGCCAAGAAAGAAAACACAAATAGTGGAAAGGTTTGGTATCTAACCTTTGCAGCTATTCCCGCAAAAGCAGGATCAGCAGAAACTCTACTAGTGTGTGTCAATGATTTGTGTATCGCCTTGCAGCAGTTATATCTGGCTTCCATACCTGAAATGCTCCAATTCATGTTAAATTAATGCGTGTCAAGAAAATACAGTTGGAACAAAGTAATGGGAAAACTTATGGTATGACTATTATAGGGATATTAACAGTCATCTAAATCATAATACATACCTATTTTTGTGGTTTCAGAACTTGGGTCGGTCACTTTATTTATAATCTCTTGTTTTGAGCATATCTCCATCAAGCACCACGGTCGGGCTACCAATCCACTTATCATTCTATAGCCCTGAAAATATGTTAAAACGGGATGTCACATGAGAGTTGTTTTAGTAAATTGTTTATGGACAATTATATATAGTGTATCAAATGAGAACTCAAAGTTATTGGATGAAATAAGAATAATAAATATAGATCATTAGATCATATTTGAATGGTAAAGATTGGAAGATAAATGTATGTAACATTCTTAAGTGGTCATGTGACTAGTAACTAACTTTTAAACTTAATCATTCATGTATGATTGCATAACTCAAATTTATTAGTGCTCATTCTTACAAGATATGTTCCCTATATATATAAACCTAAGTGCTTCATTATTGATTGCTACGTTTTGGCTGTACAGCAGACCGACATTTTGCAGTTTAAGAAAAGCTAGTATAAACAGATTCACTTCTAAAATTAATGAAATTATTTGGATTAGAAGACCTACACGCTACATTGTTGAGTTTTGGATTTATAGTGACCTGTCATTTCCATCCAACAAAATCACCTAGACTGATTGACTTCTAAAGTATATACACTGAGGAAATTATTCAAACAATATAGTGCATATAAACTAATCATATGAAAGTTCATATTAATGACTCACCGCTAGACGTATTTCTGAATTCTGCTGCAAAACTGACAGAAAAAGACCCTGCAAATTACATGAACTTGGTGAGATTGTAGTATTTCAATGTTTAATTAAAAAGCTATCAAGCAAGACAACTCAACGACTATTGTAACATCGAGGATCTTTGGTTCTAATAAAACTTTTTAAAAGGTAGAGGGTAAAGGCACTTACAGCCTACTGTCTGCAAGTAACTGATCGATAAAATCTTTCTAAAATTCATGGAACAAAGATGTTCCGTCTAATTATGAGGGGCACAATTACTATTTAATCAACATTCATTTGTTAGGTAAGTTTCTGTTAAACATATTTTCTGTCATGTGCATATATATCAAGATGGACTTCTCACTGTACTAATGTTTATCTTAAATCACTTCCTGTAGAGTGTTACATAATGATACATGTTCTAAATTATAGTATTTAGATCAAAGGAAAGAAAGAAACCAAAGTAGGAAAAAAATTTAGTACAAAAAATACACAGCATATATACTATAGTATTAATCAGTGTGGTCCTCTTTTTTTTTTTTTTTTTGATATTCAAATCACAGGTAATCATGTCATGACTAAGTTAGGACAAAGCTACAGCTTAGATAAAGTTTCATATATATGCTAGTCCTTTTAGTTCAAAGAGAAACCAAATCATTATAAATAGAACTTAAAAATAATTAACAAATAAAAAGCACTTGAAACTATAAAGAATGAAAAAAGGCAACCGATGGTGTCAGCTTTGAGCTTCTGGATGCTGTTTCATAAATTAGGCGTCGCAGGTTTTCTTCTGCTTCAGCATTGAGTACGATGTTATTCTCAGATCTGGTTTCTCCCGAGATGTTTCCAAGAGCATGCAATGCAGCCTGTGATTGGCATTTAAGAAACCATGTAAGTTAGAACTTAGAAGAGAAGTTATTAGCATATAACATATTCCATGTAAAATGGAATTCCAACTTTTTTTACAATTGAGAACTACTAAAAATTTAGGATTAATTGCACATTTTGTTATCTAACTTTCAAAATTTCGTACATTTTACCACTCAATTATTTTTTTTGCACATTTTGTCACCATTCAAATTTTTGCTCATTTTGTCACCCTTAGCCTGATGCCACTAGTTGACCGATGACATGGCATTTTTTACCGCTGACATGGCATGTTGACTGCTGATGTGGACTGCTGATGTGGTAAGTTGCCATATCAGCAGTCAACTAGCGATGTCAAACAGTGTGGCAAAATGTGTGAAATTTTGAAAGTTGGTAAAATGTGCAATTAAAATAATTTGGTACAAAATTCGTGAAATCGTGAAAGATAGGTGACAAAATGTGTAATTAAGCCAAAAATTTATTCAAGTAATGCATTTTCTTTTGAACTGCACCTTCTAGAGGGTACAAAAGCAAAATTAGATTACTGGATTTGTTACATCCTTGGAAATTATTAGCAGTGGCAATATATGTAAAATGACTTCACGTTTTACTCAGGGATTGAATGGTATGTCCTGCACACAGACTACTTGAATGCTACACATCAGATTGATGTCAGGGAGGCAAACATGTTCCAGTCACCTGGAAATCTCATGGGCCCTTCTTAAATAGATGCTATAAACCCAGGGAACAACACTTTCAAGATTCAGAACATTACTACCAAAACACTGCTTGAGGCAAATTGCATCAATGCACCCATAAATGCAGTTTCAGCTATTTTCATCCTTGAGGACAATATGCTCCTTCAAGTTATTTGAGCAAGCAATTGACAAGAACATACAATGGGACTATGGGAGCATCAAATTACATTAGTTTAGGATACCTTAAAACACTTCAAAAAGAAAAGAAGAATGAGTATATAGTTCACTAACCAGCTGTCTACCATGCCCTTGTGGTCCTTGTCGATCAAAAGCGGCATCTATGACATGTCTAGCAGCAGGTGATGAACCAGAGAGTAGCAATGTAGCTCCTTGGATGGCTATGATCACAAAAAAACATGAAATAAAATTTGTAGTGTTTAAATAAAAAGAGGTTCTCAATAAAACAATTATCAATATTGAAATATAAACTGATAATTAAGTGGTTTGAACATGCTTAAGAAGGGAAGTTGTGAGGTCAGTGTTGTGAATTACTATGGTTGAAGATTGTCTTGGATGATGGAATTATTTAAGGGTAAAATCCAGTGTTCCCAAGAGAGTGTTTTCCTAACAATAAAACTGTCATTAGTAACACCCACAATCCCTTTCAACATGACAAAACCAAGCATAATGTGATTGATCATCATTTCATAAAGTCAGACAGTGGTTTGACTACTAATTTACTACTCTGTTTGTTCTCTAGGATCTTCAATTAGTAGATGTGTTAACTAAAGGACTGCCCACTGAAAAGCTTCAGAACCTCATTTGCAAGATGGTAATGTGATATGATGATGTGTTAACTAAAGGACTGTCCATTCACTAACTTGAGGGGGAGTGTTGTGAGGTCTCACTTTGATGACGGAAGTGCTGAAATGCTAGTGCTTTTTTGTTGGAAATAGCAATAGTATTTAGGGTTGTACCATTGTATTGGAAGGATTAGGATCATTAAACGGTCACCTTTGGAAATAACAAACAATTGTTAAAGTAGCATTGGAAACAATTGGAGTTAATGAAGCATTGGAAATTTAGGATAATAGGAAATAGTTTCATTCCTATTTATTGTTCTTGTACATATAAGATGTGTCTATTCTTTGATGTATATGATTACAGCCTGCTGAGTGAAAACCACTCAAGCATTTCACTCAAACCTTCTATATTACTTTCCTAGATCTTCATCAAATAATGGAGATCAATCCAAAGGTTCTTGCCAATGTCAATCGGCTTGAAGCAATGACAAATCTGCTTCAGGTGGGCCAAGGGGCCATTGGCCCCAGCCCTAATGCACATATTGTATAAATATTAATTATATTAGCAATGTATCATTCATGCGCTTTGTGTAAGATTAAATTGACTAATGAACGTGGAAATTAATAATTACTTCTAAGTCATGTGAGTGTAGGTAAACAGATAAGGCAAAATCTATTGATCAGTTTTCATTTTTCAATATAAATATATGTTGACATTAATATATGCTTATGTTTATACATATATATGTATGTACTTGTACATATCAAATTGAATCATAAATCACTGCTTCTAAATGTACAGATGTGTAATGGAGATAATCTCTTCATTTTGAAGTCACTTGGCATATTTAGAGTAAAGGTAACCATTTCCCAGGAGCCAAGCCCACCTAGTAGGGTAAGGGCCAGAACCCAGAAGACTTGGTTGTTGCAAGCATTTTCCAACAATGAGTTTGTGCTAATGCTTTGAAGCTTTTTCAGTGTTCATTTTTGAGGTTTCAGGCAGACTATGGACTGGAAGGGTTTGTGGAATTTTTTCCATGCAAAACTTGTGCTATAGGAATATGTTCTTAGCTTCTCATGGACTTCCATCCACGGCTATATTTAGGGGGGTTTCTTTCTCTAATGCCCCATAAAGAAAAGGTTCCCTTGAGTAAAATTTAATTTTTCTCTATTTCTGCCTTTTGTTTTGGTTCCAGAGGATTCCATATTCTCCACTGTTGTATTATCCTCTCCTCTATCAATATAATTTTTTTTTATTAATAGAAAGAGTCAATTAGATAGACCAATTTACAGGGGCACCTTTTTGTCTCTGAATTATGAAGAAGTCCCTCATTTTAAATTCTAACCCAATATCATTCTGGGGGCATGTTATGTTAAATTTTAGTATCAGTAATTTCTTTAAAAGGAATAGGAGTCATGTTGATTTAAAATTTAAAACAATGGAGATCAATGTTATCTGTCAAATCCCAGTATATAATTTTGTCATTTTAAGTACAACAAAAATTACAAAGGATGGGAGGTAATCAACTTTCAAGGTAGACCACAGGCATAGTAGTTAATTGTGTGCAATAGCACCACTATAGCGGCATTGCATCACATCGCACCCCACAACACTCCTGTGTTACTCGTCTAGTGGCGTTGTGTCAGGCCTCAAATTGTCTAGCCCAATCCAACTCAGTCATGGGCCGTGGTTTGGAAGACATACAGCAGAAGGAATAAAAAAGATTAAGAGTAAGAGGATAAAATGGGAAATAGAGGAGTAAGAGTTAGTTATGCTTTTGTGTAAAAAGGAGAGAGAATGAGTGAGGGGGAAGAGTAGTTTTTGAATTCTATTAGTAGTGGGTCAGGAGCTTTGCTCTATGGGTATCGCAAATTTCATCTCTGTAATACATTCATCTTCTTCAATAATACAGTATTTTCCATTTCTGATTTTTGGTCTCTGACAATTGGTCCAACCTGCCGAATACATTGCTCGAGTCGATAATGTCGAAGTTTATGCCCCAAGGACGCGAAGGAGCCCTAACAGCCATGGAAGGTCGTGTAAACTCGTTGGAGGTTACAGTTAAGAATCCGGTGGAGACACACGAGAAATCCTAATCAGAGTTGCAGAATCTGATGAATAAGATGGAGGAGATGAGGCAAATGGGAGTTCAGTTGTCACGAGGCTTGAATGTGAATATTCTACATATGGGGTCGCCAGACTCAAGTGAGAATGAGTCACACAATCAAAAAATTCTAGATGCACAGTTCTATTCGAATTTCATTCAGCAGTGAAGGTGGAACTTCAGAGTTTCGACAGCACTGACCTTGGTGCATGGGTAACGAGAGCGGAAACATACTTTGAAATTCAAGAGACCCGACCTGAGTTGAAGGTACGTCTAGCTAAAATTTGTATAGAGGGACCTACTATTCATTGGTTCAATCTCTGGTTAGAGAGTGAATCAAAACCATTGTGGGAGGTTCTCAAAGCAGCATTGCTTTGGAGGTTCAAAGGAGCGTTTATCGAGAACCCATTTGAGAGTTCTGCAGAGATACAACAAGATGGTACTGTGGTTTCTTATATTGAGGAATTTGAGTACCTAGCCTCTCAAGTTCCTAAGATGCCGGAGCAGCAATTTATGGCCTATTTCATGCATGGTCTACGTGCTGAAATTAGGAGGAAGGTCAGGATACATAAACCTGACAACAAGGTAAGGATGATGGAGCTTGCAAGGGCGATTGAAGCTGATTTACTTGAGGAAAATCACTTAAAACCCTTCTACAAAAAGGGTTCAAGGGAGCCACAGGGAACCATACTCTGTTTTTGCATGTGGGAACAGAGCATTCTGTGATGTTAAAATCTGGAGGAAACTCGAGTGGTAAGCAAAAGAGAGAGTTCCGTCATGATGAACTGAAGACTATAGGCCCTAGTGTGGGCAACATAGGTGCTGGAGAAAGGTGATTTGGAGGCGGTAGGGATCATGGGGTGCGTCATTTATCTTATGGAGAGTTAATGGAAAGGAAACAAAAAGGGTTGTGTTTTAAATATGGTCACAATTTTCATCCAATGCATCAATGTCCAGAGTGCCAATTGAAACTAATCATTGTGGATGACGAACCGCCGGAAGGTGGGGAACATGAAGTGTTGGCCTTAGAGATGGAGGAGCAACAACCAGATGAGTTCACATGTTCGCTCCTTAGTAGTTGTAATGTAGAGAAGAGGGATGGTTTTCAGCCTACAACCATGAAGATCAAGGGGAAGGTTAAGGGTGTCCCTGTGATAATTTTAATTGATAGTGGAGCTTCGCATAATTTTATTTCAATGAGGGTGGTGGACTTTTTGGGGTTGGATTATGGACAAACTACAACTACAATAGTGACATTGGGCGATGGTCACAAAAAAAATGTGCAAGGACGTTGTAAAGGGGTATTGGTGGAGTTGGATGAGTTGCAGATAATCATTGATTCATATGTTTTTGATGTGGGGGAAGTGGATTTGATTTTAGGAGTGGAGTGGTTGGCTACTTTAGGAAAGGTGACCACTGATTGGAAGAAAAAAACTATGGAGTTTAACTATGAGGGAAGGAAGATAAAGTTAAAGAGAGAGGTCAATTCTGGGAGAGCACTTGATTCTTTGTTTTGCTTCTTCACTCAAGAGGTGCAAGAGATAAACAGATTGATGTGGCCTAGTAATATACAAAAGGTTGAAGGTTGTGGAGGAGAAGGATTAACAAATGAACAAGAGGCAAGGCTACAACATATCTTACAAAATTTTTCAGAAGTGTTTTCAAAGCCTAAGGGCTTACCTCCTAGGAGGATCAAGGAGCATGTGATTGTTTTAAGGCAAGGGGCAGGACCCGTGAATGTAAGGCCTTACCAGTACCCATACTATCAAAAAGAGGAGATAGAGAAGCAAGTGGATGAATTATTGATGTATGGAGTCATTAGACCGAGCATGAGTGCCTATTCTAGCCTGGTGATATTGGTTAGAAAGAAGGACCATACTTGGAGGATGTGTGTTGATTATAGGGCTCTCAATAAGGCAACAATACCTGACAAGTATCCTATACCGGTTATAGAGGAATTGCTTGATGAATTGAATGGGGCCTTTTATTTCTCTAAGCTAGATCTAAAGTTAGGATATCACCAAATCCAGGTAAGAGAAGATATCCCTAAAACAACTTTTAGAACACATAATGGCCATTATGAATACCTTGTGATGTCTTTTGGGTTGATGAATGCATCGGCAACCTTCTAATCTTTGATGAATGATGTGTTTAGGCATTTTTACAGAAGTTTGTGCTTGTGTTTTTTGATGATATATTAGTGTACAGCAGTGATTGGGAGTCGCATATCTAGCATTTGGAGCATGTGCTGTCTTGTTTAAAAGAACATGGATTGGTTGCAAATAAAAAGAAATGTCATTTTTGGCTGGAAGGTAGTGTGAAATATTTAGGTCATGTGATTTTTGAGGATGGGGTGGCTATGGATCCGGAGAAGGTGAGAGGTGTCTTGGAGTGGCCCGTTCCTAAAGGTGTTAAAGGCGTTAAGGGTTTCTTGGGGTTAACTGGGTATTATAGGAAGTTCATTGAGGATTATGGAAAAATAGCCAAACCTATAATAGATTTAATAGGGAAGGAAGGTGTTGAAAATTAGAATAAAATATTCTGAATTTATTGTAGTTTATAGGCATGTAATCATTGATTTAGAAGAAACTAAATATTCTCTATTTATGTATCATTAATGTAATAAGCCTATATAAACTCGTTTCCGTTGTGTATTCAGACACACGGTTTCAGTCAAATATGTCTTTGTTTTCTCTTTCTTAACATGGTATCTAGAGCCTAACAGAGGCATCTCAAGGACCGTGCCTGCCTGGTGGACCCACTGTCCCCGGAGACAAAAAATTTTGGCGAACCGTGTACGTCTCCAATTCGCTCCCTGTTCCAGCGCCATCGTCCGTTTTTTCGGTGTCTTCTCCTGCCACCACCGCCGCCGCTGCTCTGGCTACTTTTCCAGCCGCCAACCCCACAGTCCGGATCACCATTCGCCAATCTACACAGATCCGTCAACGGCGACCCCATCCGGCGTTTCACACTCGCTCATGCGCCTCCCCCCTTTTGAGCCAAACAGCACTTCTCAACGGCGCGTGGCGGCACGTGGAGGGTCCTTTCCGACCGTGACTCTGACGTGGGCGTCGCCCTACCCAGACGACCTCACCCTCCGACTTTCGCCTCCGTCCGATTAGTTTTTGACCGCCTCCTGTTTTCTACCCGCGCGTCAAGTACTGTTCATATGTTAGCTATTTTGACGATTTTTTTTACCACTCACCATGGCTTCCTCTGGCTCCTCAATTCCACCTAAGGCAGACACCATTCTCTTTCCAAACTTTCCGCTCTCTACTAAGAAACTGGACGGTTTGAACTACTCCACTTGGGCCTCAAACAGAACCTTATGGATTAGTGGTCTGGGCTTCAAAGCCCACCTCACTAGTACCATTGATTCTGTCAACGCAGGTGAACGTGCACAATGGGCAAAGATTGATGCCCAATTATGCAATGTCATTAAACCCACCCTTCACCCTTCTATTAAGCCGATTTTTTGGCCCCATGTCACTTGTGAATCAGTTTGGACCGAGGCACGCGCCCTTTATACTAATGACACGCAGCGCCTATACAATGTTTGCCATGATTTGATGACCCTCATTGCCCCTCAGCGCTTTGATGGCCCTATGTCTGCATATCTTGGGCGAGTTCATGCTGCTCTGCATGATTTTAATGAACTCTTGCCTCCTACCGCCTCGATTCCAACTGAAGCTAAGAAGGAACTGGAGAATCGGAGTGCCTTTTTCATGGTCCTTGCCCTCTACGGCTTGTCACCAGAGTATTCTACTACTTGTGACCAAATTCTTGGGTCACCCACGGTCCCTACAATGACATCCACCTCTTCTGCCCTCCTCCGCATTCCACCGAAGGTCCCTATGGAGATCCATACTCCCACAACTAGTGATACCTTTGCTCTTGCATCTCAGAGCACTACCTCCGGATGTACTCACACTGGGACGTCTCACTCCAAGAATCGTCCCAAGTGTGAGCATTGCCATCGCCTTGGGCATACCATTGACCGTTGCTGGAAGTTACATGGTAAACCACCTCGTCCCACCAATGTGGGTCACACACCTCTGGTGGAAACCACTCAACTTGCTGATCAACCCCGAGCTACCCCGGCTACTTATGAGGATTTTGTCAAGTGGTTTGAGACTCGCCAGACCCCTGGCACCACTGCTTCTGTTGCACAAACTGGTAATTCTATTGCTTGCATCTCCCAATCTCCTTCCCTGTGTCCTTGGGTGCTTGACTCTGGTGTGTCTGACCATATCTCTGGTAATCGCTCCCTTTTCTCTTCTCTGTCTACATCTGGCTATTTACCCACGATTACATCTGCCAATGGTTCTCAAACAAAGTTCAGTGGTATTGGCATTGCACATCCCCTACCCTCCCTAACTGTCGAGTCTATGTTATATGTCCCTAATTGTCCTTTTAACCTGCTTTCTGTTTATCGTCTTACCCAATCCCATGACTTTGTCATTACCTTTAATAAAGATTCTGTTACCTTGCAGGACCGGACTTCAGGCTAGATGATTGGCATCGGATGTGAGTCTCATGGCTTCTATTATCTCTCTACGCCTCCACAAGCATACTCAACCACTGTCCCTCCGACGACCATCCACGCTCAGCTGGGACATCCTGGTTTGTCGAAGCTTCAGAAGATGGTACCAAGTCTCTCTAAAATCTCTAGTCTTCACTGTGAGTCTTGTCAAATAGGAAAACACACTCGTACTACGTTCCATGATAGAGACAATAAACGGGCTATGTCCCCATTTGCCTTGGTCCATTCTGATGTCTGGAGTCCCTCTCGTAATGTTACCTCTTCTGGTTTTAGGTATTTTGTAACTTTTATTGATGATTTTTCCCGTTGTATATGGTTATGTTTAATGAAACATAGATCCGAACTTTTTTCCCTTTTTCAGAAGTTTTATCATGAGATCAAAACCCAATTTGGTATTCCTATACGCTCTATTCGTAGTGATAATGCTCGTGAATATTTGTCTCATCAGTTTCAACACTTTATGGCATCCAAGGGCATTCTCCATCAAACATCCTATGCCCACACTCCTCAACAAAATGGAGTGACTGAACGCAAAAATAGACATCTCATTGAAACTACTCGAACTCTTCTCCTCCATGGTCATGTTCCCCCACGCTTCTGGGGTGATGCTATACTCACAACCTGCTATCTCATCAATCGCATGCCATCCTTTGTCCTAAATGACCAAGTTCCCCATTCGATCCTTTTTCCTCACTCACCCCTTCATGAGCTTCCTCCTCGAATCTTCGGCTCTACCTGTTTTGTCCACAACCTAACCCCAAGTCTCAACAAACTCTCCGCCAAGGCCATCAAATGTGTCTTCTTGGGTTACCATCGCTCTCAAAAAGGATATCGCTGCTACTCTCCTACCCTTCAAAGGTATTTTCTTTCCACCGATGTCTCCTTTTTTGAGTCTATCCCTTATTTTGAGTCTACTTCCTTCCCTCCCGATATGTGTCTGTCTGCTCCTCCTGGTACCCCTACTCATGTCCCACTTCTATCTGTCTCCGTGGATGCCCCTATGGTGAATCACGATGTTCCAACGAAGCCTCTGGCCGTGCGACCTCTTCAGACATATCACCGTCGCCAACGACCTATTGCCATTCCTCCGCCCGCACCTACACCAGCTTCCACAGATATAATAGAGGCCCTGTCAGACCCTTCCCCGGCGCCATCTTCTCTACCAGATTCGGGCTTGCCCCCTGCCACTGATTGGCCCATTGCTCTACGAAAAGGTATTCGTTCTACTCGCAACCCGTCTCCTCATTATGTTAACCTTAGTTATCACCATCTTTCTCCTTTGCATTATACCTGCCTCTCTTCTTTGCCTTTTGTGTCTATTCCTCACTCTCCAAGTGAAGCCTTATCTCACCCTGATTGGCGGCAAGCAATAATTGACTAGATGTGTGCTCTTCAGAGCAGTGGTACCTGGGATTTGGTTCCTCTTCCCACTGGCAAGTCCGCTGTTGGGTGTCGTTGGCTATACACTCTTAAGGTTGGCCTTGACAGAACTATTGATCGTTTCAAGGCTCGTTTAGTGGCTAAAGGATACACACAGGTGTATGGACAGAACTACATTGATACTTTCTCTCCGGTCGCCAAAATGGCATCTGTCAGCCTCTTATTCTCTACGGCTGCCATTCGCCATTGGCCCCTCTTCCAACTTGATATCAAAAATGCCTTCCTACATGGCAATCTTGATGAAGAAGTCTACATGGAGCAACCTCCTGGGTTTGTTGCTCAGGGGGAGTCCTCAACTATGGTGTGTCGGCTTCGTAGATCCCTATATGGACTTAAGCAGTCCCCCCGAGCATAGTTTGGCCGCTTTCGTACCGTTGTACAGCAGTTCGATTTGACTCGCAGTGAAGCCGACCACTCTGTCTTTTATCGCCATTCACCTCAGGGATGCATATATCTTATTGTTTATGTGGACAACAACGTCATTACGGGCAGTGATCAGCGTGGCATTCTTCGTTTGAAATAGTACCTCTCCCAACAATTCCAGACTAAGACCTTGGTAAGCTTCGGTATTTCCTAGGTATCGAAGTCACTCAATCCAAGGATGGTTTGGTGATCTCTCAGAGGAAATACGCTCTTGATATCCTAGAAGAAACTGGCCTATTAAATGCCAAGCCAATAGACACTCCTATGGATCCTAATGCCAGACTGCTACCAAATCAGGGGGAGCCCTTATCAGATCCTAGGAGATATAGGAGACTGGTTGACAAGCTGAACTATCTCACAGTCACTCATCCAGATATTGCCTTTGCTGTCAGCATGGTAAGCCAGTTCTTAAACTCTCCTTGTCAAGATCATTGGGATGCAGTAATTCGGATACTTAAATACATTAAGAGTGCTCCTGGTAAAGGCCTCATTTATGAAGATAGGGGACACACTCTGATAGTTGGGTACACAGATGCCGATTAGGCTGATTCACCCAATGATAGGCGATCCACCTCTGGGTATTGTGTGTTGGTTGGAGGAAACTTGATATCTTGGAAAAGTAAAGAGCAAAATGTTGTAGCAAGATCTAGTGCTGAAACAGAATACAGAGCCATGGCTTTAGTAACTTGTGAACTCATATGGTTGAAGCAACTTCTCAGGGAACTCAAGTTTCAAGAGTCCACGAAAATGACGCTGATTTGTGACTATCAAGCAACTTTGCATATTGCATCCAATCCTGTCTTCCACGAACGAACCAAACATATTGAGGTTGATTGTCATTTTATCAGGGAGAAGATCGAGTCAGGAGACATTATCACGAGCTTCATCAACTCTAGTGACCAGCTAGCAAATATCTTCACCAAGTCTTTAAGGGGACCAAGAGTTGACTAGATATGTACCAAGCTGGGTGCATATGTTTTATATGCTCTAGCTCGAGGGAAAGTGTTGAAAATTAGAATAAAATATTCTAAATTTATTGTAGTTTATAGGCATGCAATCATTGATTTAGAAGAAACTAAATATTCTCTATTTATGTATCATTAATGTAATAAGCCTATATAAACTCGTGTGTATTCAGACACACGATTTCAGTCAAATATGTCTCTGTTTTCTCTTTCTTAACAGAAGGATTTCATTAGGGAGACCAAGCTCAACAGGCCTTTGAGAAGCTAAAGAAGGCCATGACGGAGGCACCAGTTTTGAGGTTACCAGATTTCACAAAAGAGTTTGTGATAGAATGTGATGCTGCAAGAAGAGGGTTGGGGGCTGTTTTGATGCAAGAGGGTTGATCAGTAGCCTATTTCAGTAAATCTCTTTCTGAAGGCAATTTAGCAAAATCGGCTTACCACAAAGAACTCATGGCATTAGCTTTATCAATTCAACATTGGAGGCCATATCTTTTGGGGAGACATTTTAGGGTGTTTTCCGACCAAAGGAGTTTGAAGCAACTGTTGGAGCAAAGAATTTCTACTCCTAACTAGCACTGTTGGCTCACCAAATTGTTGGGGTATGATTTTGAGGTGATTTATAAGCCTGGCCCGCAAAATAAAGTCACAAATGCTTTGTCTAGGAGTAATGAAGAAGTGGAATTACAGGTTCTGGTCTCTAAACCAGAATGGTTGGACTCAAGTAAGGTGCAAGAAGAAATTCAACATGCTTCTTACTTGCAAGGAGTGATTTCAAATTTGCACAAGGATCCTGCATCTAGACCTGGATTTTTATACAACATGGCATTCTTTTATATTCTGGTAGGTTGGTCATCTCAGCAAATTCTTCTTGGATTCCAATCCTATTACAAGAGTTCCATAGTACGCCTATAGGTGGCCATTCAGGCTACTATAAGACATATAGAAGATTGGCTGAAAATGTTTATTGGGTTGGCATGAAGAAGAGAGTACAAGATTTTGTTAGGGAGCGTGACATTTCTCAATGACAGAAATACCAAGTTCAATCCCCATCTGGGTTATTGCAACCATTAGATATATTGGAACAAATTTGCGAAGATGTGAGTATTGATTTTATTACTGCTTTTCCCAAGTCCAAGGGGTTTGATACTATACTGGTGGTGGTTGATCGGCTCTCTAAGTATGCCCATGTTCTCCCCCTTCGACATCCATTTATAGCTAAAACAGTGGTTGACTTGTTTGTGAAGGAGCTAGTAAAATTACACGGGGTTCCAAGTCCATAGTCAGTGACCGAGATCCCTCTTTCTCAATCATTTTTGGACTCAACTGTTCAAATCACAGGGGACCAAACTCAGATTGAGCTCTTCTTGCCATCCTGAAACTGATGACCAAACTAAAATAATTAATAAGTGTTTGGAAACTTATCTCAGGTGTTTTTGCTCTGAACAGCCCAAGACTTGGCCCAACTGGTTGCATTGGGCAGAGTGGTGGTATAACACTACTTTTCATGTCACTACAGGAGTCAGTCCTTTTCAAGCAGTATACAATAGGAAAACCCCCTACATTGGTGCAATATGGTATAGGAGAAACAAAAGTGGAATCTATTGAGAAGGAGCTTGTTGACAGGGATGAGGTGTTCAAGCAATTACGATATCATCTACAACAAGCTCAGGGGCATATTAAGTATGCAGATAGGAAGAGGAGTCTTCAATCCTATGAGTTGGGAGATTGGGTCTTTTTCAAGCTAAAGACCATATAGACAACATAGTGTGGCACAAAGAATTAATCCCAAATTGGCTGCTCAATTCTATGGGCCCTACCAAATTTAGAAAAAGATAGGAATAGTAGCTTATCAATTAAAGCTTCCTCTACGGTCCAAAATTCATCCTGTTTTTCATATTTCTCAACTCAAGAAAGTTGTAGGCAACTACCAAAGGACTATTGACTTACCTGCTGGGTTGGAAGTGAAAGTGTCTGACAACATCCCTGAGCAGATTCTAGCAATTCAGCAAAGGCAGAAAAATGGGGTTATTGTTCCTTACTGGTTGGTTAAATGGTGTGGAAAACCTACTGAGGAGGCGACTTGGGAGGATGCATTTACTATTACAAATCAATTTCCTAATGTAAGTCTTGAGGACAAGACTAGTGCTGAAAAGGAGGGTAATGTCAAGCCTCACAAATTGTCTAGCCCAGTCCAACTCAGTCATGGGCTTTGGAAGACATACAGCAGAAGGAATAAGAAAGATTAAGAGCAAGAGGATAAAATGGGAAATAGAGGAGTAAGAGTTAGTTATGCTTTTATGTAAAAAGGAGAGAGAATAAGGGAGGGGGGAGAGTAGTTTTTGAATTTTGTTAGTAGTGGCTCAAGAGCTTTGCTCTGTGGGTATTGCAGATTTCATCTCTATAATACATTCATCTTCTTCAATAATACAGTATTTTCCATTTCTGTCTTTTGGTCTCTGATACATTGCGTCATGTTGCACCCCCGTCTCACTCCTGTGTTACTGGTTGCGGAGCATTTTCTGGTCACAACCATAGCAGTGCAAAGCACAGCCACTTTCACGGCAAATCATAGCCATCTCATGCAATTCTCATATGGTCAAAAAATAGAATTGATCGGCGTTGTTGTGAGCTATCTTAGGGGGCAATCTTGAAATTTCAAGGGCCTTTTTCATTTACCAGAACTAAAACCATATTCTTCCCTTTTCCACTCCATTTGCGCACCCCAAAAAGGGTTGGACCATGGCCTTCTCTTCAACGAGGACCCAGATTTCTGTGGCAACTTTTCCAATGTCACACTGCATTTTCCGGCCATTTCCCAGTGGTACAGTTTCCTGCACAAAAGTGGTTACATAGGACTAGAGATCAAACCTCTAAATTATTTTGGAATGCTTGAGGAAAATGATCCCTTAGCAGCTTTATTTATAATGATATAATTCAATCACATTAATTACATAATCCCTTGATTGTAGGGATGTAATACAAATCAGATATAAATTAGATAATAATAGAAATATAACAGGTAAATCTAATCAAATCTCAACACTCCCCCTCAAGCTGGAGCGTATAGATCATATGCATCCATCTTGGTACATATATAGGATATTCTTGGACCTCTAAGAGACTTGGTGAAGATATCTGCTAGCTGATCATTGGAGTTTACAAAAGAGATAGTAACTTCCCCAGCGATGATCTTTTCTCGGATAAAGTGACAGTCTATTTCAATGTGTTTAGTCCGTTCATGAAAGACTGGATTAAACACTATATGCAAGGCTGCTTGGTTGTCACAAATGAGTCTCATTGACTGAATTTTGCAAACTTGAGCTCACTAAGGAGTTGTTTCAACCAAACAAGTTCACACATAGTAATGGCCATAGCCCAATATTCAGCCGTTGCACTAGACTTAGCCACAACATTTTACTTTTTGCTTTTCCAAGAAAGAAGATTTCCTCCAATTAAGACAATATCCCGAGATTGATCGACTATCACTCAAAGATCCAGCCCAATCCGCATCCATATATGCAACAACATCAGTGTGACCTCTGTTCTCATAAACCAATCCTTTTTTGGGAGACCCTTTTATATATCTCAAGATTTGAACCACAGCATCCCAATGATTTTCGCATGGAGAATCAAGGAATTGACTTACGACGCTAACTGCAAAATATATGTTAGGTCTAGTCATGGTAAGATAGTTCAGCTTCCTAACCAGTCTTCAATATCTACCTAGATCCGAAAAAGGCCCCCCCTAATCTAGCATAAGTTTGGTATTCGGATCCATGGGAGTGTCAATGGACTTATAATTTAGTATCCTAGTCTCTTCCAAGATGTCAAGGGCATATTTTCTTTAGGACATGATAACACTTGTCTTTGACTGGGCTACTTCAATTTCCAAGAAGTATTTTAGTCGATCCCAATCCTTAGTCTGGAAGTGCTAAAACAAATGTTGTTTCAGATCCTGGATACTACTATGGTCATCATCACCTATAATGACAATGTCATCTACATAAACCACAAGATAAATGTATTGGTTAGTAGAGGAAAGTCTATAAAACAATGAGGGATCGGCTTCACTGCGAGTTATGCCAAAACTCTAAAGAACAGAACTTAATCTTCTAAACCATGCTCTAAGACTCTATTTGAGGTCATATAAAGCTTTACGTAACTTACAAACAAAGCCACTAGACTCCCCCTGAGCAACAAACTGGGGAGGTTGCTCCATATAGACTTCCTCAACTAAATCACCATGTAAGAAAGCATTTTTGATGTCCAACGGCCAATTACGAATAGTCGCCATGGACAAGAAGAGACAAACAGTAGCCATCTTGGCAATCGGAGCAAAGGTGTCACTGTAGTCGAGACCGAAGATCTAAGTGTAGCCCTTGGCTACGAGACGAGGCTTCAACCGGTCAATATGTCCATCAGGTCCAACTTTAATGGTGAAGACCCATCGACAATCCACAAGAGATTCCCCCGAAGAGAGGGAACAAGTGCCCATGTCTGATTAGACTCTAAAGCTTGCATCTCTTCAATCATAGCCTATCGCCATCTTGGGTGTGACAATGCTTCCTAGACAGTATTGGGAATAGACATAGCACGAGCCTTCAACTTATCAAGACCTGGAGTTAGATCATGAACAAAACAAGTAGAACCAAAAACACGAGGAGGAATTCGAAACAGAGGTTCATCAGGAAGATAGAGTGAGGTACTTTGTTATCTATAGAAGAAGACGACATTCTATTAATAAGATAGTCAGTAGTAAGGACAGCGTCTCCCCAAAAACATAAAGGTGCATTTGAATTAATTAACAGGGTAAGTGCAGTGTCAATTAGATGGTGATGTTTGCGTTCTACTACACCATTTTGTTGTGATGTGTGAGGACAAGATGATTAATGGATTATACCAAGAGATGCCATAAAATTTTTGAAAGAGTCAAAGAGGTATTCCCTTGCATTGTTAAAGTACGAATGATACGTCCAAATTAAGTAAGAATTTCAATGCAAAAATTTTGAAATATTGTAAGCAATTCAAAACATTCTTTCATTAAGAAAATCCAATTATTCCTAGAGAAATCATCAATAATGGTGACAAAATACCTAAAACCCAAGATAGAGGGAACACAGCTCGGCCCCCAGATATTGGAATGAACAAGGGCAAATGGTGAATCTGTTTGATGAGAAGCTTTGTCGAAGAAGGTAGCCCAAACATGTTTTCTAAGCTGACAGGACTCACATTCTAAGGACTGCAATCGGGAAAGACTAGGAACCATTGCCTTCAATTTATTCAAGCTTGGATGACCTAAACAACGATGGAGTAGACTTGGAGCCTATGTATTGGTGCACGTGACAAAAGTTGGAGAGTGGAAGTAGTAGAGACCATGTGATTCATATCCTGTGCCAATCACCCGCCCCGTAGTCCGGTCTTGTATACAAAAAGAATCAGAGAAAAAGGTTATTCAACAATTAAGAGTGCTGGTGAGTTGATTAACAAGGACAAGATTAAAAAGAGATTATGGCACAAAAAGAACAATTTTCAATGATAATGATGAAGTGGGTGTAGCTTGACTAATTCCTAAGACTGGAGTTTTAGACCAGTTAGCAAGGGTGATGTGGTGGGATGATTTAGTTTGTGACATATTGAAGACAAAGGAAGGATTACTGGCTATGTGCTCGAATGCACTAGAGTCTATGATCCGAGATCCAATATATGAGTGAGCGAGACAAACTGTAGAATTACTAGACTGAGCAATTGCAGCAGAGGCTTGTTGGGCTAGCTTGTATTGGAGGTAGTCTTTGTACTTGACATCGGACAAGATATTTTGGTTATTGGTGTTGCCTTCCACTTGCTGTTCAAGTGCTGGAGACTGAGAATAGGCAACAACTGCTGATTTGTCAAGGAAGCCAATCAAGTGGTAGCACTTATCTTGGGTGTGGCCCATGCGCTCACAGTATGAACACTGTGGGTGGCCTTTACCGGCACCACAACCACCTCTTCATGCCCTCGACCTCAGCCATGACCTCCACATCTTGTAACAAAGGCCGAAGATTCTAAACCCATTGAGGAACCAATACGTAACCCTGTTTCCTAGTAGGGAATTCGTAGTAGACGTCCCATGAGTTCCTCCGAGGTAGGGAGGCTGATTGACCAAAGTGGGTCAGTTTTACAAACAATTTACCAAAATAGGGTTGTTTTGAAACATATTGCCAAAATAAGGTGGTTAACGCCGGAAAACGCTAGTCAAACTAGTGTTTTCAATTTCACGTCAACATTTTTATTATTATTTTTTTTCATTTAATTGCAAAAAAGGCCAGGTGGCTGCCATGTAGGATATCCTTTTGAAAACGCTACTGCCACTGGGATATCTCACGTGACACACAGTTAACAGTGTTGGTGGACATGTATGCAACACGCTAGTACTACTAGCATTTTCGCTTTTTAAATTTTATTTTTTTAAATGAAGAACTCAAGTTTTTTAATTTTTAATTTTTAAAATTTGGAAAGCGCTAGTATTACTAGCGTTTTCGATTTTTAATTTATTTATTATTTTTAAAAATGGAGAACGCAAGTTTTTAAATTTTTAATTTTTAAAATTTGGAAAACACTAGTATTGCCAACGTTTTTCATTGTTAATTTATTTATTATTTAAAAACAGAGAACCCAAATTTTAAATTTTTATTTACTTTTTTTAAAATTTGGAAAATGCTATTAGTACTAGCGTTTTCGATTTTTAAATAATTTGGAAAAAGCTAGTATTTTTCGCTTTTTCTATTTTTTTATTTTTTTAAAATAGAGAACATTTTAATTTTTTTTTTTATTATTTAAAAACACTAGTAATACTAGCATTTTCTTTTTATATTTTTTTTTTTAAAAGGAAATTTTTATATTAAATTTAAATTCTTTTTTTTTTAAATGTGGAAAACGCTAGTAGCAGTAGCGTTGTCCCTTTTCTCTCTTGCGTCCCATCATTGCAAACTGCCGCCTGAGTGCCAGCATGCTTCACGTTTTGTCCATATATGCCTTTATTATAATCCCGTTGACTGCTATTTCTCTCTCACGTGAAGGGCTGAAGGCCATATAACAGGAGTTTCCTTTTTACGATTTCTAATACAGTTGGTTCCTAACAAAAATAAATAAATAAAATAATAATGAGCTTCTTACAACTATTCTTAATCTTACCTTTATTTTTTCCCTTTTTTTTATTTGCGGTCAAATTAATTTGCAAAGGCCAATTTAATTAACGAAATAATGAAAGGAGCATTCTATTTCATTTATGTTTTTTCTCTTTTTTTTATTAGAATTTGGTAATAAAATAAGTTCCACAAAATGAAAAGGCAACGCCTTATATTTCAATAAAAAGCTAACTTTCCTAATTTAAAAAAAAAAAATACCTGGGTTTTTTCGTTTTGAAAAAAATGAATAAAAATTTAAAAAAGAAAAACGCTAGTACTACTAGCGTTTACTAAATTTTAAAAAATTAATAAAATTTAAAAAATAGGGTATTCGTTCTTTTAAAACAATAATATTAAAAGTGATAACGCTAGTACAAATAGCCTTTTATAAATTTAAAAATAAATAAATAAAAATTTAAAAATTAGAGTTCTTTATTTTTAAAAATAATAGCGTTTACCAAATTTTTAAATAAATAAATACAAATTTAAAAAACTTGTATTCTTCTCCGTTTTAAAAAAAAAATTAAAAATAAACAGAAAACACTATTACTAGTAGTGTTTTCCAATTTTTAAAAAAAATAAATACAAATTTCAAAACTTGCGTTCTCCTCCATTTAAAAAAAAAATTAAAAGCAAAAACACTTTTACTAGTAGCGTTTTCAAATTTTAAAAAAAAAATACAAATTTCAAAACTTGCGTTCTCAGTTTTAAAAAAATAAATTTAAAAAGCGAAAACACTTGTAATACTAGCGTGTTGCACACGTGTCCACCAACACTATCAACTGTGTGCCAGGTGGCTATCACGTGGGATACCCCAGTGGCAATAGCGTTTCTGAAAACGCTACTGCCACTGGGGTATCTCACGTGGTAGCCGCCTGGCCTTTTTCGCATTTAAATGGAAAAAATAATAATAATAATGCTGACGTGGAATGGAAAACACTAGTTTGACTAACGTTTTCCATCGTTGACCACCCTACTTTGGTAATATGTTTCAAAACAACCCTCCGTTTGGTCAATCAACCGAGGTAGGGACACTAAGGTTGGTTAAGATTTGATTGCAAACAGATTCAAAATCTTTGTGAAGGCCATGGAGGACATACACCATACACATGTTATCCAACTTGGCCATCATCTGCAAGTCATCACCAATCAAAAGAGTTTTGACCTCATCAATGGCAGATAGAGCTCGGCTCAAATAGGAGGGTAGATTATCGTTGGTCATTTGAAGAGTGGCCAAACTATGAATCACTTCAAAAAGGCATTGGACATCATTTGAATACAAGTCACAGGCTTTCTTCTAGATGTCATAACATGTCTAATAAATACAAAAGTGCAACCAATTGTGCATCTGCTTTCTTTCATTGGTCGCGGATTTCTCTATCAATATCTTCGGGTCTCTTTTCCAACTGGTCAGACAACCCTTGGCCGAAGAACCATATCTTTACAACTACTTACCACTGCATATAATTCTTTCTGGTAAGTTTCTCTAATGTAATGGAAGGACCACCAGAGATAATGAAGGAAACTAGGGCCTTTACTTGAAGATTCTGCCATCAAGATGCAGATGAACAATAACAGGAGGGCCAAAGAGGCTGGACGACCTTCTTCAGGAGCGGGAAAGGGATGACTGACCCTCAAAACAAGGAGAGGGGACTCAGACAAGTACGATGGACTAAGTCACATTGCAAACGGAGCGCGTCAGGGTGGCGCGTGAAGCCCACGCATAGACGAGTCTACGAAACAAGAAACGCGTGTGAAGGCGCGTGGCGACTTCGTTCGCTTCGCCGATTCCAACGTTTGACATATTGTTCTGTCTATCCCTAGTACCAATTGTCCAACCTCAAAAGGAGGTGGTCGACAACGACCCTTCCTCACAGCATTTGATGACCTTTTATCAAGCCCATAGGATGTGCGCTCTGATACTAACTTCAGAACAAACCTCTGAATTATTCTGGAATGCTCGAGGAAAATGATCCCTTAGCAGCTTTATTTATAATGACATAATTCAATCACATTAATTACACGATCCCTTGATTGTAGGGATGAAATACAGATCAGATATAAATCAGATAATAACGGAAATACAACAGGTAAATCTAATCAAATCTCAACAATAGGAACAAGCACCAGCCTTCTCTCCAGTGAAGATCCACTTGACATTTCTAGCATCCCACAGCACACAGTAGTTTTTGGCAAACCCACAACCTGTGGAACTCTGGCACACAATTTTGTTGCCTCTACTCTATTCACATTCTTTGGGCTTTGTTCTGCTGTTCACGTCAAATAAGGGTCTACGTTCTGTTTTATTTCATTTTTTTAGTATGTATGTTTTGTTTTCTCTTTCTTTCATTGTTGTGTTCAGATAGGTTACCTTATGCTGCCCTTTTTCGTTGTACTTTTTTTTCTTTTATATTACTTGACTCTTCTTGTTATTAACTTCTGCATTTCGATGAATGTCTTTAATTTTGAGTAATGTTTTTATATTTGAGCATTTATATATATGTAATATAAATTATAAATTAATTTTATATTTATAAAATTCATAATAGCAGTCATCCCACTATAGCGCTTTTGGGGTTGGCCACTCCGCATTGTTATTTCAGATTGGTAACTATCACCACAGGAGCAATATAATTTAATCAACTGAAATCAGTTTTCCTACAAGATACAAAAAAAAGTCTCTCTTAAAAATCAAGCAATGATAATATGACATACTCACATGATCCCATATGACCCAAGGATTCAAGTGCAGTTTCAGACTCATCTGTATCTGAAGGTTCCAACGACTGAAGTCTACCATCAATAGATGAAATAACAGCTTTAACACCTGAATTTATCAATTTAATAGCACAATAAATATACATTAGTTAACAGTTTCTATCTCTTTCAAAACAATTATTAAATTGTGCAACGTAATATAGGTAGCACATGGAAACTTTCAAAAAGAAGAGGAACAACCCCTGCAAGGAAACACCCTTTGCAACAAGGACTTAATCAGGTTACATCATACCAGCAGTTTCTAGTTATTTGATAATAAGTATTACATTATGAAACATATTATGTGAAGTATACGGTCAATTGAAAAATGAAATCGGCACAAACAAACCAGCAAGAGACCGATTATATTTGCAACAAGGTTTGCAACAAAACCTTGTTGCAATTAGATGTGCAGACAGTTGGATTAGAGTACTTGAATTGTTAGTCTGAAGATGTGATGACGAAATCAAATTTCAATATATTCCGATAAATATCAATCGAAAGAGAAAGGGATAGAAGTGCAACACTTACAAGGTTCATCTAGGAAGGCGTATGTCATGTCCTTGGACAGTAGCCTTCCATTTATCATCATTGCTCTTGATCTTAAAATTGATTCCATAGAATTGTTACTAGCCTCAAGAAAAGGGATGTCATTATATCAGGAAAACAACTTCCACAACATCCAGTAAATGAATAAATATTCTGGAGAAGATAATAAATGATCACCTAATTATCGACAAAAGCAATTGAAAGAGGCTAGTCTTTGACAAAAATTCTGTACCATGTTCAATCTCTGCTAACTGCATCCATTTCACAACAAAGTGAGAATGTATATACGTGCATGTAATGTGAACTGAAGAAAAGCAAAACAACTGAGATAGTTGCTAATGCAGAGTTCCTGAATTTGTATCTGTTACATGTGTGATTGGATTATTCTTGTTTGGTTGTTTATGAGGGGGTAGATTATGCCCCAATTTCTATAAATTCACCAAACACATTCTTTTCTCTCCCAAAATGAAAAATCAAGCAGATAATTTAACAAGGAAAAACTCTTTTAACAGGTAATGAACACTAGTGTGATGTTTATTAACATGACTGCTAGGCTTAGTCCCCTTAGTTCCATATAACAATTATTTTTTTGTTGCTGCACTTAATAAAATCAAAGCAAAGTGTTGGTTCTGTGGATATAAAGTTTATATTATAAAGCAACTAAACATAGTGAATATGCACAAGTAGAAGGATTATTATGCATCTTTAAAGTCAAGAATCAAAATAAAAGAAGGAATAGTAACCTCATATAGAAGCTCCAAAACACTTAAAGTTACGAGGGTATCATCTGCATTTCTGATTTCTGCTTCCAACAATTTAAGCAGATTTAAACTGTAAATGGTAGATGCTGCTGACCTAGATACAGAAAAAAGCTTCACCACTAAAGCCAGTACACGAACTCGACCCTAAATCAGAACAGTAAATTGTAAAAAGTTATACAATAGCAAATTAAGTTCATTATGCACAGGTGTTAAGATACTGAGCTTATATCACTATCTAGATTAGAAGAAAACACAATCCAACCAACTTTCTTGGCAAAGCATCAGTGATAATTTCAAAAAATTTCAGCAATTTCAAAAATTAGCCTAAACCATCCATCAGAAAATAATTGTCCCGCTGAAATAGGAGCATCCTTGAAACTGACAGAAGTTAGAACTTAGAAGATCCAAAAGGATATATTATTTAATAATTGCATATCAAAAGATCACATGATGGAACTGGGTCCAAATACAACATAGTGCTTCACAACATAAATGTGTCCCGCTGTTGTTTTAGTGCCCAAAGAAGGATTGGTCCTCCTTGTGCTCATAGTTCCTGCGTTCTGCCTTTTGGTCCAGCAGATCCTAAATCTGTCAAAAGTTCTTTGTAGTTGGTAATGTGGTGTCATTTGCAAGTTCTGGTTTCAAACCATCAACAAGGAACACCCAAACATATCATCAAATCTTTCAACAAAGGAGGTAGCTGGACTATTTAGAGACCACACACAGGTGTCTTATGAAAGAAGGGGTTGGTGGGTATGGAAGGCAGGGTAGGCAGCACGGTGGTGGGGCTTGGTGTGTGTTGGAGTCATGCAGAGGTGGATTGCATGGCCAGTAAGTGGCATGCAGGCATAGGAGCAGCGGGTTTGCACAAGGGTGTAATGGTCAAGTTTAGAATGGTTTGCAAACTTTGGCATTCTCTTTATGTTTTAAAACAGTGTCTTGGTTCAGAAAGTTTAGTTACACTCTTCAAGATTTCAGTTTAAGACATAGTAAAGCAATTTTTTTAGTCATTTATTGGTATTCTTTGTTGAAATCAAAACTGAATATCCCATATTTATTGTAATAATTATGATTTATAGGCATGTAATCTCTAATTTAGAAGAAACAGTATATTCTCTATTTATGTATAATCAATGTAATAAGCCTATATAAACATACATCCGTTGTGTATTCAAACACACGGTTTCAGTCAAATATGCCTATGTTTATTTCTTTTTAACATGGTATTCAGAGCCTGACAGAAGCATCTAATGTTTTGCCCGGTAGACCCACTGTCCCCGGTGATAAAAAATATTTGCGAACTGTGTCCTCCTCCGATTCGCTTTTCCAATCATTTTCTCTGTTCCGATCACCGGCATCACTCCGGCGATTTTTCCGGCGACCACCCACCACTGCTTTTGTTGCACACACTGGTAATTCTATTGCTTGCATCTCTCATTCTCCTCTGGGTCCTTGGGTCCTTGATTCTAGCGCATCTAATCATATCTCTGGTAACCGCTCTCTTTTCTCTTCCCTTTCTACCTCTGGTTTTTTACCTGTCATTACTTCTGCAAATGGTTCTCAAACACAGTCCAAAGGAATTGGCACCGCTCACCCCCTTCTCTCTCTCACCGTTGAGTCTGTTTTATACATCCTGGATTGCCCTTTTAACCTCCTATTTGTCCGCTGTCTTACCCAATCCCATGACTTTGTCATTACATTTACTAAAGATTTTGTTACCTTGTAGGAACGGACTTCGAGACGAATGATTGGCGTCGGATGTGAGTCTAACGGCCTCTATTATCTCTCTGCGACACCACAAGCATGCTCGACCATAGCCCCTCCGTTGACGATCCATACTCAGCTGGGACATCCTGGTTTACCGAAACTTCAGCAAATGGTACCTAGTCTCTCCAGGTTGTCCACCCTTCCCTGTGAGTCATGTCAGTTAGGGAAACACACTCGTACTTCGTTTCCCAATTGCGTCAATAAACGAGCTACGTCCGCTTTTGCCTTAGTTCATTCTGATGTTTGGTATCCTTCTCGTCTTGTTACCCCGTCTGGTTTTAAATATTTTGTCACTTTTATTGATGATTTTTCTCGTTGTACCTGGTTATATTTGATGAAAAGCAGGTCTGAATTGTTTCCCCTTTTTGAAAAGTTTTATCATGAAATACAAACCCAATTTGGAATTCCTATACGCTCTCTTCACAGTGATAATGCACGTGAATTTTTCTCTCATCAGTTTCAGCACTTTATGGCGTCAAAAGGCATTCTTCATCAAACATCTTGTGCTCAACAAAACGGGGTGGCTGAGCGCAAGAATCGATATCTCATTGACACCACTTGAACTCTTTTTCTCCACAGTCATGTTCCCCCATGCTTCTGGGGTGATGCTGTCCTCACGGCCTGCTACCTCATCAATTGCATGCCATCATTTGTCCTCAATAATCAGGTTCCCCATTCAGTTCTCTTTCCTCATTCACCACTTCATACACTTCCTCCTCGTGTCTTCGGCTCCACATGCTTTGTCCACAACCTCACTTCGGGCCTTGACAAACTCTCCGCTAGGTCCATCAAATGTGTCTTCCTGGGTTATCATCGATCACAAAAAGGATATCGTTGCTTCTTGCCGACCCTTCAACGATATTTCATCTCTGTTGATGTCTCCTTCTTTGAATCTGTCCCTTATTTCGAGTCTGCTCATTCTCCCCCCGACATGTGTTTTTCTGTTCTTCCTGATTCCCCTACCCTTGTCCCCTTTCCTTTTGTTTCTCCGGATAACCCTGAGGTGAACCACGATGTTCCAGCAGCACCCCCGGCTATGCAACCCCTTTGCACATATCAACGTCGCCCACGCCCTACACCAGCCCTTGCGCCAGCTCCTGATGATATAATAGAGCCCATGTTGGCCTCTTCCCCGGCACCATCCTCTTTACCAGATCCGGGCCTACAACCTGACATTAATTGGCCCATTGCTCTCCGACAAGGTACTCGTTCTACTCGCAACCCTTCTCCTCACTATGTTACCCTTAGTTATCACCGTGTTTCTCCGTTGCATTATACTTGCCTCTCTTCTTTGTCTTCTGTGTCTATCCCTAACTCTCCAGGTGAAGCCTTATCTCACCCTGAGTGGAGGCAAGCAATGATTGACAAGATGTGTGCTCTACAGAGCAGTGGTACCTAGGATTTGGTTCCTCTCCCTCCTGGCAAATCTAATGTTGGTTGTCGTTGGCTATACACACTTAAAGTTGGCCCTGATGGAACCATCGATTGTTTCAAAGCATGTCTGGTGGCCAAAGGATACACCCAGGTCTAAGGGCAGGACTACACTGATACCTTCTCTCCAGTGGCTAAGATGGCTTCTGTCCGACTACTACTGTCCATGGCTACCATTCGTCACTGGCCTCTCTTCCAACTTGATATTAAAAATGCTTTCTTACATGGCAATCTTGATGAAGAAGTCTACATGGAGCAACCTCCCAGGTTTGTTGCTCAAGAGGAGTCCTCTACTATGGTTTGTCAGCTTCGTCGGTCCTTGTATGGGCATAAACAGTCCCCTCGCGCTTGGTTCGGCCGCTTTCGTACCGTTATACAACAATTTGCTATGACTCGAAGTGAAGCCGACCATTCTGTCTTCTATCGCCATTCACTTCAAGGATACATCTACCTCATTGTTTATGTGGATGATATTGTGATTACAGGTAGTGATCAACATGACATCCTCCATCTGAAACAGTACCTCTCCCGACAGTTCCAGACTAAAGACCTTGGTAAGCTTCGGTATTTCCTAGGTATCGAAGTGGCTCAATCCAAGGATGGTGTGATAATCTATCAGAGGAAATATGCTCTTGACATCCTGGAAGAGACTGGTCTACTAAATGATAAACCAGTAGATACTCCAATGGAACCTGATGTCAAACTGCTACCCAATCAGGGGGAGTCCTTATCAAATCCTGGGAGATATAGGAGATTGGTAGGAAAGCTGAATTATCTCACAATCACTCGTCCAGATATTGCCTTTGCTATAAGTGTGGTAAGCCAGTTCTTGAACTCTCCCTGCCAGAATCATTGGAATGCTGTAATTCGGATACTGAACTACATTAAGAGTGCTCTAGGCAAAGGCCTCATATATGAAGACAGGGGACATTCTCAAATAGTTGAGTACTCAGATGCCGATTGGGCTAGTTCACCCAGTGACAGACGATCTACCTCTGGGTATTGTGTGCTAATTGGAGGAAACTTGATATCCTGGAAAAGTAAGAAGCAAAATGTTGTAGCAAGATCTAGTGCTGAAGCATAATACAGGGCCATGACTTTGGTAACTTGTGAACTCATTTGTCTGAAGCAACTTCTTAGAGAACTCAAGTTTGAAGAGTCTATGCAAATGACGCAGATTTGTGATAATCAAGCAGCTTTGCACGTTGCATCTAATCCCGTCTTCCATGAAAGAACCAAACATATTGAAGTTGATTGTCATTTCATCAGGGGAGAAGATCGAGTCAGGGGACATTACTACGAGTTTCGTCAACTCTAGTGACCAGTTGGCAGATATCTTCACCAAGTCCTTCAGGGGACCGAGAATTGGCTATATTTGTACCAAGCTAGGCGCATATGATTTATATGCTCCAGCTTAAGGGGGAGTGTTGAAATCAAAACTGAATATCCCATATTTATTGTAATAATTATGATTTATAGGCATGTAATCTCTGATTTAGAGAAAACAGTATATTCTCTATTTATGTATAATCAATGTAATAAGCCTATATAAACATACATCCGTTGTGTATTCAGACACACGGTTTCAGTCAAATATGCCTCTGTTTATTTCCTTTTAACATTCTTTATCTAGTCAATGTATTGACTTGGTAGAATATGTGGATGATACTGTTGTTACAGCAAAATGATCATGAGAAAATTATTGAATTGAAGAAATACTTATTCAAGTGCTTTTAGACTGTTGAAATATGGGGCTTTAGGTATAGAGAGAAGAAGAGGAGGGCATACAGACTAAATACAATGAAATTGATATTAACTTGATATGATATAATGTACCACAATGTGATATGTTAATAAAACCTAGAGCACTAACCCTTATTTATATTAATCATAATCTTACCTAAATAGGAAACAAATCATCAGATAAACCAATCC
The DNA here is from genome assembly GCA_004329165.1 of Spatholobus suberectus. Lineage (NCBI taxonomy): Eukaryota > Viridiplantae > Streptophyta > Magnoliopsida > Fabales > Fabaceae > Spatholobus > Spatholobus suberectus. Next base: position 53,540,387 of record CM014731.1, on the reverse strand, counting down.
TACGAGATAATGAGGAAATAGGAAAACTAATCTTAAGGAATATGATAGAACACTTAAATCACCAATACAAAATAATATGCAGAACAGTATGAAATATGTGGAAACAATATTATTGAATCAGAAAGATAATCAGAGAAATCGTGAGTTCTCCTACCAGAGCCAATGCTCCTCTGAGAGTACATTCTCGGCCACTACCCCACAATAATATTCACCATATCCCCACTCTAGCCTCCCTACTCTCCTATAATGCGCACCCTCTAGCTAACTTGGCCACGTCACCAAAATCCCCCCACTATTTGGAGCCCCTTCTAGAATATACTTTCCATATGGGTGGCTTACTTGGACCTGGGCCCAAAACTGATCCCCAACTGAACCATGTACATCTTTCAGTCCAAGGTTTCTATCAAAATATTCCAAGATATTTTCAAGAGAATATTTGGATATTTTCCTATATTCTAACATAGACCAAGGACTTTGGAAAGCTTACATACTTCCTTGATATTGAAGTTGCCCAGTCAAGAGATGGTCTTATTTCACAAAGGAAATATGCTTTTGACATGCTGAAAGAAACTGGTATGTCAAATTGCAGGCTAGACTAGTCTAAAGTCCAACAGACCTGAATAATAATCTGATCAGGAGGAGCTATATTCAGATTTTGAAAGACATAGGAGATTGGTTGGGAAATTAAATTATCTCACTATAACAAGACCAGATATCTATTTTGATATGGGAGATGTAAAGATGCTATTCAAATTTCAAGATATATTAAGTACACAATTGATCAAGGTTTATCATGAGAATAATGAAGATAAAGGAAACACTCATAATAAGATATCCCATAATGCAGATTAGGTCAGACCTCCAATTAATAGATGATCTAGCACAGGATACCGTATCTCAGGTAATTTAGGACCATGGAAAAGTAAGAAGGAGAATATAGTAGTTAAATCAAATGTGATAGTTGAATCTAGAGCTATGGTCATATCTACTTGTGAGCTCGTTAGGATAAACAATTACTTCAAGAATAAAAATTTGGAACATTCAAACAAAGAAAGTTGTGCTATGATAGACAAGAAAATATGCATATAGCCTCCAATCAACTCTTTCAAAAAAGCTAAGCATAAGGAAATAGATTGTATTTTTTTATGAGAAAAAACTCTTCCCAAGAAATCTTGACAAAGTCCCTTACGAGTCATGAGACTATATAGTTGTTGTAGCAAACTTGGCGCAAATGATTTATATGCTCCAACTCGTGGGTGGTAGTGTTGCAAATGTTAATTATAGCAGTAGTTATTATAGCTTTGGAAACAATAGGAATTTACAAAGCACTGGGAGCATTAGGATGTTAGAAAATAATCAAATTCTTCATTGTTCTTGTAAATATACACTGTATTTAAATATCAGTATGCTGAATGCACAACACTCAAGCAATTCACGTAAATGTCTCTTGAAATTTATTCTCAAATCCAATAAAACAAGAGAACATATTGCTTTCTAAGGATGCAAAAGAAGAGGTCTGCTCATTTGCTAGAGCATTCCCATGCATTCAAGGTAAGGCCCTCAACATAGTTTATATGTTAATATATTCAATGATAAATACAAATCCATGTATTAACGTACCAGTGATGAACATTGTGATGCTATGATCCCTAGGTCTGTATCACCTCTTTTAGCAGATGGAAAGATAATTTCCTACAATAGGATAGCATGTCAGCAAGCAATCATGAAGGAAGGAGACGATTTTAACTAATCTCCTACCTTTCATACAAGTGAAAGACATTTATGTGACTAAACAAAAGAATTTGCTTACCATGCCTTCAGGAAAACCAGCTAACTTTTTTATTGCATCCATTGCTACAGCCGCCACATGTTCATTGCTGCACATGTGGGAAGATATGATGAAAATCAAAGGATCTATTATATGAGTGAACTATTAAAAACATTATATTTAACTCATAACCAAGCAACCAGATCTAACCAAAGAAATCTAAAATATAAAGAAAGGACAAAGTAATAATGGAACCCTCTGAAAAAGCATCCCTTGACCACTGTATAAAACAGGATCCTTACTGGAATCCTGATTTACTGCTTAATGTTAAAATAGTCTCAACTCTCAACCCTGATTGAGAAATATTATTTTTAACCAGTAGGCCTTGCCTTACAATAAAATAGCAACTTGTACAGGCATTGTAGGGTTTACTTTATCAACATTAAAACAGAGGAAGCCATGCTTAATGATACAAAGCACCAGCAAGCCAGCAATAAATACAAATGCCAGATACAGTTGACATCGATATGAAACTATGGAGGTGTTTGCTACACCTTCATTCTCATCCAGGCATCTATGACTCCTGGTTATCATTGTTGATACCTAAAAATGATGCATGTGTTGGTGGTAGGTATAAAATTACTTTTACAGTGGCATCTAAGTTCCCGGTAAACATATGATTACATCCAATTACTAGAATCTCATCTAATACCTCCTAAATGTGAGGGGAACCAACATTCTCAAGTACAAGTTTTCACCCACTTTTATAAATTACCAATATCAACCTTTCTTTCATAAGTTCCAACTTTTGTACAAAAGTAACAAAACAAGGAGATCTTATATATAGGACGTGGGCTAGGGTGGGAGACCCCCTCATGTCTCCCACCATGGGAAATAACTTTATAACTGTTAGATTTGTTGCATTTTAAATCAATGGGTGAGATTTTTTTTTTCTTTTTCTTTTTCTTCCTCATTATACCGATTTGTCCCTTATCTAGTTATCTTTCATCTTTCTCCTCCTGTCTTTTCCCCTTTCTCTCTCCCGCAACCCCACCCCTCCATCTTGTCCCACAACTGCAAAAAAGAAGGAGGAACGCCTCGGATCCTCACATGGCATGTGGTCAGCGACGTCAGCGAGGCACGCCTCGATCATGCGCTGCTGCCCCACCTCGATGGTTGCCGCTGCGCGGAGGCGCTGGTGCGGATCCAAGGCCGAGAGGAGTAGCATCTGGCGGCCTGAGGCGACGAGGGAGTCGCCCATGGGCATGAAGACGAGCACGAAGAGGAACACGAGGTTGAAGAACGTCGCAGAGACGAGATCCAGGATGCATCACTGGCAAGTGCCGCCAACGCACTTTGAGGCCAGGAGGTTCACATGACCCATTGAGAACGTAATCGAATCCGATCAAAATAGCATCTGGGTCTCGCATGTTGGGGTTGGGTGATGTCAATGCGACTAGTAAGTGTGTGAGATTCAGTGTGTGCACATTGGTATGGTTTTTGTTTGCATGTTTTCAGTGAGGCTGAGAAGTGAGGAGACATTGTTTTCTTTCAGCAAAGGGATTGATGACGGTGGTCTATTTTGGAACCATGGGATGTAGATCTTGTTTCAAAGGAAGGAGGAGGAGCAGGGTTGCGGGAGAGAGAAAGGGGAAAAGAAAGGAAGAGAGAGACGGAGGATATAGGACAAATTGGTAAAATGAGGAAGAAAAAAAAAAGAAAAATAAATCTCATCCATTGATTCAAAATGTAACAAATCTAACGGTTATAAAACTATTTCCCATGGTGGGAGGCATGAGGGGGTCTCCCACCCTAGCCCACGTCTATATACACATGTATCCTATACTGTGTCATCTTAAACAATTAGAAATGAAAAATGCATGAATATCAAGCACATCCCCAGAATGAATTCTTAACTAATTCAGCTTATCCTAATTGGCACTAAATCACTCAATCTAACCAAATATCTAACCTATTTGTAGGTGATACAATAATCGGTACAATCGTGTTTTTGAAATAAAACACTTTGGCAAAGCAAGAATGATAAGAAACTCATAATACTTTCTCTACTTACCCATTTATAAGGCAATCAAGCAAAAGAGGATATATGTTGAAGTCTTTAATTAGACGAGCAGCAACTTTGTAATCATTGTCAAAATTGTCCAGAAGGCAAGTGACCTGAAAGTTGTTAATATTGCTGAAAATTTTTTCCACATAAGTAGTAATTTGCATATGTAAAAATATCTAGCAAAAATTTATTTGCAGATGGATAAATTCATAGATAATTATGAAATTATCAAACCATTTCAATTCCATTTGAAGAGCATTTACAACTTGGACTATCCACCTTATAAATATTAAGTGCCAATGCACAGCCAAACAGCCGGCATTCTTTAATAAGGAGAACCACCATAGAGTGGACTGGGATGAAAGGAATGATAGGAGGGAAATATCAACCATTTGGGCTTGGAGCATGGATAATGCCCAAATCCGCTCTACCTTGTGCTGAAAGTCAACTTTATTTAGAATAAAAGGGGTGTCAAAGATCGAATACCTTATTATTTGGTCATAAAGGCTCCTGATAACATCATGTCAAATACTAACTATCCTAAAAGCTTAAGCTATTAGATAAAGGTTCAAGATTAATTCTATATCTCTACACATGTTCACATGTACACAAGAAATTAACACAGGCCATCGGCATAAGTGTCAAACCACATAAAAATTATTTGAGGATTGACTGACTAGAATTTGCAAAGATCTTCGTAAAGAAAAAGTAAAGTACATTCCATTATTAAACATAAAATATTTGTCTTTATTGGTGGGGGTGGAGTGATAAATCTCCACTGTCCATACTACAGAAGGATTTAAATAAATTTGGCATATATAAAGTATATCCACGTACTGTTTTGCAAGCTAAGGATCTGACTGCTTGAGAATCTGCCTGCAGACCAACTTGAACAAAAGGCTGGACCAAAAACATAATAGCAAAGCAATAAGCATAACTATTATAATAATAATATAATGTAATAGGAGAAATAATATATAACTTTATGTATAAAGAACGAAAATTGATGTTTGAACATAGAAAACAACTTTTTAATGCCCTCTTAAATTAATGGCTCAATTGCACAGATACAACTTTTTAAGTACTTTGCTTGCAAGTTCATCTTAGGTCTTAATTGTTGAGTGCACACTTCTGAATACAATCTATCAAGTCAAAGCTTTTTCCAGTTCATGGTTTAAAACCATGACACAGAGTAGTTAATCGCACGCGTTCGTGCCGCTATTGCGGCGTCGCAGACCGCCCCCGCTTCTGCAGAGTGCGTCGCGTCGCACCTCGCTGTCGCAGTCGTCGCGCCGCGAAAAGCAGCCAGAACCGCGCGAAATCGCGGCCAAAATGGCGTGGAATCGCCGCTTCGTGCCTCCCCGACAACCTGCGAAAAAGAGGCGCCTAAAATCGGCGCTCTTATTTTTGAGAAAGGGTGCCAAAAAACCCTAAGTGAAACGGCGTCGTTTTGGGGTCATTTTTTAAGGGTAAATGAGTAAATTTTTTGTTTTCACTTTAAGCTTCAGTTCAGACCCATTTTTTTTTTCACCTTTCACACTTCATTTTCACTCCAAGGCACACACGCGTTTCTCTCTCACACTGCATCGATTTCGAGCTTCCTTACCAGCTCCTTTTTCCAACGGCTCTGCAACTTCCGGCAAGGTCATTCCGGCGACAAGTGCTACTTCCGGCGAGGCCTGTTATTGCCGACGAGCTCTCTGGTGGCAGAGTTGTAGCTTTCGACAACCTCTGCAACTGCCGGCGACGCTTCCGGCGTGTTGAAATCTGCATATTTCTCTCTTCTTCATTCTCTATTCAGCCATAATGGCTTCATCTCAACCTGTTCAGCTAGCCTCTGAACCTATTCAGCCACCATCAGCCTCTTCCTGTGCATTGGTGAAGCCTACTGGAAATAACCTTGACATGGCTTGGCAGTGGAATAGCCTTCGAGATATCAATAACAAGAAGGCGGTAACTTGTGATTTTTGTTTGAAAACCACCACTGGTGGTATTACCCTGAGCAAAAAGACACCAAATGAGATTGAGGGGAGATGTTAACAGCTGTACCAAGACTCCATCTAATGTTAGAGCATTGCTGAAGGAAGCATATGTGAAGAAGAAAACTGAGAAGGATGCATATTTGACTGAGATTCAAGAGAAAGATGAGGAGGAGGAAGAGGTAGAAGAAATCCATACCATTTTAACTGGAAAAAGGCCTGCAAGTGCAGCAACATCAAGTGCTGCTTCATCTGACCTTGCTTCCACTGCCAAGAAAGGGAAAAATGTAAAAGGTCCCATTGATTTGCTGCTGTTCAGAAATCCAGAGGACACTATTAAATTAGGCAAGAACAAGAGGCAAACAAGCATCAACGATGTTTGTAAAAAGGAGGCAAGAGCAAGAACCGTATAATATATAGAGCGTTTTCTTATTAGAAACAGCATTCCTTTTAATGTTGTGCGGTCAAAAAGCTTCAAGCTAATGATTGAAGCAGTTGGAAATTATGGCCAACATTTAAAGATGCCATCCTACCATGAGTGTAGAGTTCCTCTTCTAAAGAAAGAGTTGGACTACACAAAAGATTTGATGAAAAATCATGAGCTTGAAAGAGAAAATTTTGGTTGCACAATTATGTCAGATGCATGGACCGATAAGAAGAATAGAATCTTGATCAACTTCCTTGTAAACTGTCCAACCGGTTCTATGTTTGTCAAGAGTGTTGATGCATCCTCTTATATGAAGACTGGAGAAAAATTGTTTGAGTTGTTGGATAAATTTGTTGAAGAGGTTGGAGAGAGCAAAGTTGTGCAAGTGGTCACCGACAATGGAAGCAACTATGTTTTGGCCGGTAAGATTACTAGATGATTGTGATTCTCACTTGTTAATTTTTTTTACTCACTTTAGTTTGTGAAATTTGGTTTTAGGTAAATTGTTACAAGCCAAGAGACCACATTTATTTTGGATCCCTTGTGCTGCCCATTGTATTGACTTAATGCTAGAAGACATTGGAAAAATAGCAAGAATCAAGAAGACTATACAAAGGGGGATTAGTCTTGTGGGCTTCATTTATAACCACTCTTTGGCATTGAATACCATGAGAAGATTCACTAACAAAACTGAATTGGTTAGATATGGGGTGACGAGATTTGCCACAACCTTCCTCACGTTGCAAAGGTTGCATAATCAAAAAAACAACCTTAGAAGGATGTTCACTTCTGATGAATGGTTAAAGTCAAAAGCAGCCAAGGAAAGCAAAGGAAAAAGAGCAACTAACATAGTGCTCATGCCTACTTTTTGGGCTGATGTAATTTACACTCTCAAGGCAATGGGACCTCTTGTACAAGTTCTCAGGCTAGTTGACAATGAGAAAAAGCCTGCAATGGGTTATATATATGAGGCTATGGATAGGGCGAAAGAAGCTATCCAAAATGCATTCCAAGGAAAGCAAGAGAAGTACAAGGAGGTGTTTGATATAATTGATAAAAGATGGGAGTGCCAACTCCATCACCCATTGCATGCAGCTGGTCATTATCTCAATCCTCAATATTTTTATGGCAATCCAACACTTGAAAATGATCCAAAAGTGATGGAGGGGCTGTATAAGTGCATTGAAAGGCTATCTACAAATGAGGAGGATGAAGATAAGGCAAACAATGAGCTGCCCATTTATAGAAGAGCTGGAGGCCTCTTTGATTTGAAGGTGGCCATAAGACAAAGATCTTCCTTAGCTCCTGGTAAGTAAAAGATTATTTTATAATTTTAAATGATCATTATAAAATTTTGTAAATGCTGGCAGCTGCTAATAAGTTGTGCATTGCAGCTGAATGGTGGAAAAATTATGGATCACATACTCCATATTTACAGAAGGTTGCCATAAAAGTGTTGAGCTTGACCTGCAGTTCTTTGGGATGTGAGAGGAACTGGAGCATCTTTGAGCATGTAAGTAATTTTAAAAATTACTTTAATGTTAAAGAGTTTCATGTAAGAATGTGAAACTAATTTTTTTTTTTTTATATATAAAATAAGTTCATTCTAAAAAGAGAAGTAGGCTTGAGCATCAAAGGTTGCAGGATTTGGTTTATATAAAATATAACCAATCACTTAAGGAGCGTTTTGATTATCATGATATGATGGATCCGATTGTGTTGAATGAGGTTGATGAAGGTAATGAATGGATATTAGGAGAAATGGCCAATGTAGATGAAGAGGCTGTCCAAGAAGATGAGTTGGTGTTTGATAATCTAACTTGGGGAGCTGTGGCAGCTGCAACTGGGGCTGGGGAGCCTATTACCTACACTAGGCAGCATGCAAGAGCTAAGAAGGCAGCAGCAGCAGCTGCAGCTGCAGCTTCTAGTTCTAGGCCTTTGGGAAGAAAGGAAGCACAAGTGCAAGAAGAAGAGGAGGAAGAGGAAGAAGAGGAAGCTAGTAGTGAAAGTGAAGAGGAGGAACAAATCTACAAGAGTGATGAAAGTGATGAAGATGAGATTGAGGATGTCATGTCAAACATTGCAGCTGAGGATGATGATGATATTTGAATAATTTTAATGTTTAGTAGTTGTTCACTTGTTCTTAGCTTTTAAGCCTTAGAGGCTTAAACTTTTTTGATTTGATTTGATGGTTTCCTTTAATGTAATTGACAATATGACATGTTGGTTGCTGTTTTGCTTATGCAACTTATAAGTATTAATCAGATTATGTTTTATATTTGGTGTTTTTTCTTTATTTTTCAGCATATATATTGTGTAATATAAATCTATTTAGGGATTAAAATAGCGGTCATCCCGCTATCCGCTATCCCACTATAGCGTTTTCGGCAGCAGCCGCTACGCGCCGCTATCCGCAATGAACTACTATGCCATGACACTTTCCACATGTTTTCACCTACTAATTCAAACTTACTGCACCTTAGTCCAAGATTTATCTTATATACTCTGTCTCTTCTTTTTTTAATGATTCAAATGCTGGTATTCCCATAATACTGAAACTGTTATATGAAGATAGAAAACAATTACATAGAATTAATATCCAATGCTTTAAACCGTGATAGATGAAAAGACTTGGATCAGTCACACTCCATGGTCTAGCAAACAGAGACAAAGGTAAAATAAACATTCACTTCCCCCATAGATATCATAATGATCAATTTAGTCATCATTGAGAGAGAAAGAAACTCTAGTTCAATCAGGTTTTTTGGTGCATAAGAAACAAAAACAAAAAATTAAGTCAATTATTGCTAGCACACTTTTGTGAATTAAAAAAAATTTTAAAAAATACATAGCCGACTAGAACTATAAGTAGATAGGTTTTTTGGTAAAATAAATAATACTACTTTTAGAAAAAAATTAGTTTAATTTTCAATGCAGTGAACAAGCCATGTTCACCTAACAATTTAAAAAACAAAAATATAATGGAGTAGCTAAGGGAGTATATCACAAACCATATACTGTGGGATCAAAGAAGCACCCAACTTCGTATTGAATATCCTTTCGAGGCATGCAACTAGAGTATTTTCTAGGCCAGGCACATCAAGTTGAGTCTGCAATGCACTGCAAAATTAAAGGAGAAAATCAAGGGCAAATTTCTCTAAAAGGATTAACACTGAACACAACCCCAACTTTATTTCATGACTAAGAACACAAGAATTACAAAAAGAAAAAAAAGTGTACAACACTAAATCGTACAGTACAGGCATCCAAGGTTTTAAAAAATGGTCAGCAACTGCAATTGCGACTAGAACGTTAAGGTTTTGCAGAAGCGTTAGTGGCATTTGTCGGAAATTTTTCACAATAACAAGGATCTGACAAAACCACAATTGTGACCATGACCGCAATTTAAAACCTTGCAAACATCATTAGGCATGAAAAATAGTTCTCTACTGATCAAGACAGGATACAAAGTTTTAAAACAAAATCATATATAATTTTTTTTTCAATTAGGTGAAAGGACCGGATAGGTCCTCCAAATCACAATGTATCCAAGAGAACAACGAGTTCAATACTGTTACTCAAAATGCATGCAATTCAAGTCAGAAGAAGACACTACATGCACACAGGTCTGAAACATGTCAAACCTGAAGCTCCAGCAAAATTCAACACAAAGACCAAAATAACAAATAAATAAATCTCATTTTATTCTGACACCAACACTTTTTTCTTTTCTTTTCTTTTCTTTTTTGAAGAATAATTCTATGCATACACTCACATATGCCCCCATTTTAAACCAAGAAACCTCTCCAATAAGCAACAACACAGAAAACGAGGAAAAGGGTATAACAAGAGTGAGAAAAAGAAGCAAACTTGATAATGAGTGGGAAAGGGAAGCGATTAAGAAAGTCCCTGGTGGAATCATCGCTTTGCACCCCTGAAATCGAAGCAATATTACTAACAAAGTGAAAGGTGAAATAATCGTAGAGAAGGGAAGTGAAGAATAGGGAAGTTAGGAACCTGGGTAGTGGGCAAAATCAGAAGCTGCTTCGAGGAGTTGAGATGGATCGTCCATGCCGGAACTCGCACCGAGTCTGAAGCAGAAACCAGAAAGAAGAACGAAGAAAAAGGGAAGAAACAAACCTATGTACGTGGCAGTAGGTGTTCTACGTGTAACACACGCATAAAACGGTCCCAAAAATATTGTTTCAACTTTGTGAAGCGTTATATAGATAGATCAAAACGAGTCATCCAACCTGTGTCAACTCAGCCCAGCGGGCCAAGTGGTAAAAAAAATGTCCGGTTGGGCCAGTCAAAAAACCTTATGAGCTGCATTTTTGTTGAGTTGTGTAACACTCTTATTTTTATCTATTAAATTATTTTTTAATTATTCTATATTTATTTTTAAAGAACTGAATGGAAATCTCAAAAAAGAATTAATCCTTTCGGTTACGTTCGTATTAGTGAGTAGTGTTTAGTTTAGATTTTTAATAAATTTTTGGAGAACGAAGCTCAATAATTGGTAAATTAAGGGTTCCGTCCATAAAAAATCAGATAACATAATTAATAAGACAAAAATAGTTAGAAGTGTTTAAAAAAATTAATTCATCAATATACTTAGAATAATTAATAATAATTTTAGAAATTTTTCAGGAATTTATTAAAATAGTTTTTGTAAAATGACAAAAATACTCTTGGTTGACTGCGGGAACCAACCAAAGACTTTTTATTCTCAAAATATTTTAAAAATTTTATACTAAGTATATTTCAATTATAAAAATTTTATTTTGAAAGAAAAATAGTGAAAAATGTAACTGTCCTATTTTAATTTTTCAACTACTTTTCTACTATTTGACTATTTAATTATGAAAAATTGGGAAGAAATTTTAAAATTCTAATTCTCACCATTATGCTCAAAATTTTAACATCTATTTAATTGGGATTTTTAATAATTTTTTCGAGCTGAAGCTTGGAGAAATTAGAAAATGACAATTTTGTCCTTATTTCTCAACATTAAGCATTGACATGGGAATAAGATTCAATTGACATTAAAATGTCCATTTGAGCTTGAAATCATGTCATATATAATAAAATATAATTTTTTGGAACTTTCTAGAAATTTTTTAGAATTCCTGTGTAAAATGACCAAAATGCCCCTAAGTATCTAATAAGCCTAACCAGTATTAGGTTGATATCCAAAATGGTAAAAATGGTAATCGCATTTCATTTATAGGTAAAATATTTAATTTTAGAGTTTTAATAAAAATTTTGGTATTTATTAAATTAAAATGGATTTATTATAAATTTTCTAGTTTAAAAATGCAAAATAAATAGATTAAATTTGAAAGAAATCAATAAAAATTAAAACTAATTATTAGAAACTTATTTGTGATGAAAAATAATGTAATTGTCCAGTTTCACATTAAATTGAATTATTTTGGTATTAAAGACTAACTTTTCAAGTTTAGGCAATTTTATCGGTATTGGTCAATTTACTTACAGATAAAAATTGACACATGGAAGTTTGGGACAGCTAGTAGAGCACATCCCCAACCCTAAAATAGGTGATTCACCACCTATCTTGAATATGTGTCCCTAAATCCAAATAAAAATAAATGAAAATCCTTAATAATGACATAATAGATAATGTAATTTGTTGGACACCTAAGCCTCCTCTTCTTTTATAAATACCCATGCATCTTGGACATTTTTTACACATCCTCCACTCTCTAAAGCTAGCAAAAAATCCACTTAGAAAGTTTCTCTCTAAAAAATTTTCTTACTTAGTTTTTATCTTAAAATTTTGCTAGTTAACTAGTAAAATTTATCTTCCTAGAAACTTTGTACCAACAATTTCATCATCTTCATCAACTACCTTAAAGGTAATAAGGAGAGTGAGGTTGGTTCTAAATTATTGTCACTTTGCATGTTGGTAGAAAGGATTTTCTTCTAAACTCGTTTAGGCTTAAGTTTTATTATTATTATTATTGTTTTAATATTATTATTATTATTATTATTATTATATTATTATTATTATTATTATTATTATTATTATTATTATTATTATTATACTGTTTGATGTTAAACTTTAATTTTTGATAAGTTGTTACTCTATTCAAATTTAAATTATTAAATTATAATTGTTAAGTTATTACTATGCTCAAATTTAAATTATTAAATTATAATTATTAAGTTATTACTCTGCTCAAATTTAAATTATTAAATTGTGTTTGTTAAGTTGTTACTCTTCTCAAATTTAGAAAATTAAAATGTATTCATTTAGTTGTTATTCTGCCAAAATTTTAGTAATTAAGTTATAATTACTACGTCGTTATTCAGCTGAAATTTTATGTGATTACTAATTTGTTATTCTGTTAAAATTTTGGTATTTATGACTCAATTTTAAATTTCAATTTGGATGGGCAAACGATTTTTGCTTGACATGATTCATAGCTTGTTGGAAAGGTATTTCTTTCTAGTTTCTAAATCATCAAGGATCATCTCAATCAAAAATCTAAAAAAATAGAAACCAAAGTCTATATGATTTATAGTAATTTTTCAAAGTTTACAGTTGTGAAAAGTCATTACCTGTTAGAAAAACACAGAACCTCTGAAATTCAAAAATTTATTAAAAAAGTAAAAGAAAATGAATATAGGTAAATTATATATCCCTAAAAAGCTTAATGAATCTACTTTATATTCGTTTAAGTTGTCTCAGGTAAAACCCAATAGAACTTTCGAAGATCACTTTTTTGTGCACTCTGCTAGTTACCATTTCCAGAAAAGCAACTCCAACTTTTAAAAAGTGTAACTTTGTCGTTTCTCAACTTTTTTAAATGCTTATTGTGCCCATTTTGGAGAGACTTTTGTCTAGTTTTCAACTAAAAAACTAGCACTTAAAAATATTAGGTATAGATTGAATTATTACAAAAATAGTGACTAGTGTTTAGACTAGATTCGAAAATAAGCTTATTAGAACTTAAGTGTCTCTTCATAAAAATTGTTTTTTTCACCAAGTTATGAACATTAAATGGTCAAAACAAAATTTTGGGTTATTAGGCACATCAAAAGCTAAAATAATCATCTTTATCCTTCACCAAAATCATGGCTCATTGAGGAGAAAAAATTACCAATATTCAAGGTCAGCTGAGTCTGGGTTTAGTTTTAAGAGTCCTTTGTTGTTCTAGGTTCCTTTGTTGGTGGGTAAAGCTTCAAACTTGTCTTAAGAAAGTGACTATCTTTTAGGTCCCCTTTAAGAAGAAAAGTTACAAGCTTTTAAGCTTAGCTTTGGATTTAGGGTTTATGTTCAAACCTTTACATTTTGTGTTGAGTTCTCCACAAAATCAACATTTTAAAGTTAATAATAACATGAAAACAAGCATTTAAGCCATAAATTAGTTAGGACAACAATAAAATAAATGGAAACAACATAGATAAAAGGTAACAACAACAACAATGAGAAATAGAGATAGAAGTGTTAGGAAAGCAAGAAACTAAAGGTTTTGTGGACAAAACCCTCCCAAACCATCTATATGAAAGCATTTAAACCTAGAACTACCCCACTCCCCCTCCTTATACGTCAAGGTTCTTGCAAGGAGAGGTGAGGAAGATGGGCTCTTAAAGCTTCCAACAAGGTGGTGATGGATGGTGGTCTTGAAGGAAGGTTGAAGGAGGAGGAGAACAATGGTGGTTTTGGTGTAGTAATAATTTAAAATGAACAAAGGAGAGGGGATGGTGGTTTCAGCCAACAGATTAGGAGGAGAAAGGTGGTAAAAATCTGTCCAAGTTAGCTTTTTTATAGAGAGGTTTAGGGGTTAGGTTGTCATAAAAAAAGTAACCTGTTTTTTTTTTTTTTTTGGGTTTTCTTTTCTAACATGTGAAAAATAGAGAAGTGAATCAGCATTAAGAGAGATCTAGATGTTCTGTATCTCTATTCTCCCAAATCTCTACGTTTCGTTTTCTCTGCAGTTGAATTGACTAGTACCGATAAAGTGCTTAAAACTTAGAATTTTGGTTTTTATAGAAAATGAGTGAATTTTTAATTGAAAATTTGTTAGTACTTTAATTATTGATTAAAAATAGTTTCAAATTTTAAAATTAATTTTTAATAATTAAATTCTAATTTTTAGATATTTATTTGGTATTTTTGAGTTAAAAATTCATAGAAATTTCATTTTACCTCAGAAAATTCCAAAATTTTTATAGTAATTATAAAATTAAATATCTAACCCAAAAATGAACTGAGAGTGTTCATTTTTTCTGTTTAATATATTATACCTATATAGGCTATAGTTTTAGCAGACAATGGAAGGTAATTTGGTCATTTTCTATAGAAATTTTAGAAAACTCTAAACATATTTCCAAAATTATATTTTAATATATATGACATATTCCAAGCTCAAAATGACAATTTACAGTCATTTATACCTTTTCCATATGTTAGCCCTCAGTGTAGAGAAATTAAGATTAACTACTAGTTCTTAATTTCCCAGTTTATCAAAGACAAATTCATAGATATTAAGAAATTAAATATGGTACTAAAATGAGGGTGTTACACAAGTGATTTCACCAAATTACTACCACTCTTTCTACCTAAGGAATGGATCAACACAAACTCCCTCCCCTCTCTTATGCTGGACACTGGACACTGAACACTGAACACATACACCAACCCCCACCACTTCTTTCATTTTCTCAAGTTTTCAAGAAGAAAGTTCAAGGCTTTGGAGTGATGCTTCAATTCCACTTGCTTTTCTATGATAGAGGTAAGGGGGAGGAAAGTTTTTAATCATCTTTTGTGTCACAAAATGGTTCAAAGGGTTTGGGATTTGTTCCCTAAATCCCATTAGTTTGTCTCTTTTATTCAATTCAATGGATAACATGTATTGGAGACTATATGATTATGGTATTGATTGATTGGGGCTATTGTTGCTATTTTATATTGATCTTGAATGGTGGATATATTGTGGTTTATGATGGATTTGATTAATAAATGGATATCATGTATTGATTGCTTGAAAATTGAAAAGTTGGCTTGGTTTGGGTGGTTATATGCCACGACCAAAGTGTAATTTGGGTTCTTTTGAATTGTTTTAACTTTTGCCTATTCCATATAATGAAGATTGAGATCCTAAAGTGCTAAATTAATTAAGTTTAAATCATGAACTAAAACACCTTAAGTGATGGAATTAATAATATAAATGAATATGCATGATTTGGATGCTTGAAAATTTTAAGAATTTTGGCTTGGTTTTCTTGGTTGAGTGTTTCAATCAAGTTGTTATATTGGTACATTTCAATGATTGAAAATTTTGCTTACTTCAAATGTTGTAGATTTAGACTTTAAAGTATCACAGGGACTAAGTATTAGGATAAAATTAAGGGTGGAAATAGGCCAAGCTGCCAACAGGGGCCTATGGCTTAGGCTACACCAAGCTTGGGTCAGGCCAAGCTTTTTTATTAAATAAACCAGACATATATTTTTATAAAATTCTATTTAGTTAAAAAGATCAGGTTTTAGGCCATTTTAAAAGCCTTCAAGGCCTAACTAGCTAGCCTATTTAAGTAAATATAGATAATAATTTTTGTTATTATTATTATTGTATGAAATTTGTTATAATGTATTAAAATTATATATTTATTTACTTTTTTAAAATATTAAGTATGTTGACATACATAAAAAGTCAAACCTATAAGCTTATTGAAAGATAAGTTTATGCCTTGTTTAAAAGCCTTATTACAAAATAAATTTTTAAATAAGTTAACATGAATGTCAAATTAGACATTAAAAATAAACTTATATCATATAAACATGTTAAACTTGACTCTTATAAAATCTTTTTTACCTATTTCCACCTTTGTCTCATGTTTTGAGTGGCAATGATTTTAATTAATTTGTTTAACATAGAGTTTTCTCCCATCAGCCTATAAGCCTATTAGCTCATGTAGAGAGAAGTTAGATCTATATAAAAGCTTTAATATGAAATAAGATTTTAAGTAGGTTAACAAGTCAAGTCAGGCTTTCAAATAGGCTAAGCCAAGCCTATAATAAGTGGATTAGGTCATGAAATTTTTAAGCAGGCTAGGCCTCTTTAAGCGAAGTTTTGTTTGGCCTAGCTTGGTTTTCTTGGTTGAATGGTTCAACCAAGTTGATATATTGGTACATTTGAATGATTGAAAATTTCACTTACTTCAAATGTTGTAGATTTAGACTTTAAAGTATCACAGGGACTAAGTATTAGGATAAAATTGGACAAGTAATTTACGACTTGGTTCAAATGTTTGGGACAAACAAATCCTGGCCATAGACTAACTCCTGGACACGGTTTTTGGAGTGAAAAATGGTGAAGTGAGTGAATTTAATTTATAAACAGAGAATAAGTCAACTTAGAATAACTAATTAAGTACCTTAGAAATGTTGATTTGGCTAAGTTGTAATAAAATCCTAGGTGCTTTAGGCGATAAAATCCACTAACTTAAGAGAAGAATTTGGTTTAAAAATTATACTCATGAGATGATGTCTAAAATTAATAAGATTAGAGAATGATAATTTAAGGCAAAAAGTGGAAAAATAATGAATATGCTTTAGCTGCATTAAGAAATTAGTAAGGCAAAGATTAAGAACTCTAGTTCTCCTAATATTAATTAAATAATAAGACTAACTAATTGGATCAAGTTAAATAAATGAAGTTGATCAAGAAAGGCTATAATAGACCGAAATAATAACTTCGGGAATTATCAAGTATTAATCTTAATGAGAATTAGAATGATTAGTTAGAAATCCTATATTGGTTGACATGCCTTAATTTAGGTAATTTAATAGAAGAATTAGTTTAAACATTTAGGAAAGTGAAAATTACTAAAATTAATGAACCTAAAACTAATATGCTAGAATCCAATAATGTCTTTAAGGTTTTAAGGATTAATAAGTTAATTTAGAAAATTAATAAATTCTAAGTAGTTAGTTAGTACTTTAAAGTGATTTAGAAAGAAAAGATATATCTAATATACCATAAAGTATGATTCTTTAGATCAATTAAAATTAAATGAGAAGCTTCTTTTGGCTTCATATGGTTCGACTATTTAGGCCATTATATGATAAATTATGATTCAATTTTATTGATGTGTAATGACATTAAAGACATATGGAATGATGAATATTGAAGTACATATTGTTTATTGATGATGATCTTGATGTCTGTTGTCATACCTTTGAGTAAGGTATATGAAAAAGTACCATATTACAGAGGAGACTCTATCGAAATTTTTAGAGAAATGTGAGGAAGTGTTAAACTCTAGGATAAATGCCTTATGTCTTGAATTGTGATCATACATCATTTGCATGTGTTGAGAGAAACATGGGAAGTCACCGTTTAGTACACTACAGGATGTAGACAAGGATCCATAGTTTCGTCTTAGGGGTAAGGTATTAGATTGTGAAATCCCAATGGTCAGACTAGCAACCTTGAACTTGGAAAATCACATAAATTGACTTGATATCCCTGACAACTACTAAGCATCACCAAGATTAGTTGAAACTATTCCTAAATGAAAAGCCATTGGTATGACTTATTTCTCGAGAACAAAATTATGTTGTACTCTTTGTGAATAAGGAATACGAACTCCCTATCACTTCCCTAAGGTATTAATTCCTTGATAAGGAATATCAAGTGAAGAATGGGCCCACATATGTCACATATAACATAGGTTAAGTCATAGGAACACTTGCATATAGAATACTAATTGAGCATTGATCGTGACTTGTTTGCATAGGTCAATCTTGAGAATACATTTTGTGATTCGTGATTTAATGAGTAAATCACCTCACTCTTTTCTTCTTTCTCACTTTATATGTATGTATTACGACTTCTCTAGAGTAGTTGAGAGATGATGGAGGATATACCAATCATGGGAAGACTTTCTCTATGGTTCCACAATTATGGTTATAGGACCTACGATGACATATCTAAGGACAACACGTTTCGGGGCTTAGTTACTTTTCGCCTTTTGTCCGTTGACCCTTACATTTAAATGCAACTACCTATTCTCACTATTCCTCTGATGTTGACTATACCCACTATTACTGGTTATCTTTTAATTCTGTTGTCGTGTCTTGATTCTAGCAGGTTCATAAACCTTAGTTTGTGGGCTGGCCCACTGTGTAGTTTTCCAAGGTCGCCAATTGTCCTTCTATTCAAGAGTGGTCATAAAGGTGCTTTAAAGGTTTCAACTGTTGGGGTGAGCTCTAACCCTAATTTTTCTTTCACATATGTTCGTCACGTTGCTACATTGGTCTATTTCACCAACCTTATTTTTCTCACTAGGGTTTTAGCTGTTGTAAGCACTAGCCCACTGTGTAGTTGTGAATAAGATAACAATATGAGCTAGTAAGGCTTTCAACCATTGTTATCCAACTAGAACTCTCATAACACTATCCTAGGGTTTAGCCTCTCACATATCCTTAAGGTAGCAAAGACAATCCTAATTACAAGTATACATTCATTTCACATCCTTTGCCTAGTAACTAGATATACACCTCGTTTTGTTTTATAAAACAGGAACAACACACGTGCATAATATGATCACATGTCCACAGCTTTAACACTTCATCACAAGACACAATTACATTTTCACATGTGTACACATTGCATCAATCACTCATGAACAAGGTCACATAGACTTCACACAGTTACAATGTAGCACACTTCAACATATCACACTACAACAAGATGCATATACATGCTATGTTCCTAAATCTCTACTCATGCACATATAGTACCAACTAAAATTTGTCGAAAAGTAGATTAGAGTAAATGCACGACCATAAGAAACGTCATCAGTACCGATGCCTTCGGCTTTTGCACCCTCAACTAGTATGATATCCCCCGGTAACTAGTTAGGATTACCCAGTTTTGCCAGTATCCTCTGGCTTTATGAGATCAGCATTGACCATTGGAGTTTTCCAACCAGGTACCACCTTTAATGCTATGGTTAGATCATGATCTCCACCAACCAAATTCCTATATACTTTCCTTTATCACATAATTCAAATATTATGATGTATGGTCACATACAATGCTTATAGCTTTTAGCTTTTCATAGGCTTTTATCATGAAACATTGACATAAGTTCATATCACACTCAGTTTTCTCTAGGTAAATAATAATCACAAAGTATAAACTCAACAAAGCGTCAAAAAGAAGAAACAATGAGTTAAAGACCATAAAAGGAGTTCACAAGCATAAAAAGGAGTAGCCAAGGTCGTAGATGCCTGATGGGACAGGGGGTTCGCTCGGCAGGTCACACCAAAACACACACCGCCTGGTGGGTCTGCACATTCGACGAAAAGTGCAGTCGCCCGGCACCAACATGAAGTCCAATTTTTGAAAAACTACTTGCCTATCGGTTATCTAACCCCACCGAATAGGTTTGAGGTCCGAATTTTAATTTGTTTTTCCTATTGTGTTTGGTTTCTAAACACTTCAAAACAAATAATTAAATTCTTAATCACTTTTTCTACCTTGATAATTGGTCAATCTAATCTATAAACTTTTCATTCACTCATAATCCCCTCAAAACCCATCAAATCCTTAACTTACGCATAAAAAGCAGAAAAGGGTAAATAGATAAACAAGCACAACATAAAGGGCAAGGAAAGACACGAGGGAGAACACTCACCATTAAGGACACGCAAAGCTAAGTTCTAGGGCTTGGGTTCTCCAGCTTCTATTCTTCTCTTTCTCTTCCTCTTCTTCTTCCTTTTCTCCCTATTCTCTCTAACTTCTTTCTTCTTCTATTTTGTGACAACTAAACCTAATTCTCTTTCTTTATTCCCTTCTTATAACATGTGTGTGGGTATGTTTCTTAGTGGGCTTTAGTCCCCTATTGGGTCCTAGATGCACTTTTGGGTTCTATTATAACATTCCTACTAATTTCTAATCTAAGGTGTCAATAACAATAACAATAATAACAACAACAACAACAATAACAATAATAATAATAATAATAATAATAATAATAATAATAATAATACACTAATAATAATAACTTTTAAAGTGTCTTTATCCAATAACACATAATAAGAGCTACCTCATGGTTTATTTCTAGTACTTGAAATTTGGGGTGTTACAGGTAACAGGGTACTTATTCTTGATTGTGATCTTGTTGAGTTGATGATAATCAATGCACAATTTGATACTCTCATCTTTCTTCTTTGCCAACAACACTGGAGCACTCCAAGGGGAAACACTAGGCCTGATGAAATGCTCCTCTAAGAGCTCCTCTATTTGCTTCTTCAACTTTACTAACTTTAAAGGGGACATTCTATAGGGTGCTATAGACACGGGTCCTAATCCTAGTACTAAGTCTGAGGTGAATTCTATTTCTCTCTCAAAGCACAAACCTGGAATATCTTTGGGAAAGATGTCAAGAAAATCACAAACGATAAGTATATTCTTAACAATTAAATCTCCCTCAGTTTTTAGAGAAGATATGACTATGTATACCTGAGCTTCCTTGTTTTTTAGAGCATTTAGGTGGTTAGTAGTCACCATCTCAAATCCTAGAGTTATCAGATATTGATTTGAATATTAGGGCTTTTTCATGGCAATTAAGAAGGACGTGATTGGACGATAACTAGTTCATTCATAACATTAGGTCTAATCTAGTTAAGGGCAAACAAATTAAGTTTACAAGAAAAGTTTTACCCTCTACAATAATAGGACAATTTAGACATACACGAGAAGTAACAACAGGAATATTGGTAGGAATAGAAACAACAAGATCATAAGACAATTTTGAAATATGTAAATTCAAATACTTCACAAAGTAATTGAAATAAAAGAATGAGTTGCACCTGAATCATATAATACATTTAAGAGATTGCCATTTATAAAGCATTTACCTTGAATGAGTTTGTTAGATATTGTTGTTTCACTCCCACTTATGGTAAAGACCCTACCGCTGGTTTAAGGTCTGCCTATTAAAGCCTTCTTGTTGTTTCCATTACCATTCTCCTCACATGTTGTTGTAGTGGCCTGTTTCTCCACAGTTGAACCAAGTGACAAGCAGTTTGTTGCAATCCCTCTAGTAATGTGGCCTTCCACAACAATATCAATGAACAAGGGCATTGGAACCTCCAGCAGTAGTAATGACAGTCTTCTAGCCAGATGATCTACCAACTGGTCTTAGTGGAGCATGATAAGGCTTTTTCCTCTCGTGAATGTTTCTCTTCTTGTTCCTCTATGATCCTCCACTCTTTCATTGACCCTGCCTCGCCTCCATATCATCCTCATAGATTCTACAGTGGTTCACCAAGGTAGGAAACTGGGCTATCTCAAGATAACCCACTACCTACTTAATGTCAGGCCTCATACCACTCTCAAACTTGGAGCATCTAGATCTTTCATCAACTCCCTCTTAGAAATAGGGGCAGTGCTTTGATAGCTCATTGAATTTGGCAGCGTACTCCCCAATAATCTTGTAACCTTGCTTTAGGTTGAGGAACTCAAATTTCTTCCTCCACCTTAGGTCTTTTGGGAAATGCTTCCCTAGGAACTTCTGGCGAAACAATTCCCAAGTAATTAGTCTTACTTCAACTTTTTCTTGTTGCCTAGCATACCTCCACCAGTGCTCAACCTCACTAGACAACATGAAAGTAACATATGTCACTTTGTGTGCATCAGCACACGCCACAACAGAGAAGCGTTGGAACCAAAGACGTATGAAGCGTCTAGTCCCTCAAAATTTTGAAGATAACAAACTTATTAAAGTTTAAGTTTCTGTTGCAAAAAAAATGTTTTACAGTGTCCAAAACCATGGCGTGCAATGCACTAGTATTAAATGAGCGTCCAATTGACTCATAGATAACGACCGTTTATAAGTAAGTCTCTCTCTTAACACGCTAAGTATTTTAAGGCTGAGACCCATATAAAATGTTCGTCCAAGCATAAGTCTTAAATTGTCTAGGCTTTAAAATTTGTCTGGACTATACGCTTTTCATAAATGTTGTTCGTATTTTATGCCTTATCTATTTTAAGACATCTATCGTTCAAATGTCTAAGCTTTAAATGAAAGATAGATGCATTTTAGTGCATAAGCACAGTGTTACAGACAAAGGAAGTTAACTTACCAAATTGCCAATCCAAAAGAAAAATGATCAGAAAAGCAGCCTTCCAACACAGTCCTGCACCTTCCATTTTAGTACAAGATCTAAAGTCACTTTTCTAACTTCTCTGAAAGCTTGTTTTATGCGCCCCTTCTTGAAGACTGAAGTTTTTTAAACGGACTCTTTTCTTCTGAAGACTATATATATCAAGAAAAAAGAACGAAGAAAAATAAGAGACTCACGGATAACAATAACGATCATTTCCCTTCTTACATCTACTGGACGATCTTTGAATATTTTCTAAAGTAACTTTGTATTGTGCTTAAACTTTTATATTCTCACATTGTAAGTCAAATTCCTTGTAAAACAACTATTTTTTGTTGTGAAAGCCTAGAGAGGCTTAGTGAGAAAGAATACTTAGGTGGTTAAGTAATATGGGTTGATTACTTTGTAAAGCCTAAAGAGGTCGTGAAGAATACTTGGTGTATAACCCAAGGTTGGTTAGTGAATAGCTTCTGGGTGAAGGACTAGACGTAGCTTAAGTTGAGTAAACTAGTATAAAATCTCTATGTACTTGTTCTTTCCCTTATCCTTTTGTTTAAACTGTTTTTGAACTCCTATTTGATTAAATGAAAAAGTTTTTCAAAATGCACAATTCAACCCCCCCCTTCTTGTGTGATTTTTACTCTTTCAAGAAGATCTTCTCAATCCCTACAATCCAATTCTGAGCGTCATTTAGGTCAAATCTGCTCGTGAAGGTTGGTGGGTCATTCTTGCAAAATGTTGTTAAACCTTAATACTTCATAGGTTCATCATTTCGTCCTTGGTTCATATTCTCGAGGATAGTGGCCATTCGTTCGAGTATTTGTTGGGTGGCGTCCTATAGTGGTCTTCCAATCTTTGCCTAAAAAAGAAAACATTGTTTAGTTCACTGCTTTAAATAAAAACATAGATCAAGTGAGTAAAAGCAATCCATGAAACAATATACTAGATACACTCCCAAGAAAGAAAGATGGGTCACAATGGATACTCTTAAGTACCAAGTCTTTCTTAGCTAGAATCTACCTAGACATGTACTAATCAGTTCTACGAATCCCCATAGCTAACACTAAGTCTATTCTTAGCAAAGTTCTTCATTGAGTGCATAACTCATTTTTCATGGTACTTTTATCGTAAGTTGCTTTGAGCTTCCCCTTTTATCTTCTTGTAATAGCATGCAATTTAGGCTTATCTTATATTTCTTTCTCAACAAAGGATATAAGAGTAGATAATTTATCTTGCATTTCTATTTGTCAATAGAAAATGAAATAACATATAGTATAAAGAAGGTCAAGGTCATACCATAGGCTTTGAAGAGAAGGAACTACTTTTATACCACTAGATGTGACACCCATTCATGTTGGACATAAATCGAATTCATTAAATTACTTAGTTGGTTACTTATTTTAAGTGAGTGAAATTGTGAGTAAAATTTTTCTGTGTTATTTTACCCTTGAACGTCCTTCGAAACCTTTTTTAAAATAGAAAAATTATAAGTAAAACAAAATTTCAAAATGATAGTAAAGATAACAGAAATAAGGTATATATACGTCAGTTAGGTACATCGTCATCAGTATTAAGTACATCAAAGTTACTAAATACAACTAAAACTAAAAATACATACTGATATGCTAATATAATATAAATGAGGAAATACAGGGAAATCCAAAAAGTACATCAAAAGACACTAGCTACCCTACTATATACATCAAAAAATATCTTAGTCAGAGTAGTGTTTATTATCTAGTTCCAGCCGCTATACAAAAAGTGTAACATCCTTCCTAAATACTAGTCCTTATCAATCCAGGTATCCTCGAAGTCATCTAAAGCTGCAAGGTGTGCATGTCTGTTGGGCACCTCGTGTGGTGACCTAGTGTTGGAAGGTGCTGAAGAGGGAAAGGAATGTCAGTCATTGGCCATGCTTACCTAATAATCCACCATAGGTGAATCAGTAGGAGACTTAGCCAAGACCACCTCTATAGGGGATCCTTCAAGGTCCTCAAAATGGGGTTGTATCACTGGTAGTTGATCCATAGGTGGCTGCTCAACAAGAGGCATGAAATTCAAGTATGGTGCCATGTATAGTACTTTGGGGTTTGCTGGTGGTGATGGCGATGCTAGAGGAGTATAAACAAAATGTGGTGGTGGTGTAGAAGAAATTGAGATAGGGAATGTCAAAGAAATAAAAGGCATGAGCACTCTTAGTATTAGGGACATGAAGGTGACTGTGATGAAGCCACGAAAAGTGAGGTAGTCCGTCTCCTCATCATAATACCACACCCCAGGATGTCCGTAGTCAATGTGTAGGTTGAAAAGGATGGGAAGGCCCGCCATCTTCAAGTATCAATCACGAATAATCATGCAAAGAGAAAAAGGCAGAGGAGTGAGGTGATTTTATTCTTAAAATCACTTTTACATAGATGGTAGGGTATCTTACCATCATACATAGATAAAACACAACTGATAATAAAGAAAAGGGGAACCTAAGCTTTTAACTAAGTTGTAGTAGGCTAGCCTTGACACGGTATGGATCCATACTTCCCATTGATGAGTAATAGTTCTTAACAGAACTAGAAAGTAATTGGGAGTACATATACCTCTCTCAATATTATCCATATGGTACAATCCTCACCATCACTGAAGAGTAAAGCAATAGCTTAGGACATCAATTATCCATACAGAGGTATACTCTCACACCAACCCTAGAATGCTAAGCTATTGTTGAGGTTATCAAGTTTGGTCAGATAAATTTCTTGTCTAAAGAGTACTTCCTTGGCCATTGGAATATTCATAACTTGATACCTTACCCCCAAGGCCTCTGCAAATGGGTCCTTGGCTTTCATTGCTCAATGTAGCAAACTGTGGCTTCTAATGCAAGATGTCATGCCACTACATATCCCTCACATCACATTACTCAACTAACTATTACTTAGTCACTCTTGTCTCTTAATAGAGAATTCTTTGGTCTCAGCAATTCTAAGCACCAGTATACACTCTTCTTATAAGTCTCTACACCACATTGCAGAGACTTAGCCTTATTCCTCTCATACTAAAGTTCACGCATTCATATAATAATATTTACACAAATAAATTTTGAGAATTCTAGCCATAATTCTAAGAGGACTAATGAATCATGCTTTCATCATAAATTAATTGGTTTCTTTAGGTACCTAATTCAAAGACTAAGCTTACTTAGCTAAATCTTATGGCTATTTACTTAATTAAAAAAAACAAATTGCCTAACTGATAGTTTAACAAAATTTCAAGTTTTAATTATATTGTTAGGTACTTAATAAAAGATTAAACTTATTTAAGTGGAATTTAAAACTAAAAGAAATTGATTTCTCTTAGTGACTAAGGTTACTTTTACCAAAACTTAATTAAATTTTAGTGGTTTAGATTAGAATAAAGTGGACTTCTAAATCAAATAATTATGAACCTTTAACTTTCATTTATCAAGATAAGGACTAGTTAATGATTAATAGAATAAACTTCATTTGCCATAAAATGTGTAACTTTTTTAAAAAATAAAATAAAATTGGACCTTTACCCATTTTATTAAAAATGGCCGAACAGCCTTAATTAGGATTTAGGCCCATTAATTTTTTTTTCTTAATCATATTTACTTGTTCAAGTGATCCATTTTCTAGTCTAGGAATAAATTTGGCTCAAAATTCCCCTTTTTCCGCACCAAGGGCTGAGAACCCTAATCCCCAAAACAACCATGATTTCTAGTTTACCTCTTTGCTTGCTTCATTGATCTATTTGAAGATGAAAATAAACCTTATGTTCTTCTTCTCTTTTCCAAAACTGTGATGCCTACTAGGTTGGTTAACTAAATATTTCTCTTTCCACTTTATTTTAGCTAAAATAAATAAATTCAAAGGTCCTCTCATCCTAACCAAGCCTCAAAACTTTCTTCCATCTTGGATTTAAGCCATCATTTAGTTAAAAAAAATTAGCAAGTTCCCCTTGGATTAAACATGACCATGAGCTATCATAGGTCAAAACAAGCTTCCAACAATTTTATACCAACATTTATATCAATAACTCAACATTATTAACTTAATAGCAATTTTAAATAGTCAATGAAATGTCCAAAGTAGATAAGGAGAACATTCACAAGATTTAAATACAACATCAACAAGAAAACAACATCAAGAGGAACAACAACACAAGAATGTAATATAAAGAGATAGTAAGCTAATGGGTTTTGGAGGAAAACCCCAACCCACACATCTATATGAAAGCAAAATAACAAGAACAACCCCTCTCCCCCCCCCCCCCCTATACGTCATGGATTTAGCTGAGGAAGAAGAGGAGAATGGACACTTCAAGCTTCTATGATGGTGGTGTGTAGTAGTCTTGGATGGATGTTAATGGATAAAGGTCTAAAAATGAAGTTTTTATGTGTAAGAAAATCAAATCGACAAGGGAAGGGGGTGAAGGTGGTTTGGCCAGCAGAAATTAAGGGTGGGAGGTGAGAAATCTAACCCAAATTAGTCCCATTTATAGAGTGTAGTAGGTGGTGATTTGCCCTTGTGATGTAAGCATGATGATGTAATAATTCTAAGTTTAATTTCTTTTTCATTTTTTTATTTTAAACATGTGTTAAAATCAAGTGATGAGTCAGTTGGATATAGGGACTATGCATGGCATATCATTGCTCATAGGTCTTTACGTTTCTTTTTCTTTGCAGTGGAATTGACCGATACCAATAAAAGTTACTTAAACTTTAGGAATTTGTTTTTTATATCAAATTAGTGAGTTTTTAATTGGAACTTTATGAGCACCTTAATTATTAACTAAAAATAATTTTCAAATTTAAAATTATTTTTTTATAATTTATTTTGAATTTTTAAGTAATTAATTGTTATTTTTTAGTTGAAAATTCATATTAATTTTATTTTAACTCTAAAAATTCTAAAATTTTTATGAAAATTATAAAATTAAATATCTTACCTAAAAATGAACTGAGATAATCATTTTTACTTTTTTTAGATACCAAACCAATGTTGGTTTGGCTTATTAGATAATTGGGGACATTTTTGTCATTTTTCACAAAAATTCTTAGAAAATTTTCAAATATATGACATGATTCTAGGCTTAGATTGACATTTTATTATCAACTGAATATTTTTCTCATGTCAATCTTTTTGGTTGAGAAATCAAGATGTAATCATCATTCTTATATTTCTTTGAGCTCTAGCTCAGAAAAATTATTAAAAAATGATAAGATAGTTCTCGAAATTTTGAACGTAACAGTGGAAAACATAATTTTAAGATTCTTTCCCAATTTTTCAAAAATAAATTCAAAAGTATTAGAAAAATAACTATAAAGTTAAGACAGGGGTGTTACAGGACCTAGAAAATTAAAAAATGACAATCATATCCCAATTTATCAACAAAAAGGGCTGACATGTGAAAAAGGTCCAATTACAGTAAAATTTCATTCAAAGAATGGAAACATGTTATATATATTAAAATATAATTTTTAGAATTTTCTGAGAGTTTTCTAAAATTCCTATGAAAAATGATCAAAAAGTCCCTATTGATTGCAAAGTCAAACTAGTATTTGTTTTACATCCTAAATTAGTGAAAATTTTATTTTAAGCTTTATGTGAGGAATTCAATTTTCCAATTATCATAAAAATTTTAGAATGTACTGAATTAAAATAAATTTGTTATTAATTTTTAACCTAAAAATACTAATTAATTAATAAAAAAATTGAGAAAATATATAAAATTATTTTAATTTTTATAAATCATCTAGAACATCAAAATTATGGGTCTACCAAGTTTCAAACAAAAATTCATTAGTTTGATATGAAAAGCAATTAAATTAAGTAAACTTAGTTTTGTCGGTACCAGTAGAATTAATAGATAAAAATTAAACAGAGCACAGAGATTTGGGAATAGGTAGTATCTTTTTATATATTTTTTGGCTATTTCCTTGTATCCAGTTGACTTTTCATATATTTTGATGATAATTCATTTATGATTAGATGATGATGATGAACTCAATAATGTCTATGACCTTTGTACACAGTATAACACACACACACACACACATAGACTTTGTTATTTTACCTTTTACTCCCATTTCTAAATTTTATTTTACTTTTCATTATTCTATTTTAAAGATGACGCACACAAAGCAAAGTTCAGACAAACGAAAAAAATTTTACTTGCATTTTTATTAATAAATAAATAATCACAAACTAAATAAATAATAACTGAATAAATAGTGTGGGTTATATTCAATGTGAACGATTGTCACACTACAACTATGGGAAACAAAAAAATGATCATATTCTTTGATACATGTCACATAGACATGTCAGATGTTGTAGAAAATGCTGACTTTATTCCCAAAAACGAGAATGGAGTAGAGATACCTAGAGCTACATGGAATGAAAATTGAAGGGCCAGGTATCAACTAAATGCTAAAGCTAAACATTTGGTACATCTGAGCCTAACCTATTTACCTATCAGAGCTTTTTTTGAAGACCTAACCTGTAAGCCTATTTAAAAGCCTATTTTGTGATCAGGCTTATAAAAAGATTAGTAGGATTATTGGCCTAAGAAGGCCTATTAGTAATTATACATTTTTTATATTATATTATTGTGAGTAATATACGTAATATGTATATGTATTATATATAATTATGTATATATAATATATATATTATACTATATATATATATATATATATGCCAACCTATCAAGCTTAATAAGGTTTTTTAAGGCCTAAGGTTTGGCCTATTTACTTAAACAAGCTTTTTGAAAATCCTACGCTTAGTCTTTTTAATAAACGAGCCAAGCCAAGTCAAGCCAACCATTAGGTTCAAGGTATTCTAACGATGGTTCTTCTCTTTGACATAGCTTAGATGTTGTAGACCAGGAATGAGTATTTGCAAAAAACACCCTGACACTCAAGTCATTAGATATTTCACCGGAGTGACGGTATGCAACAAATGCTTAACTACTACAATGACATTGAGTCTATTTATAGGATATGAGATTAAGGATGGCAAAATGGGTTTGGTCCTACGGACCAACCCACCCAAAATTGGTGGGGTGGGCTAGGTGGCTCAACTTGCCAGCCTGTCCCACCCAACCCGGCGAGCCACCGACAGGCGAGGGGGGTTGACTCGTCAAGCCATTTTTTTTAAAAAAAATAATTAAGCTTCATAATATTTAAGATCCAAAAAAGTGTAAACATCAATGAAGTAAAGCAACTTGCTATGTGCTCCTTGATCCCTTGCTAGTTAGAAATAAGAAAAAAGAGATGACTAAATTAGTAGCCAACATTAAGAATTAAATACACCCAAACGTATACTTCTACTTTTAAAAAGTTAACATGAAAACATATATAATCTTTTAATTAATTAATCAAGAATTATAATTGTATTGAATTTTTTTTATTGAACTTGAATTCTTTTTTTTTTCCTTTTTTTTTATTTTTGGCATGCAACCTACTGCCAAACTGGATGAACCATAACTTTTAGCCCACCCTTAGTAGGGGATCAGGCTGCCCCAACCTGTTTTTTGGCAAGCTGGTGGTGAGGCAGGCCAAAACAGGTTAGGCTGGCTTGCTTTGCCACCCCTATATAAGATGGGTTAAATTCCTTAGTACAAGGCCCAAGCTCTCTTAGAGGTAATATTACCCTATTCTGGTATTCTGATAAGGTAACTTTACTCCAAATTGAGGTATGATTAACTGTTTATAAATATACTCTAAGATCTTGCACCTAATTAGTCAACACTTTATAATTTGAGTAAATCTAACATTTTGGGCTAAGGTGATTCATTATATAATTAAGACTTAAGCCCAATCTAAAATAAGTATCCACTTGTGTATTATATAGATATATCTAAACTTAGATGCCCAAACTCAAATTCTTTATTCCCTTTCACTTAAACAACAATTCTATTTCACATCCTAATTAATTATAAAGTATAACATAAAAAGTATTTCACAAAATTTAAATCTAACAAAATAAATTAATTACAAAATATAATATATACCTAATGTTCAAATAGAATAATTTAAATAAAGTCAAATCCAATATAACAAACTTATGAAATAACTATTTATGAATATGTAAGTGTGGAGTTTACACCTTTCTCGATATGTAAAAAAATATCATATGTTAATATTGATCAGTTATATATAGTGATTTCTGAAATGAAAATAACAAAAATAAATTTTAATTTTATTATATAGTGATCTAGGTTATATTTGATTATTTATTATATATAATAATTTGTGTAATATTATTCAAAATAAAACAATTATCTATATATAGTAATTTGTGTAATATTAGCATTTTATTTTAAATTTAATATATTAAATACCATATGGGTACGTACGAGGTGAGTTAGAGTAATAAGGTACTCCTATTTGCATCTATCTTATAATTTTTTATGGATAAATGCTCATATTTAAATTCAAACTCATTTTGCATATAATTCCCCTCCTCATTCTGGCTTCAATTACCATCCCTAAGCTAAAGAATATTAAAATAAGGTTAAGAAATGCTACCAATTGACTAAGTTTATATGTTTGATGTCTAAATTCCTTGAATCTATTAGTCCATCTCTTATGTTATAAAAAGAAAAAATCTGAACAATCTACGTTACTAAACACGAATAGGTTTTAGTTTCTATAACACTCTTTATTTGAAAGACTACCATACTTTAGTTTAGTTGCAACACTAAATAGAGATTGTAAATTAGTATGTCAGTAATAGAAATGCAAGAATTAAAGTTAAAAGGATGTTACTGTGAGCACTTCTGGAATTGCTGCATTGATTCAAATGACCTGCAACGCTTGTAAAAGATTAGGGTTTCCCAAACACATCTGTCAAAGGAGCAATATGTTGAGCCACAGAAAATATTTAAGTAAATGCAGATGGAACTTAGTTAACTAAGTTACCTAAGGCCCTCCTATCGGGGGTTTATGATTTTTACGTAGCAACCCATAATAATTGTCTTATATAAAAAAAAATAAAAAAAATCAACCCACACTAATCATATTTTTAAGCCAACAACACCTGGATCACTTAAATTGTTCATATACACCTTCATATGAGCCATATATTAGTCTGTATTTAGCAAAATAGAACCACAAATGATTATAAACCGAAACCTTAAGATCATAGGTAGTAAATTAATTCTGACATATAGTTTTCCTTCATTATTATATAATGTGTACTTATATGTTTAGCTCAAGACTCAAGCCAAGATTACAAGGTTATAAATTTGCAGCATGTCTAGTCTCACATTTAAGATGTGATTTTTATGTTAACTAAAAAGCAAGTAGTTATAGTTTTCCCGTTTTTAAGCAAACTGGACATGATCTTTCTCCTTTTTAACCACATATTTATCCCATCACGTTAAAGTATAAGATCAAAATATATATTTTTACAAAGATAAACTAGTAGTACACAGAAAAAGAAACCAAGTGTGGGGGAAACCAAAATCAAGAAAAAAAAAAGAAAAAAGAGTCCATGTTTTCTACCCCATGATTCCCTTTGACCACCCCAAAAGAAATCCACTGATTCCTTTCTGTTAGTGTAAGTTCCAAACTCGAGCTTTTTGCCATTGGACTATAGCACTTGCTTGATATTCTTTACCATTTATTTCATAACCATTTGGAGGCACAAGCAAAATCGTTAGAGATCAGCAATATAAGACCCAAATAATTGTGAGAAAGTCCAAAAGCTTGCCTTCAGTATGGTACACCGCGTGCCATGCCATTTTCATGCACAAGCAGCTGATGGCGAACTCTGCTCTCTCTGTCCCTAACGAATGCTCACAAAGCCCACCCCCATAACCAGCACTATACTCATTGCCTCACCAATCATGCACAGATCACACACCCCATTTCAAACTTATTGTACCTTTCCAATTTCATCATCATCATCATTGTGATCCTTGCACCCAATTGGAGCCCTTCACTTAGCTGTACATATAACCCAAAGTACGTACATAGATAGCATCATGGTGCTGTATGAGTGGCTCTGCACCATCAGTCTGGTAAATGGTGAGAACTCAGAAGGATGTATGTTTTTTTGTTGGGATATGAGACGCCAGTGCATCAGTGTGGAAAGCATCCATGAAACGTTTCAACACAAAAATGACCCTTTTATGGCTCATTAGCTTACATCATTTTAATACCAAAATGTGTCTTCTTTTCCACTTAAATTATATTCATGCCATTTGATTTATAAAAAAATTTAATTCGAATTGCATAGTAATGTAAGAGCTTAATTTTTACGCATTTTCAGTATAAATAGGTTTATATCGTTAACTAATCAAAATTAATGATTGACGTAACTTTTAAAGTAATTATTAAAAAATTAAAAAACTTATAATATATGATTAGTTGTGATTGGATAACAATTTAAAAATTACCTATACTATTAGTGCATACACTATTTTCTAATAATGTAAACCTTTCTTTATCCTATGAGAGATTTAGTGTTGCATTTTTCTAGTGACCAATATTCACATTCATATCGTAAGTTATAGCATTGGCAATATGACATGTATCCCTCTTCCAAACGTTGAATATGATTTGATTGCCATGCCAATGCCAAACACCCATTTTTCTAATGTGGCATTATCCGCAACTTGGTACTTTTGTGTTATAGGGTGGCATCATCTGCATCACTACCACTGCAATTATTTTGCTGTTGCAATCTTCACAACAAGACAATTGGCCCCCCGGGGGGGGACGGGGGGTAAACTTTGAAGTTTCAATGGACGAATGGCTTGAAAGTATGCAAATATGGTTTGGCTTTTAAGGGTCCCAGAAGTACCTAGCTTCCTACCGAAGTTCAACCAAGCGAAGAAAAAAGGTAACAATGTTAACAGGAAGAGCATTAAATTTGTCCCTTCCACAAGTAGGACGGGTGTAGCTTAGCCACGGGACTCACCCTCCAAGTCTAAACCTAGACTCAGACCGCCACGTGAAAATGAGCTAAAATCTGGTCTTCTCTGACCAATCCCTCTGTACTATATACCTTCTTCGACTGCCCATTAATGTCACAAATAATAATAGAATTTGACAACATTTAGATATATTTCCTAACTATAATTTATACGAACTTTCAATTAAAACTTTTATTATATGTAGAGAACATCTAAAGATCTACATTTAAGTTTGGACTCCATGAAAAAAACAAAACCTTCATCTTTTTCGGTAAGCTAGCTAGAGGTGAAATTTCTCCATAATTGATAGGAAAATACTTAATATATTCATTTTTCCTTTCATCTTATTTCCACTCCATTTTTCTTCTTCTTTTTTTTATCATATTACTTATCACATACATTTATTATTTTCTCTCTACTTTTTTCTTTTTGTTTCTCCTTTTTCCACCCAATTTACCAAAAATGAAGGGGGCCGGACATTATCATTACTCTAATTGATATGGCAACTCCATATGATTTTCACTGCGTTAACACCCCATGCTCTCAATTCTTATCCTATCCAGGAAATGTGAAATGTGAATCCTGTTCATGAAAAACAATATCCAATTTCGGTTTGTCATCACTCATTATGGAGTTGAAATACATGGAAAAACAACGTAGCCAAAGTCTCTAGCAGACTTCCAGGATTGTCTCTGCTTATATTCATACAGGAATGCAGTTTCAATAATAATATAATATTCAGAAAAAAAAATAGTTTGTTTTAGACGAGAAAAAAAAACATAAGCATATAGATTGCATTATTTTCACTTCATAATATTTATGTATTATTTTAAGGAATTGATTCTTAAGTTGACATTCGCAAACTTGTCTCACAAAAACTTGTAAACAGGAAAAATGTCCACCAACAGAATCAATTTCATTGTTCAAATGAAACATGGATATAGGTAGAAGTCAAAACTTAGATAAGTTTCTTACATTTTATTTTAAATTTAGTCAAATATGACCACATGGGATTTTTTTTTAATACTAAATAACTCATAGAATACTAACAAAATATCCATATGTAACCATCTAGTAGAAGAACTTAACGAAAATTATATAAAGAATTAGATACGAGTTATTATAACTCAAATTCATGCACGATCCATGTGAGTAAGAAAGCGAGTCAATCTATTTCAAATAAAAAAAATGAGGAGAAAAGTTCCCTTTTCTGAAACAAATACACGAAACTAACATATACAAGGGTCCATTTCAGATCAAAACCACAACAGAAATACGGCTTCATTAAAAGCAACTCAAATAATTCAGAGAACCCATTCTCTCCCTGCCATGCCACCTCCCAAATATTTGCAAAAATCTAAGCCCTTCTGCAGATTTGCATTGGTGCCATCATATCCAGCAAACCAAACCACACAATAATACATGTAGTTAATTATTACAACTAGTCACGCATTAAATTTCAGAAAGTTCAATACACACAATTTAACTAACCTCACAGTCACATTAAATCAATGCACACCAGTAAATTCTTAACTTACCTTAAATACAACCAACCACAATACCAAAACTACCCTAACAATCACAGTCAGCAACCCTTACAAAGTCCAAACCCAATAATAAAACCATAGATTACTAGTACCTAATGAGATATTCAAAGCCTAATAATAAAGTAATAATCATAGTGGTCAACATGGTCAACCCAAAAAATCAATAGCCCCACATACAATCCAACTCGGACGGTACAATCGCCATGCCGGGACCACCATCAACCACCCTCTGCTCCTCCGGCCCCGGCCAGTTCCCGACGGCGCCAAATCCCGCCACGTCAGCGCCGGCGGCGTGGCCCGCCGGAGGGAAAAAGAACGGCAGCTGGAGGTTGTCATGCAACGACCTTAAGCTCGGGAACGCAGCGACGCCGTTAACGTTCCTGTGAAACCGAGAGAACGGGTCGAGCGGCGGCTCCGGCGGCGGAACGAGGTGGTCGAAGGCGGCGGCGGTGGACATGGTGGAGAAACAGGACACGTGCTCCCTTTGGTTGGCGGCGCTGTCGAAGGAGCAGCTTTCTCGGTCGTTGAATGTTGCGGCGGTGCTGCTGGCGGCGGTGTAAGGAGAAGATTCTAGAAGTGGTGGAAGGTAAATAGAAGAGGGTGAACCCGGTTCAGGGTAGAGACTCATGTTACTACTAGCGTTGGATGTGCTCATTCTTGTTTTCTTAGAACCGCTGTTGGTGGCGGCCGACACGGTGGAGCCACCGCCTGTGGCGGTCTTCTGAAACACACGTGATATCACCCACTCGTCCTTCATCAATTCAAAAAATAAATAAATTAGCCATTTTAATTAATTAATCACTTAAAAAAAACACCACTCTGTAATAATAATAATAAAAAACGAGTGTCAGCAACATTTTGTTATTAAGAATTAAAAAAAATTGGGTAGAGTTTGTTAAATAAGAAGTAATACTTAAGAAGTGTGATTTATAATAAGAATTTATACCTACAAAATATTTCAATAAATTTTATTGTATAATAAAAAATATGTTTAAAATAGTAAAAGAGTTTGTTAAGAAATATGTTTCTAATGTTTCTTTAGTAATAAATAACTGTTTAGAGTGTAGCAGAATTTTTTGAAGAGGAGATCAAGAAGCAGGATTCAGGATCTTATGCTTGGAAGTATCATTGAGGGAAAAAGTTAACGAATGATGAATGATACGGTGACTAGGTTGCTGTGCCCTTTTGATGATTATACCTTGTTGTCATCATTTTGATAATGTTTATATTCCCCATGCAGCTTGTACATGGTAAGGAACGTGCCTTTGCACTGGAGGGTAATAACCGTTGGCTAAGTGATAGGAGTACATCTTTTGAGTAAATGTGAAAGAAAGCCAAATTGTGAACCGATCAAAATTCCAAAATAAAAGGGAAAAGCCATGAAGACAATAAATGAGGCCTAATAATAGAAACTATGGGAAGCAAGAGTGATTCAGTTGTTTTTAACTTAGAGGGTAGAAGTGCGGCTAGAGAATGATGATCAATTTGGCTACCTTGGAGCTTCTAGAGAGGTAGTGGTAAGCGAATTTGCCTTCTAAGCGATATTCATGCATGACCCAGTTGCTTTTCTCACCCTTTGGAGCCCTTCCTCTGTAGAAAACCAAGGTTTTCTTCATGCCAACTAGTGAACAAGTTTTTGAGCTATAGATCTCTCTGTCTTTCCCCGTGGCTTTCCAATAACCAGCCTCAGTGGCCCTATTGGTGCGTAACCCAGTTGGGTACTTTCGGTCACGAAGGCTAAAGAAGTACCATTCCTTCTCACCCATCGTAGCTTTCTCTGCCATGAAATAATAATAACGAAGTTAGAAATAAGTCAAATAACATGCCCTTACGCACTACAAAAAATACTGACATGACAAAACAATTTACATGTAATTTTTAAAATTTTGTCATTAAAACTTTTGTGATGCTAGTGTTAATAACAAAAATTACTTTTTATGACAAAAAATTTGTTATTAATACATCAATTTCTTGTAGTGAAGGAACATGGAATGAAACGACGAGGCATTAAGAAAGAGGGGTTTGGTTTTGTTGTTGTGATTAGTTACCAGGAAGCTCCCATGGCTCGCACTTGTTGAGGTCGACTTCAACTATGGCTCGGCCAGTGAAGGTGCTGTCTAGAACCTTCTTGAGGAGGT
Organism: Spatholobus suberectus; assembly: GCA_004329165.1. Lineage (NCBI taxonomy): Eukaryota > Viridiplantae > Streptophyta > Magnoliopsida > Fabales > Fabaceae > Spatholobus > Spatholobus suberectus. The sequence goes on along the minus strand of CM014731.1, from coordinate 53,503,378 downwards.
AGTATGTGATGAGTTCCTCGTCTGTGGGGTGGAATCGGAAGCCGGGAGGTAAATGTGGCTCAGTGTTGTTGTCAAAGTGGGTGTGGTGATGGTAGTAGCTGTCCATAGGAGCATGCAGAAGAAGAAAAGCACAAAGAAAAGATGAAGACAAGGCAAAGACAGAGGGAAAAGGGTGTGATCTTCTCAGACTTTTCGAAGAAGGGAATTGATTAGAATGGGAATGTTGGACTCAAACGCATGATGGCTCTTCATTATATAGGAGATGCTAAGTAAAAGGGTGAGGGAGAGAAGCCTTGTGGGTTATTGGCACTGTTTCGTGGGGTGTGTGGTTTTATTTTTTGTTTTCCTTTTTAGGAGTGTTTCGTGGGGATTTGCCGAGGAAAAAAGTGAAATAATAATAAAAAATGGTATGTATGATTTGGCTGGAAACTTTTGTTTCTTTTTACTCAAATAATTCTAAATTCTTTTATAATATTTTGGTTAAATTATATTTTTTGTTCTTTTATTTTTTTTAATTCATAATTTTGATTTTCTTATTTTTTATAGAGATTTTGTTCCTTTTATTTTTCAAAATCTATAATTTTAGTCTCCTTATTTTTTTAAAAACGTTTAGTCTCTTTATTTTTAAAAATTTACAATTTTGGTCTTTCAGTCAAATTGCTTGCATTAATCATTAATGATTTAATGTTGATTCTGACATGTCAATATTGACTTTAATATTGACTTTGACTTTAACATGTCATTTAAGTATTATTACGTCAAAATCAACGTTAAATTACTAACCATCAACACAAGAGATTTGACGAAAGAACCAGAAAATTGTGAATTTTATAAAATAGGAGGATTAAATGTCTCTAAAAAAACAAGGGGACTAAAATTGTGAATTAAAAAAAATACCAAAATATAATTTAGTCTAATACTTTTTATTAATATTTTTTTATCAAATAAAATATTTAATTTTAGTAAAAAAGAGTTTTAAGTGCAATTAAATCTCAGGTTAAGGATCGATAATCAGTCTAACGTTGTGTTTGGTATCAGTGAAGTAGCGAAGAAGAGAAGAGAAGAGTGCGGAAGTGAGAGGATCCTGACAATTTTCGTTCATTTAGTATCGATGAAATAGCGTGAAAGTTTTTAAAATTTTAGTGGGTTTCACGCTAAAAAACATCGTCGCAAATATGCTCGGATTTGAGAAGAAATGCGAACATGCAACGCTATTTTCATTATTACCCTCTATCTTTGTACTTTTTATTACTCTGGAATGATTTAAGTATATTATTGGTTGAAAATTTATAATTTTTATGAAAGTTGGTGTTAAATATCGTGAATGATTACAGTTGGCTATGGTGATTTGGAGTAAAATAATAGCTTGCATGTACTTGAATTGCATATATCTGTATATTTTTTTTCAAAAAATTGAGAAAATATTATCGAAAAATTGGACAAGCAGTGTATGAAATATTCAAATATGCATATCACATATTCGAATATAGATATGCCATATTTGAATATGCAATCACATATTCGAATATATTTTCTCTGTATCATTCCGAATTATGAAATTTATATACGTAATTTTATTCTTTCACTCTAAATCTTCAAAAGTTAAAAAACAAACTTTCCTTCTATTTCTTCTCTATTTCTCTCCAACTAAACAACTTCTATTTCCACTCTATTTCTTACCTACTTCTCTTTTTCTCTTCTTCTACCTACTTCCTCTCCCTTTATTTTTCTCTTCCTACCAAATACAGCGTAAAAGTCTTAAAAATATTTTTATATAATATTAAATATATTTATTTTTATTTAATTTTTTATTAAGCATTAGAAAGATTAATAGAAATGTTATAAAAGAATATATAATTACCTTTTTATTTTCTCTTCACTGTCCTTTTTCCTGATCTGTCTTTACACTCTGCTACGGTCCCTTTCATATCCCACAATTCTACACAGCTAGAGAGAGAGACAGGGTGATGCGTAGGGGAGGGAGTGGTTTCTGTCTTCTGAGGCTCTGCTTTGAGTATGCGTGCGTGTGTGAGGAAGAGTGCAGGTATTCCTCTGTCAGTGAAGAAATTACAAGGGAGGAGCAGAAAGTAGTTGTATAATTGTAGTGTGTTATGAGAAGTGGAAAACGGAGAAAATAAAACTTTTTCAAAAGGAAATTAAAAAAAAAAAACTCATCCCTGTTTCTTTTCGAAAAACTCGATAACTGACGGATATATATCATAATTTTCGTAAAAACTTAATTATAAAAATTAAAAAGTTGTAAATATTAATCATATGAGTGGATTCTTAAATAGTCGGATACATTATGTGTTTTTTTAATATTATGACAATGATTAAATTTATTAACTTTTAATTTAAAAGTCTCTACCAAAAAAAAATTAATTTAAAAAATAAGTTCGTCATTAATTTGTCATTCAATGATTAGTAGAAATTAATGACATAATTTTTTTGGTACATTTTTAATTAATTAATGGCATAATTGATAAACTTAGAATCTTATTAATTTTATTAGTAATTTTATTGTATTTAAATATGTCGCTTTATATTTAAATATAATACATTAAAGTGTTTAAATGAGTAAATTATATCTGTTAAAAACTCAGTAAAACATAATGTAATGTAGGTAAATTGTACTACGTAGACAACAAATTGTACAAAAGACTTGTTTTTCTAATTAAATTGTGAGTTTTTATTACAGTAAAATTATTAAAAATTAAAATTACTTATTTTTTGGATAAGCAATTAAAATTACTTATTAACCATTATAAATATATATTTGTGGTTTTTTAAGTATTATGTAAAATATTTACTTGTGTTGAGGGAAAGAGAGATGGGTGAGAGGGAGGAGAGAGACACAAGAGAGAGAGAGGAGGGGAAAGGGGAACAAAAGAAGAAGAAAGAAAGAAAAAATTGTTTTGTGGTGTTTTTTAATTGTTATTATTTTTAAATTATTAAATACGTTAATTTTAAACTGACGGAAAAACAATTTTGAGTTATGTTGAAAATATAAAAAATCAAAATAATTTTTTTAAAAAAATAAGAAACTAAAATAATAATTTAACTTAAAAAATATCTTTTAGTTATTTAAAAGTTTATCCTCAAAAGAAAGAAATAATAAATGAGATTTTCACATGTATAGTATAGTATAGTATATACACTCACAAATAGAGCTGTCAAAGTGAGCCAACTCGACTCACCCGGGTTGGCTCACCACAGGTTGGTGCAAAAATGAGCCAACGCAACCCGGTTCACTTTTTTGGTGAGCCAAAAAATGTTCAACCCGGCTTAACCCACCACGGTTGATGAATTATACAGGTTGGCTCACCTAAAGTTAAAAAAATAAAAAAATAAAATACATAATTAAAAAAGTATCAAAAAAATACAATAATTAAATTAAAGTGATAAAAATTTTGATACGATTAATAAAAACCAAAGTATCAATAAGTTTATTATATTGTGTCTCACAATTTATATATATTAATGATTTGCAAAGTCATATTTACATTCTAATTCTATATTTATATATGAAAAGATAAATTAATATATTACTCCTTTATTATGATTGGAATAAAATTACATGATTGGGTTTATATATTACTTATTTTAATTATCTACAAAGTTAGTATAGTAAGTTATATTAAAAAAAAAAAACTTCAACCCGCGAGCCAACCCGGCTCACCACGGGTTCAATCGGTGAGCCGCGAGCCAATAAGCTGGGTTCAATTTGACCCACCATTCAGGTGAACCAAATTTACCAACTCAACCCGGCTCAAACTCGTAGTAAGCCGGATTGAACTCGCGGGTTGAAACCTATTTTGACAGCTCTACTCACAAAGCTGTTTCGTACCTTCTCCGTCAGCGCAGTATAAACATTAAATAATTAGAAAGTCATTGTTATTACACGCCAACTTCTTGCTCTTCCTCTCTCTTCATTTCTGCAAATTTTGGTACTGTTCGTCACAACTTTCTGAATCACATATTCCTTTTCAAAATCTATTCTATCTTTAATTTTCATCTGTGATACACAGATAATTATTTGTGTTTAATGTTTATAGTAGGTGCTTGGTCAATTGTATACCAGAGTTATGGTATCTCTTTATTAGCTTGAAGTAGATATTGCATTTGATTACATCAAGTCATCAAAGGACATAATTTCGTATTTTTAATTGTCTTTGCAGTTATTTTTGCTACTTTATAGAACATTTTAGGCTAAATTATATTTTTTTTTCTCCCTATTTTTCTCAATTTGTAATTTTGGTTCCCTTACCTTTTTTAGAGATATTTAGTCCTTTTATTTTTAAAAATCCACAATTTTGGTCTCTCAACTTTTTTTAGAGATATTTAGTCCTCGTATTTTTAAAAATCCGTAATTTTAGTCCCTCCATCAAAATTTTTTAATTGATCGTTAGCGATTTAACGTTGACTCTAACCTATCAATGTTGACTCTAACTTTAACATGTCATTTAAGTATTGATACGTCAGAATCAACATTAATTTACTAAGGGTCAACACAAGAGATTTGACGGAGAGACCAAAATTGCAGATTTTTAAAAATAGAAAACTAAATGTCTCTACAAAAATAGGGAGACCAAAATTACAGATTAAAAAAAATAAAGGGGCCAAAAATGTAATTTGGCCAACATTTTAATATAATGCATATGATTTATTGTCACTTTTTATGTTACGTCACACTTTAAATAAAGTTTCATATTTGAATATTGTAACTAGAAAAAAATGTAATTGGAATGAGAGACTCCACTAAAGGTGGTTAGTTAGGTTTTCTAACAAAGATTAATCATCAACAAAGTCGATGAATACTTTGCACTAATAACATAGTGACAAAAAAAAGCGAAATAAGAAAAAAGTTAAAAAAATAAAAGTAATTGAAATTTATTATTTGGATGAATAGAAAAAAAGTTAAGAAATTTTCTAAGCCTATTTTAATGAGTAAAAGAGAAAATAAAAGGAACTATTTAACAATTAAACAATTAAATTTAACAAAAAAAATTACTATAACATAAAATTATCTATTTATTATTTTTTTATGCTATAACAAATTTGATTTGATTTTTAATAGACTAAAAAAAATATTCTTCTCTCCCATTTTCTCCTAAGGATAAGGTTTTTCTGTCTCACAAAATAATTTCTTATTGCTCCAATAAGTTTTTGATTGTTATAAAATTTAATATTTTCGATTTTAGTTTTTATAAAATTTTTGTCCCTTTTTAATTTCTTGTAAATTTTTATTCTTAATATTAGTTCTTGGGAGAGACTGAAAATGGGTAACAAATAGGGATGAAAATAGATAGGATAATATAGTACCTCTTTCCACACTCACATTTGAAAAAAGAGTTTAATGGTCACACATTGTTAGTGTAAAAAGTTTTACACTATCAACCAATCAGAAATCACTATTGACATAACTTTTAAAGTATTTATTATAAAAGTCAACAAACTTACAATAAATGATAGTTTGTGATTAGATGACAGTGTAAAACCACTTTACACTATTAGTGCATGACCTATTTTCTCTTAAAAAAAATACCGTATCAAACTTCATATTTGTACAAGTAGTAACTTTAATCTCTATCCTCGTACTTGTTGGGTACCTATATACTCATAAATGCACTTTACTTAACTGTAATATTAATAAATCAATAAAAAATATTAATTAAAATTTTGCTACAACTAAATTAAAAAATATTCTTAAATCATTTAATCCTAATAATATAAGCAATATTAGGAACATAATCATTGAGCTTAATAATTATTAAATGTAATGTTCTAATTTTTTAGAGTTGATTACAAAAGGAAAAGAATAAGGGACTTAGTGTTAACAGTATATTTTAATAATTAAATTAATAATATATATATATATATTATTAATTTAAGCGGGGGGGTGCAAATATGGGGTAAGGTGGGGTGGTACTATAGTACTTGTACTTGCGCCAATCTCTTTTAAATTTTGCTAGTAAATTCCTAACGCCAACCATATTTCTATTGAGCAAATATTTTTCCTATTCATTTTGGGTATTTTTTGTGGGTACTCATAGGGTATACATAGAATTGTCATCCCTAATAACAAAAAGGCAAAATTTAACCTCACAAGAACTAATATTAATGAATAAAAATAAATGAGATAAAAATAAACAAAATATTTTATAAGAAATAAAACTAAATTAATTTTATAAAGATCAAAAGCTTATTTTATCATTTCTTATCTTTCATCTTAAATAAATATTTTTTTAATTTTTTTTATCTTATCTTCTTCTCGCAAATTTTACAAATCTAAATAAGGATCAAGAAAGATTGATCTCTCTCGCTTGAAGCTTTTCCGACTTGTTTTTGGCGAGATTAGTTTTCTTAGCTAGGGACAAGGGGGTGGTCATAGGTTTTGCCGACCTTGTTTTTTCATTTTATAGTATTGAAGGCTTGTCTAGTCTTTGTTGATGTCCATTAATACCATTATGGTAACATGAATTCTAGCTTATACTTTTTTATTATTTAAAAAAAAATCGCCTCCTTTTAAAAATAATTATTTCTTTAAAATAAAATAAATCAAATAATTTATAAATCTTTTTAATCAAATAATTTGAAAAAAATAAAGAATTCATGTCTTCCTTTATTTAATATTGTCCAATATAAAAATTATATTTCAATTCCTTTATTTGATGAGAAATGTTAGTTAAACATTCTCTAACTCATTATTTTAAAAAATTATTACTAACAGAAACTTTAATATCATAAAATTGTATATGTTTTACTCCTTATTTAATAAGTCTTCATTCATAATTTTTATAATTTTAATTAATTTTATTTAATAATAGAAAATGTGTCAAAAAATGCTAAAAAATGTACTATTAACACTTCTCGTTGTTTGATTTTGTAATATACACGGGACGACCGTAAAATTCTTTTCTTTATTTTGTTTACTATTTATTAAAACACTTTCTTGTCTATACACATGTCGATAATTATAGTAACTTTTTCTCGCCTATTTCAGTATTTCCTTCTCTCATCTTGATCATGGATGATTTTTATCTAAATTACTAATTTAACAATTAATATATGTTCAATTTCTTCTCTCTAATAAATAAGAGATCTATAACCTTTTCAATTTCAAATTTATAAATGACCTTTTCACTCAAATATTACCGGAGTACTATTTCAACTCCTTTGTACTTCTCTTAGCTTCTTCTTCACTCTCTTTGACTTTGACGTACGTAAATTCTTTTTCTTTGCTTTTATCGTCACCTTTAATGCTACTCATGCAAGTGTTCTAAATCCAAAAAAGATAATAAAATAAATATTGAACGTTGGATTATTGTAAATATATATTTATTTTCTCTTTTATATTATATTATTTTCTTGTTTTATCATATCACTTATCATATTTATTATTATTTTTTATCTTTTTTCTTTTATTTCTCTTTTTCTTCCACTTCAATCCATCATAAAACATGTTGATCCAAGTGAAATTAGGTTCGTATTCCTTAAGTAAGTCTTGAATTTTGTTTCGATATTAGGATCTCCAGCATTACAAAGCATGCCTAAGACCAAAGCATTTAAGGTAAGTCTCTATGTGTGTGTGTGTATGTGTGTGTGTGTTCTCTTTCCAAGGTTCTTTTTTTTCCCAAGCCAGTTAGATCTTGCCTAACTTCTCCCGCATTCCTAGAAGGGTTTTTGCCTTGCATCGTAGGGCATAGGGAATCCCAGATCTTGCGGGATAACTGTGCTTGTAGCCGTTAGAGGTTTGCACATCAAACGACATGTGAACAACGTTGGGCAACTCACGATCTAATTTTCCACAAGCCGACTATACCGCTCAACTTGGGCTCTCCTAGTCGGTGGTCGATCCGAAAGGTACATAGTTCTCGCAACCTCAAGCTTGTAAAGTGAAGAGACTAGCTATTAGGAAATCTAATCACCAAGCACCCATGTCAATGACCGACTTGGAGGATACAAGTTTGAATCTTTGAACGGAAAAAATGTTGTTGGGAGAGAGAACTCCACTAAAAGTGGTCACTTAAATTCTATAGTGAAAATTAATTATCAACAAAGTCAATAAATATTTCACACTTCAAACATATATTATAAAAAGGGGATGTATGAGTTTGAGTATTTTGCTTAAAATTTGCAAAAATATTATTTCTCTTATTTTTTATTTACAAATAAATATCTATCAAACAAAAGTACAATATTTTTCGTACTTACGCTAGTTTTTGTTCAAAAACTTTACTTTTTATAAAAAAATAACTTCGTACATAACATACAGGTGGAGCATATCCCCAAGTTAAAATTAATTACTTAACTGAACAAAAATCTTTTGGAATCATGTGGAATGGAGATTCATATCCCAATTTCCGAAAGGGAAACGCTGACTAACTCTGAATTACCATGATCTTTAACAGGATCTGCATGACATCTCAATGGTGTGATTATTAATTTAACTGTTTCAATACTAATCCCAGCTGGAGAAAGTTTCTGCTCAAATAAAAATACCATATTGTAGAAGGTACCCATGAGATCCAATAGCTATCATTTTCACAGGGCATATCAAAAAAAGGAAAACAAAAACAAAAACAAAATACTGGGAGAATTATTACTGTTATATATACAAACTAATTTCAAAGGGATATCAATAATATCATGGTGTAAAAGTCTACAATGAAGCAGCAGATTATGTACCACCTGTTTGAACTTTGAGGAACTTTTTTGACCGTTAGATTAAGTATTAAAAAATTGGACAGATGAGATTATTAACCTGTTACCTGTTAAAAATTTTGTTAGAGATTTGCAATATATATATATATATATATATATATATATTATATTTATTTATTTATTTTTATTTTTTCTTGAAGGTAACAAATCTTATATGAACTATGGTGATATATCAAATCATAAAACTGGAATTATAATTTTTTTCATTTGAAGCAAGAAATGATTGTAACAGAAAAAATAAAAATATTAATTAATAATTTTAAATACATCAATTAAAGAATTAAAATAAAAGATTATAAAATATAACATGATATGCAATACGATGCTTTTATAATTTTTAATTAAATACATTTTATTTCTGATATCATTTGATAATACTATTTTATTGTTGTAATATTTTTTTTTCTTAAGATTATAGTATTATTTTAAATTATTTTAATTTTTTTGTTTTATTAGTATTTTTTATATTCATTATGACTGTTATTTTTATTTATTTTATATTTGATTGAAGATTATAATATTAATTTATTGGATTGAGAATTAATATATATATATATATATATATTGTGATAGTATAAATATTAATCAATATTCTTATCATTTTTTAAAATATTTTTATGGTATTTTAAATAAATGTTATAATATTATTTTGCTATTATTTCTTTTTGTGATCGCAATACTAATACACGTAAAAAATTTCTAATTAAATTCTTTTTTTAATGTTTTAATATAAATTATCATTAATTTAGTGTTATTATTTATAATAGTTATTTTCATATTTTTTATAATTTTTGTAGGTACAGTACTTATTGGCAATAATTAAAGTTGTATACTCTTGCATGTAAATATTTTTAGGACTATTTTGCAAATAAAAAAAGATTATAAATTTAATATAAAATTATGATTTCGGTTAAAACCTGCTATAGTAGGTAAAATTAGTGCCTTTAAAAAATATAGAACATGGCTATTCTATTAACATATAGAGTTAGTATAAAAGTTATTACTTGTGACTGTAATTCTGATACACGTATAAAAGTTATTTATAAATTCTTTTTTTGATATTTTAATATTAATTACCATTAATTTAATGCTATTATTTATAATGCTCATTTTTATATTTTTTTTATAGTTATTGCAGGTGCAGATACCATTAATTGAACGTTATTATTATAATAGTTATTTTTATATTTTTAGTTATTGTTGGTGCACTAACTATCAATTTAATGTTACTATTTATAATAGTTATTTTTATATTTTTTTTATAGTTATTGTACGTGGTGCAGTACTTATTGTAAATAATTAAAATTTTGTATCCATATACCATAAAATAGTTTAAGGACTGTTTTACAAATTAAAAAATGTTGTAAATTTATTATAAAATAATTGTTCCCGGTAAAAAACTTCCTATAGGCGGTAACTTCAATGCCTCACCGGTGAGGCACTTCCTTTCCTGCTTCACCGTAGAAGCGTTCGGTGTGGAAATCCCGAGTGCCAGCTTTTAATACCATAACACATTTGTGACCATACCGATGAGCATTCGCAGAACGAAACAAATGTTACCGGAAGTGGATATTTTTTGCATCTGAAACCATGAAAGTGAAGCAGAAAACAAGAGTATATAGTTGAGGTTGATTTATTGATTTTACGTGACAAAGGGTCAATCACACGGAACATGTAGATATTGGATAATTAATGGCACATTATTTGAGACTTTTTTTTTTCTTATTTTTCTTTTATCAATAAAATTACAGCCCAAGGCTCAAGGCATAAATGTTGGAACAAACATAGACATAAAAAGAAAAAACTGAAATCGGTGATTGGGGGTTGAATACTTGAATGCACTGTTTTTAGTTTTTACCCATCCCCAGCTGGTTGAATCATCCATGAAAAACTGCTAGGTTAAAAACTATTAAAAAAAATTATATTTTTCACGCATTGTTAATGTAAAATTTTTATATTATTAACAAATTTGAAATTATTTCAGATATAACTTTTTAAATAATTATTACAAAAATTAACAAATTTACTGTACTTGACAATATGTTATTAAACAGTAATAATGTATTTTAATTAAATTTAAAAAGAAAAGTCTCCTTAACCAATATTTTAAGACCGTCAAAAAAATATTTTAAGGATATTGTTGCCAAGGAGTTAATAATAAATATGTTTATTGAAAATTACAATAAAATTTTATTCAAAATTACGTAAGTGTGTCAATAATATCTTTTTATATAAAAAAATGTTTTTAATTTCTTAACTAGTATTTTAAATGTATTTGTTAAAAGAGTTTAATGGCTATGCACTGTCAGTGTAAAAAGTTTTACACTGTCAACCAATCACAAATCATTGTTATTATGACTTTTTAAGATAGTTATTATAAAAGTTAACAAATTTATCATATATGGTAGTTTGTGCTTGGATGATAATGTAAAACAACTTTACACTGTCAGTACATAACCTTTTTTCTCTTGTTAAAATTCTGTAATAACGAGTTTTTTTCTTTCAATTTTCTCTTATTTTTCATGAAACGAGCCAACTTCTTAAATTAATTAAAGTTTGAATATATTTTTATCTTTAAAAAATTAATTAATTTTAATTTTAATTTATATAAATTTTTAATTTTATTAATATATATTTTTGTTAAATTCTTACTGATATTTTATTTTATTAGATATCTCGTCAAAATAAATATTTTATTAAATAATGATGTGATATGTTTAAGTTATATCACATGCTAATAACTTATTTACGATTCTATTACTTAACGAGATAAATCTAATACTAGTGACAAGAATTAAAAATACACATATCAACAAAATTAGAGATAAAAAGGGTTTAATTTAAATTTAGTGATAATGATAAAGTTTTTTACATGGTTATTCAATTATACATTGACATGTATGATAAATTGATAGTATTATTATTTTTCAAAATATTTTCTTTAAAAATCATATTTATAGTATATTTTTTTTATTCTAATGATGTATAGATATTAAATTCGTAAAAAAATTAAACTTTAAATAAAAATTAACTAATTTTGGGAAAAGAAACATATTTGAGCATTAAACATGCACGAGTATGATAATCCATCTCGTCCAATCCAATCCATCGCTATCAGCAACACAAACGGGGAGAGGGAGAAGGTGACTCCTGTAGCTATTGCTAAGTGGGTGTGAACCATTGATGCAATGGGAATTTGACACATCGTGCTCGGATTTTGAGAACACACAACCCTCTCTCACAGGCTTTACATCAAATCACCTCTTCAATCTGCATGTTGAAGTCCTCTCCCATGCCACGCCCCTGCCCCTCGTGCATTGGCTCATTCCAACATGAATATTAGTACATATGCTTGAACACATTATTTTCTGTTGTTTATGGATTTAATTAAATGTATCATTTTTAATTAGTTGTATTTTTTTTTCACGTTAATTAGTTGTATTTTGTTTTATACATCATCAACCAGTGATATGGGCCAATGCGAACTCTTGTATTTTGGTTCTTCTTTTTAATTTGAAATGTTCATAATCTCAAAATCACTTTAAACTCTATTATTTTGTGTGGATGTAGAAAGAAAATAACATATGAAAAGGTTAAATGTCTTTTTCTATGAATTGGATAAGAAGGAAAATAAAAAACAGAATTATCGATTTTTTACTTGATTAAAAATAGTTATATCAAATATTTTTTATATCCATTTAATATAATAGTAAATGGATAAGTTTATTAGTGTAATAATACTTTTTTGAGTTTTTTTTTATCATTTTCCACCTTCAATTAATTAATAAAAAAAATATTTTTTATTTTTTTGATAAAAAAAAACTTTTTTATGAATTCCCTCACATATTTTATTCATGTATTTTTTTCTTTTCTTTTTATATAACATTACTGTTTTTTTATGAGTATCATCCTTCGAAAACAATTTTATTTGAGTTAAGATTAGACACTAAATATAGATATCTCTCCTAAGAAAAATTTAAACTTTAATTTACCACATTGACGAAAAATAGTCTATTTTACTAGACCTAACCCCATTAATATTACAGCTGTGTTTGATTTCTCGTTTTCTTCCATTGAACATGAATCTTTTGTGAGAGGAGGATTCACGTTCAACATGCATTGGAATGTGAGAATCACCTTATTCAAACACACACTACTTCATTTATAACATCACTTTCTCTCTATTTTCTCTCTCTATTCAATCACCTTATAACATCACAAAACATGAATCTTTTGTGAAAGGAGGATTCACGTTCAACATGCATTGCCCTCATGATTTTCTCCAATCTGGGTTGGCTAAACCCTTTCAAGTTTTCTCTCTGCATGATATCCCAACGTTGAAACCCTTTTTGGCTTGGAACTCACGATTCCTCTGTTACATCCGTCTTGTCACACCTTCGTGATTCGAACCCAATCCGGGTTGACCCGATTACTCATACCGTGTACCTTAACTCTATCCTTAAGTTGACAAGAAAAAAAATAAAGATACAGTATCTTAAGTATTATTAGTGGTATTTTCTAATCAAAATTAAAGTTTTATCTCGGTAATCTGCATAATTCTTTAATGCTTATCTTTATTATGGGAATTATTGAGGTAAAATTTCAATTCTGATTAAAGAACAATACTAATAGTACCTAAAATACTGTATTTAAGTTTTGTCAAAAATAAATAAATAAAGGAAATGGCTTTGAAATTGAATGCTACTAAGACAACACAGAAACTCATTGTGGATAGGGACACACTCGTTGATATGCCTGATCACACGTGATTGATGGATGTGGACTGAACCGGACGGTTCAATTCGGTGGACCGGAATACAAACCGAACCAGGTTGACTTCTTTTAGTTAAAATATAAATTTGCATAAAAAAAGGCCCTCTTGCATTTTTCCTGCAATGTTTTTTTAAGTCCAAAAAAAGCATAACACGGAAAGAGAAAATGTTAAGAAAAGTCTTTTTCTTTTTTGATTTAAAAAAAAAAGAGAGAGAAAAAAGGTTGACTTCATAGCAAAAAAATTTCCTTCTCACATAGAGAGGAAAAAAGGAAAACAAGTATATAAAATGATAAATTTACATATTTATTTGCTATTAATTATTATATGGATTTTCTAATGTGTATTCATAGGTAGATACTAGATAATATATAAGAAGTCAGAAATATAATTTTTTATTAATAAAAAAGAAAGTATTTATTGTAATAAAAATAACAAAATCATTTAATATTATTTTAAATAATTAGGAATTTTAATTAAATGTATTTAATATTTTTACATTACATGTCTATTGGCATACAATAAAATCTTTGTTATTATATGCTATTGGAATGATAAAACCTCAAAGAAAGAATTTTATTGTACATGTTCATTCTATTTAATTCAATTTAAATTAAGCAAATGTCTAATAATAAAAAATATTAGGCTTAATCGCACATTTTTCTACCCATGTTTCATGATTTTACCAATTTTGCCACTCAACTATTTTAATTGCACATTTTGCCGCCTAACTTTCAAAAATTTTTACATTTTGCCACTTAACTTTTAAAATTTCGTGCATTTTGTCACCTCATTAGTTGACCGCTTATGTGGCAATTTTGACTATGGACATGACAGGTTGACTGCTTACTTGGCAAGTTGACTGTTGATTGTCACGTCCGTGGTTAACTAAGAAAGTGGCAAAATGTGCGAAATTTTGAAAGTTTAGTGGCAAAATATGTAACTAAAATAATTGGGTGGCAAAATGTGCAATTAAGCCAAAATATTAAATGATTAAAAGGTTAAGTAATATAATTATTTTTTTTACTTTGAGTAGCATAAAAACATTTACATTATCAATTAATCAAAAATTATTTTTAAAATAATTTAAAAAATATATTTATTATAAAAATCAACAAACTTATCATACATAATAATTTGTAATTAAATAACAGTGTAAATAACTTGTGTATTATCAATGTGTTTTAATTAAAGGACAAAACTTAAATGCAGTTCTATAGATGCTTTTGGTATTGTTCTCCAATCAAAATTGGAGTTTTATCTTGGTAATTTACATTGATCTTTAATGCATATAAATTACCAAGGTGAAACTCCAATTTTGATTGGAGAACAGCACCAAAAGTACCCAAAGAACTGCACTTAAGTTTTGTCCTTAATTAAATTCTTTTACTTTTTTTCTCAATTAAAAAATTAATTACTTTGAGGAATGTTAGTAATACTTTTTCTAACATTCTCTTTCTAACTGTGTTTTAAAAATTGGACCAAATCGATCAATTGAATCAAAAAAATTGGTGAACCAATCACTTGATCGATTCAAATAAATTACAGAATTGACTTAAAAAAAGGGTCAAAAAATCGAAAAATCAGTCAAAAATCGATAAAAAAACCAGTTCATTATGGGTCAAGGAAAAATGCTTAATGCTATATCATTTTTTATTGTTTTCTTAAAAAAACTAAAAATCAACCTAAAGTTTTTGCCATTCTCTTTTTTATTCTAAATATAAACTTGCTTTATTTATAAATATTAATGTGTATTGTTAAAACTTAAACTTAAGTATTATAACATATTTAATTTGAACTTTCATAGGTATTGCAAATATTAAGAACCTATAAAATTATGTTTTATTTTTAGTTTTTAGTATTATAAAGTTATGATATTATGTTTTTTTAAAATCATTTTATGCATTATTTAATTATTATTATTATTTTATTGATACCAATTCGACCACGATTTAACCATGATTGAACCATTAAATCTTGAATTAGTGCCTTGACCGGTTTAATGACCGTTCTAGTTTTAAAGACATTGCTTTTTAATATTCCCTTTACTATTATTTGAAATTTATTAAAAATTACAAATTTTCATAAATTTTATTTCTAAATCAAGAAAAAAATTATTAAATGATAAGTGAAATCTATTCAAATTTGTAATTTTCAATATATTTTGCCCAATAATAAAGAAAGTATTAAAAAAAACATTACTAGCGTTTCTCATTTTTTTTTCATTTAAATCTTTAATTTTTTTTGAATGTTTTCTTTCATTTCTTCACATTCACACTCCATTTGGTAGCAATGAAGTACCGAAGAAAGGAAGAGAAGAGCGTGAAAGTGAGCAGAAGTCATCGATTTTTGTTCGTTTGGTATTAGCGAAATACCGCGAAAGTTTTTTAATTTTTGGTGGGTCCCACGCTAAAATTAATCCTGTCAAATATGTGCAAAAGTGTGATGAAGTGCGACGAATTGCGGCATTAGAAGAAAGTTTCCGACATTACCCTTGTTTTTTTCTTCGAAGAAATGGGACAACAAAAGCAGAAATATTCGAATATGCATTATCACATATTCGAATATGTGCTAACATATTTGAATATGTGATATTTTTTAATTTTAATAAATAAATAAACAAATACTGTCATTTTAAAATCTTAAGATTATATCTGTAATTTTATTTTTTATTTCAAATTATCAAAAGTCAAAAAACAAACTTTCATCATATTTCTTTTCTATTTCTTTTTAACCAAACAATTTATATTTTTATTTTATTTCTTTTTTTTTTTTCTCTTCTACTTATTTTCTCTTTTTATTTCTCACCTCTCTACTAAATACAGTGTCAAAGTGTAAATAAAAAAAACTTAGGAAAAATTAAAAAACATGAAGGCGCCTGGATCGAGGAGACGCGTGACGAGTGGTTTTGGTCACACTCCGCCGCCCTCTGGGCGCGGCATTTTGGGGATCGCGTAAGAGAGAGGGTCACAATTTATAATAAGCAATAATTGTGGGTAATCATAAGTATGGATCGATAATAATAATAATAATAAAGTTAAGTGGGTCCCTCTGACGTGTCAGATTCTGGGTCGTCGTTTGGTTGGTATCATCGGTGAATGGGACCATGTGCGCCGTCTGATTCATAGATTGGGTGGCTACTGCTATGCTTATGCAACTGACTATAGTAGTTGTACTAATAATGTACGTACATTAATCTGAGACAGTGATGCTGCTGAACCAAGATGAATTTTCCAAGCAAGGAACAAAAACAAATTGAATTTAGAAATATAAAAGTTTTCCAAATATATATTATATAATAATATATATTTAGAGAAAAAAAATGCACTAATAATATAATTTTTTTTATATTATTATTTAATTATAAATCATTATATATTGTTAACTTTAACAATAATTATTAATTATTCTAATAATTATACTAAAATTGATTTCTAATTGATTGATAATATAATTTTTTTTATATTAATAATATATATCCATCAAACTCATATACTTAACACATTTTTTTAACTTATTTTATCTTCTAAAAAAAATTTATCTTTTATATGGTACTAATGCAGTGTATTTGTATATTCTTTAATTTTAATTTTTTGAAGTTGTGTTATATTATAAATGAATTATTTTCGTCTTCTTTATTTTATTAACAAATAAAATCACTATTTTTATTCCCTTCATTTTATTAAAAAAATAAAAAATACGAACAGATAAATATAATAGTGGCTCTCTTTCTGTTAGTAAGAATAAAGATATTGTGCGCCTTTTAATTTAACTTGTTTAAAAATAATTGTTTTCTAAAGATCAAACCAAACACGCCTACACAGTGCCGAACATTGAATCACTGAGTAAAATAATTAATTATCAAATAATTTATTTATATGCCAATCTGGTTATAATTTTTATTATATAGTCATAAATATTTTAAAATATTATTTTAATTTTCAACCTTACATTATCAAGTCTTATTTATTAGAGAAAATAGTTGTATGCACTAAATATATATGACAATTCATATAAATAAAAAAAATAAAAATAAAAATATAAAATAAAATGAGTGATGTAATAAAAAAATGTAAAACATAAATTATTATATAAATATAACAATTCTATTTACTAATTATTTGTTTTACTTTCTTAATCATGGGTGTTACTTTTTAGCTCTATAGGTCTTGGTCAATGTCTTCCTTGATGACCTTTATTTCATTTTGTATTTTCTGTTCAAAATTTTACTAGACAATAACATTGCTCAATGCTCAAGCAATGTAATCCTTTCAATTTTTAACCGTTTCTCTCTAAGGCTCCATTTGGTTGGAAAGGAGTGGGAAAGAGCACGGAATTAAAGAGAAATATCGAAATCATATGCGTTTGAAAGAGCAAACATGCGACGAAATTTAAAAAAAAATAGTGGGCCCCACATGATTAATCTTCCATGCAAAATTGCGACAATTTGCAAAGAAACTGTACAAAGTCGCTTTGTTACTCGTGGTAAAGCAGATGTGAGAGTCTCATGGTTCGAAAAAATTGATTTTGGTACAATTGCAAATTGATTTGCAATGTTCAAAATAGTAAACCAAGTGATTGCGAAAATCGATTTACACTTCTAAAAATTTAATTTGTAGTCTTGAGCATGGAAAACCAATTTCCTTGTAACAAAATCGATTTCACCATCGTTTAAAGAAGAATGAAATCGATTTCATTCTTAGCCAAAATCTATTTTCATGGTTTCTAAATGCAAAATCTATTAGAATGTGTCTATGTGTCAAAAATCGATTTTGCATGCATAATAGCAATTGTTATTTGTATAATTTAATTCACAAATTTATTTAATTTTATTGGCTTTTACCATATGTGTTATTTAATTTAAGCACTCTAACAATCTGTTGAAATTGATTTTAATTTTACCAAACTTTATTTTAATCATGGTCTCTATGGTTCAACCAAGATCAATTTTGTGCCACCGCAAATCAATTTGCTTATTCAAATGAGATAAATTAAACACATACATTTTAAACACATTGTAACAAAATTAATGAGTATAAAAAATTAAATTATTCATGACTTATTTAAATTGGATTAGTTAAAGCTTTAGTTGATTTTATTTAATTTAAATAATGAATTATCTTAACACATTTTTTATTTAATTTACAAATGATTTAATTTTAATATTATTAACATGATATTAAAATGAATCATATTGCAAAAACTTAAATAATAGATTTCAGTTCACATCAAGTATGCAGCGACTTCTCAAAATCGATTTCGTTTAATGATAAAATCGATTTTAATTTCACATTTTTTAATCCCCTCTCTCTCTGGACCTCCAATAAAATCGATTTTGTTGCAATGAAAATCGATTTTGATCACTATCGGTGCTTGTACAAACAGATTTTGTGCTCTCTAGAGATCAATTAAAATCAATTTTCATCACCGAAAATTGATTTAACCGAAAAAATATGTTCAGAAAATAGGCAAACGCATGAGGGTACAATGGTAATAATCCAATTTTTTTTCTTTTCTTTTTTTTCAAACCAAACAGCCTTACACATTTATTTTCACTCTATTTCTCTTCAACCAAACAATTTTAATTTCTATTTTATTTCTCACTTATTTCTCTTCTCTTCTTTTCTCACTTCTTCCCTCCCTTTCTCCTCCTTTCTTCACCCCGTACTAAACGGGGCGTTTGGGTGTGTTTAGTGAAGAAGAAGGAAATAGAGGAAAATGAAGGAAAGAGGAGAGAAAAAGAAGAGAAGATAAATAGGTGAGAAATAGAGTGAAAGTTAAGGTTATTTGGTTAAAGAGAAATAGAGTGAAAGTTAACTTTTTGATATTATTTTTTACTTTAATTATTATTATTATTATTATTATTATTAATATTTATTTTGTTATTAATATTATTATTTATTTTTATTAATAATAATAATAATATTTATTATTATTATTATTAGTAATAGTAGTAGTAGTATTATTGTTATTAGTATAAAACAAGTAAGCTTTTAGCCACACAAAAAAGAAAAGTAAATCGATTTACTAAACAAGTAAATTGATTTACTTGTTACTAAAACAGCAAAACCGATTTGTGCAAACGGTGGCACATGTATTTTCATGTAAATCGTCACTCAAACATGGAGAATTTTTTTGCTGTGGGTCTCACATGTATTTTTAAAAATTTCTTCACACTTTCACCTTACCAAACAATCAACTTCTTCTCATTTTTACTCTCTTCCTTCCTCTTCCCTTCTATTTTTTCTCTACCAAATGAAGACTTACACTTTGTTTGTATAGAAAGTGAAATTGAGAAAAAAAGAATATTATAAAAAAATAAAAGAGATATTAATTGAAATGATTTTTTGGTGAAATTTTATATTATTTGGATTAATGAAATTAAGAAGGAATGATACATGATAATTTATTTTTATTTGTTTGGTTATATGAGAAAATGAAAAAAGAAAAGAAATAAGAAATATTATAAAAAGATAATTTTACTTGTATTATAAAATTCAATTTTAAATCAAATATAATTTAAAGTTTTAAATATAATTTTAATTTAATAATCTGACAAAATATGCATGATAATTATTACATATTTAATTATTTTATAAATTAAGTTTTTAGCTAAAAATATCTTAAAACAACTATTTGAAAAACTAATTATTTCAAACAAAATTATTTTCATACATGCTCTAATTTATTTTCTATAAATTAAATTAAATCACAATATTTTTTTGAATAAATTATACTTAGATCTTCTGTATTTTTACGAAATTGTATCTGATACATTTATGATTTTTGTATCTATACAAATTTTTTTAATTATTGACGTTAATTGACATTGTATACCCCTTTCTCCTCAAATGTTATTTAAATTGTTGAGAGAATAGGTCATATGAGTTGCATCGGACCTTGTTGATGCGATTTCTTTCCCATTTTGTCCCCATCCCCTTCCTTTAACCTTGAGCTGTTCATGACCTTTTGATCAACTCGCCGCCGCCGAAGAATGCACCATTCGGACCATCCACTAATCACTAATCGATTGTATTTCTCTGTCGTTTTGCTTTCGCTTTGAGCTTTGTAATAACACGCTATTGTTTCTGAATCCACTGCGTTGTTTTGTTGCGTGCAGGGATTGTGGGAAACAAGTATACTTGGGTGAGGACGCGAGTTAGAAGATTCGTTTTATGTTATGTGCTTCAACTTTCTTCAACATCGGTTTCTTTTGTTTTTTCGTAGGTGGATTTGACACAGCGCATGCTGCGGCGAGGTCATTTTTGCGGTCAGGTGTTTTTCATTTTGTTTGAGCATATGAGATGTTTCATATATGTTTTTTTTTTATTATTATTTTTTTATTTTTTTTTAGTATTAGGGCGTATGATCGAGCTGTGATCAAGTTCGGTGGCGTTGATGCGGATATCAATTTCAACGTTGGCCATTATGATGAAGATATAAAGTAGGTTGTGAAGTGATGGTTTTAATGCGTTGGCATTTTTAGAAACTTGAATGGAATTTATAATTGTGGATTTGATTTTCGGTTGTTGTGTTATGCAGATGAGTAACTTCACGAAAGAGGAGTTTGTGCATATTCTGCGTCGACAGAGCACTAATTTGTCGAGGGGAAGCTCCAAATACTGGGGAGTTACTTTGCATAAGCGCGGGCGATGGGAAGCTTGTAATGGGTGTTAAGTGAAGAAAATATTTTCGTCTTTTTAAATATAATATTAATGGCAATTTAAGTAAATAAAGTAATGTCATAAAACGGAAAGATATTAAGTGTAATTTTATGAATACACAAGAATTTAAATGTAAATTACTCTATTTTTTAATATAAAATTATGACTGTCTAGTACTCTGCCTATGTCATAAAAAAAAATGAAGCGGAGGTATGTGAAAGTAAAAATGAAGTAGAAACACGTATAATAGTCCAAATCTTGATTTGTAACATTCTCTTTTTTTCAATCTTTCTAATATTAAAAATATAAGATTATTTTAATAATTAATAGTATTATTGGTGATTGTAATTTTTTTTGAAATTCTATTTTAATAAAATAAGAATGTAAAAGAACTCTTATTTATTAGAATTTAAAGAAAAATTTATAAACTTAAATAAATTAAGGGTTTGTTTGGTGATGAGGATATGATAAGATGGAATATGATAACTATCCTATCCTGTTGAAATTCGTTGATGTTACGCCAATAGAATATGATAACATTATCCTACCTCTTATCTTATTTTGTTGTTCCAGTGTATTTTTTATCCTTAAGAGAGAGTTGGGTTAGGAAGCAATAAGATATGATAAGAGCCAATTTGGTGGTCAGAATAAAATAGGATAGGATAGAATATGACAACAAGATAAGAACATGATAGAATAAGAGTATGATAAGTTATAATCTTATCTAATGTTTGGTGCATACCAGATAACAAACTAGATAATGATAGGATAAAATATAAAACATGTTCAAATGACAAAATCATTATTTTGTTAAAATTACTTATAATTTTCTAGAAAGTGATTTTTATTTTTACGAAAAAATATAATTTTAACTAAAGTATACAATATTTTTTATTTATGTAGTTACCTTTCTTAAAATTAAAAAAACTAGTATTTTAACTTGTGCATTGCACAGAATAAATATTTATTTTATATAACTTAAATTTATAATATAAATATTTTGAATATATAAATTATATTATAATTAAAATTTGTAATAAATAAATAGGAAGATAAGAGATAAGATAATGTTATCATATCTTGTTGGCGCAACAAACAATGAATTATAGCAGGATAGGATAATTATCTTATCTTGGCCACCAAACAGGACCTTAGTTTTTCTTCTCTCTATCTTATGTAATATGTTAAATATTATAAATTTATATAATAATATATTATATATTATATATTATGTATGTATGTATAAATAAACTCTCTCTCTCTCTCTCTCTATATCTATATATATATATATATATATATAATATTTGTTATAATATTCAACATATTACAAATAATTATAAATAATATATAATATATATATATTATATATATAAATAGTTATTATACTAAATATTATATATAATTATATATAAACAAACATATATATATGATAATTTTGACATTAAATTTAAAGTATATTATTATTAATTAAAATATCAAAAACCAAATAATTAAGATTTAAAATTTTTTAAAGAAAAATATTTGAATAATAACTATAATTTTAAAATCTTATATATATATTTTATAATTTTAAGAAAAGTAAGTACATAAATAAAAAATAATATTATATACTTTAGTTAAAATTTATTTTTTTGAAAAATTAAAATTAAATTAAAAGTACTTTCTAGAAAATTATATGTAATTTTAACAAAATAGTAAATTTCCATTTAATCATGTTTTATATTTATCCTATCATTATCTAGTTTGTTATCTGATATGCACCAAAACATTAGATAAGATTATAACTTATCTTGCCCTTATCCTATCATGTTCTTATCCTGTTATCATATATTATCCTATCCTGACCACCAAATGGGTCCTAAAAGCTTGAGTGTAAGATTAAATTTTTTAATAAAGTTGAATATTGTTGTGACATCATTTGTTTCCTATTGCGTGCGTTTGATACGTACTAAGGTACAACATAGGGAGAACAGCACAGGATAAATACTTAAGTTACAGGACAACTTTTTATCCTGTACATAGTTTGGTGGACAATAAATAGCATAAGCAAAATAGTGTGAGATTTAATGTAATACCCTTTTTAATATTCATTATCATAATACAATTCATATTAATTATCTTAATACAACTACGATGGTGGTGGTGGAGGGGGTGTTGGGGGGGGGTGGTGGTGGTGGTGGGGGCGATGATGGAGGAGGCGACGATGATGACAGTGGTGGTGGAGGCAAAGACGGTGGTATGGTGATGGTGGCGACATTGGTGGTGGTAGCGACAATGGTGGTGGTGAAGGCAACCACAACAGTACTAGCAGCGATGACAACAGTGGTGGTAGCGATGACGATAGTGGTGGTGGAGGGCACCAACGACAGTGGTAGCGATGACGACAATAGTGGTAGTGATGACAACAACAATAGTGGTGTATTTTTGTCTTTTGAGTATTTTGTATTTGGGACAAAAAGTTATTTCATGGTTTGTTGAGTAACAAAATTTTAGATTTTTGTCTAATACTATTTTTCTTATTTTGTGTTGTCCTCTGGCTATTATTTTAAATAAACACAGGGCAAATGCATTTGTGCTACCTAGTCCCTTGAAATTTAACAAAACAAACACACCCATTTTCTTTATTTGCAAAATAAATAAATAAGTAATTTAGTGTTTGATTTTTGTTTCTACTATTTTAATTTATGGTTTTAATATATGTGTTTGCAATTAGGAATGTCAAAAATGGCTCCAACCTGATTGGTCAACCTGTATAACTCGGCTAAATGGCATTGGGTTTTTCAACCCTTCAACTCACTAAGCCAACGCGTCAAATGGCGGGTTGGGTTAGGTTGACCCGTTGGGTTGTCTTTTTTTTTTCCTGCTTATGTTAGGGTTTTTCGTGTCATGACACATTCACATTCACCTAAGTTAGGGTTGAGTGATTGAGATTACAACTTCTGTTTGTTTAAATATGTGAAATTTTAAGAAGAAATTTTTTTGTGGTGATTAGAATTTAAGACAAATAAACACCATAGCTTAAAGTTTATGATCATCTCTTAAGTACTAAGTTAGTTCATTGATTTATTAGTTTTATAACTTTTTTTTCTTTTTTAATTATATTTGTGCATAAAATTTGGAGAAAATTTAAGGCAAATAAAATTATTAAATATTTTATAATTTTTTAATAGGGTTGACAGATCAATCCAACCTAACTTGCCAACTCACCATGGATTGGGTTGGGTTAGGATTTTCAACCCAAAACAAAAATGGGTTCAATCCAACCTAACCCTTTTTTTGGTGGGTTGAGGTTAGGTCACCAATTTGACATCCTTATTTGTAATTGGTTAGGAAATTATAATTTAACTAATGTAAAATAATTAAAAAGATTTATAATTAATTAGCTTTAGAAAATATCATAGAGTTAGTCAAAGATTTGTGTGTGAATTAAAATATAATTTGTTAGCACAAATATTAAAAACATTATTAGTAACGAGTACATGGATCAATTGGCACAGGGTGGTTTCAGCTTAACCAGTAGTCTCAAGTTCGAGTCTTGAGTATGCAGTTGCATTAAATACGTGGAGGAAGAGCTTTGTTGCCCATAGTGGTCCTACCTAGCTCAAGCAAGATTGTTTCCAGTAAAAGATACTTGTGGTCTATTCCAAAAAAAATATTAAAAATGTTATTCTAAAAAAATGATGAAAATCTATAGACTTAGTTGATTATTGTTCTCTCTTGATTGGTTTTCATCTTCACACCTTTTAGCCTAAGCTGTAAAATTAAATAAATAAATAAGCAAGTAAATAAATAAATAAATAAAAGGGTTTCACTTTGTACTTAGTTGATTATTCCTTGTATTTCTATTTTTTTAAATCTGTTGTATTTTAGTGTATCGAAAATCATTGGGTGTTTCTTAATATAATTTGGTATGATATATTATGTAATTCATCACATAAAAATTTATTTTAGTGAAAATGATACATTAAAATATTGAGTAAATCACTAATTTAGTCTTTAAAATTGTAATGGTTAGTTAAATTGGTCCCTAAAATTAATAAAAATGCTAAAATGGTCCTTATAATTATACATTGTCAATCAATTTAGTCCCCGAAACTATAATGATCAGTCAAATTGATCCATAAAATTAAAAAGACTTAATTACACTTTTTACATCCTAACTTTTAAAATTGCAAATTTGGCCCCTAAAGCGCAATTAAACTTTTAGAAAATAGTAAAAGTATAAGAGGTGAAATTTGAACTCTTGACCTCTTCTTTCTCTACAACCATTAAAGCCACCAAGTCATTTGGCTTGTTTGGTTTATATATAAAAAATATATTATATATACCATTTTGTTAATTACACTTTTGGTCCCTTATTAAGTGTATGTTTAAATTTATTGTATAAAAAATATTAAAACTTAAGATGATAAATTTATTTGTTAAATATTTTTTTATTTTAATTATGTAAATTTATAGATTATACAAATTTATTTATTAAATCACGTAAAACTATTTATTAATTAAATTATACAATATCTTATAAATTTATTTATTAGATATTTTTATTTCTTAATAACTACACTACAAATAAAAGGGTGGGAGATGTATAAATAATTTATAAATAATAAATAATTTTATATAACTGAATACATAATTTGTATAATTAAAATAAAAAATTTTAATAAATAAATTTATCATCTTAACAATTAATATTTTTCATACAAATATAAACATATACTTAGGAAATCAAAAGTGCACTTAACAAATGCAGTAATTATATATAATATATATTTTTATATATAAATTAAATAAGTCAAATGACTTTGTGGCTTTGGTGGTAGTGGAAAAAGGATTAAAGATTCAAATCCTACCTCTAACATTTTTATCATTTTCTAAATGTTTAATTACATCAACAAAAAAGTATAATTAAGTCTTTTATAAACAATATATTCCTTTGCCATGTTAGCGACCGCCACATCATGGATGGTCAATTAACATTAAGATAAAATTTGTGAAATTATGGAAGTTTTGGGGTCACAATATACAAGAAAAAACTTTAGGGACATAATTTGTAAAATTATAAAAGTTAGGAAACAAAAAGAACAGTTAAGCTTTTTTAACTTTAAGGACCAATTTGACTAACTATTACAATCTCAAGAACTATTTTGCCATTTTATTTATTTTTGGATTTAATTTGACTATTTATTACAATTTAGGGACTAAATTGATTGATAATATATAATTTTAGAGACTATTTTATCATTTTATTAATTTTAGAAATCAATTTGACCAATCATTACTTAAATTAATGATTGCTTCTTAAAATATTTAGCAATAATGGACTTTTTGTCATTTGTAAGTAGCTGCAAAGTTGCAATTTGAAATAATGAAAATCTATAACATAAAGGAGTTACCCAAGATTCAAGAATGGTGATATATAAACATGTATATGTATAACCTTTGACGTATTGATTATTACAATGATGTTTGTCCCAATCTATTGGATAAATTGTTAGACACACAAGTACAAACACAATGATTTTTTTTATTTTTTTTTCATGGTATTGCTTAAGTTGTACCTCCACAAATCCCCGCTGGATTGGCCTTCATTTCTTCAAAGTTATGTATCACTTACAGCTTCTTACGTCATATCTCAATTTTTTTTTCTAGTCGGTTGTGGAAAATTTCTTGTCAGGCCCTACACCAATCCTTTGTTTGGATTAGTAGAGGTGGAGAAAAGAGAAGTGGGTGAGAAAAAGTACTTTATGTTGTTTGTTTAAAGATAAAAATAGAGAAGAGAGAACTTATTTGTGTTGGGTTTACTAAAAAAAAAAACTCTGTTTTGTTAAAGAGAAAAGATAAAATAAAAGATAAAAAGTTGTAGAACCTACTTAAAATTACTATTCTAATTTTACTATTTTTTTCTATCTCACAATATCTATATATATTAAAGGTAAATATATCTTTACAAGCAAAATTCATTCTCTTTCTCTCCACTTTTTTATCAAATTAAACAAGTGGAAAGAAAACTTAATTTTTTTTCTCTTATACTTTTTTTATACTTCTTCCAATCCAAACATATTAAAAATTTACTCATTCTCTACTTATTCTATCTTCTCTCCTACTTCTCTCTTATCTATTTCTCTCTTTACTCAAACAAAGCACAAGTGAAGCTCCAAAGTGACCCAATACCCGTATGTGTGAAATGGTGCCATGGAAACCGTAAATGAGAGAACGAGATTTGCAGGCAGCTGAACTCTTTCGCTTCATTTGTTGCTGTAGAAGTGTCAAAAAAATAGGATAGAGCGAAAAGAAATAGGTAGAAAATAAAAAATTGGGTGTGTTTAGTAAAGGAAAAATGAGAAAGAAGAAAAATAGAAAGGTGCACGTTCCATATATTTTTTTTCACAAAACAACGAAGAAATAAACAGTAAACAGAGAAATCCGTAAAAAGTAATCAATTACGATTTGTTTAGAATCAATTGTCATCAATTTTATATGCGATTGAAAAAGATAATCAATTTTTCAGAAAAAAAAACAATTGACTGTTTTCTTGAAACAATTCATTGTTTGAGGAACACTAGCGTCACTCTTTCCAAT
Source organism: Spatholobus suberectus (assembly GCA_004329165.1). NCBI lineage: Eukaryota > Viridiplantae > Streptophyta > Magnoliopsida > Fabales > Fabaceae > Spatholobus > Spatholobus suberectus. The sequence goes on along the minus strand of CM014731.1, from coordinate 53,475,637 downwards.
GCTTTTCTTTTTAACACTCTCTCTAATATTGATTGAAATTTATTGGAAATTACAAATTTTGGTGAGTTTCATCTCTTATTTAATGAGTCTCTCTCTTGATTTAGAAGTGTAACCTATCAAAATTTGTAATTTTTAAAAAATTTTAACCAATAATAAAGTGTTGGAAAGAAAGTATTAGAGAGAGTGACACTAGCATTCCTCATTCATTGTTTTAAAAAAAAATCGATTGTTTGTTAAAATAATCGATCTCAAATGATTTTTCTCTTTTTTATTTCTTCTATATTCTTCTTAAATAAAATATTTCTATTTTTATTATATTTTTCACCTATTTTTATTCACTCTTTTTCTTATCATTATCTTATTTCTCACCTATTTCTTTTATTTCTACCTGTTGTTGCGTGAATAATTAGTTGAATGGATCGACTAGTTGCTCCAACACAATCCCAAAATAATTTGCTGGATAATTAGCCAAATGAATAACTCTCCACGTTAACTCTTCCTTCGGTAAGTTTAGCTGAATTCTAATGCACCAACCTAGATATACCTAACCGAATGGGTTCCAGTATCAAGGCTAGCTAAATTACTTCCATGTGGTTGCCTCATTCGGCTAAGGCTTACTTGCACCAAGTTTAGCCTATTCCTTGAACGATTACTCTCTCCAAATAGTTGAGGTCCCTTTTTAATTTTTTAGGTACCAATAATTGTCCCCTTGCATCCTTTGGCTAATAGCTTAAGGAAGTTGATAGGATGCATAACCAATTTATCCAACTGGGCAGTTAGGCGGCCAACAATTTCTTACGAAGATAAGCCAGTTGAAATTCCAATTCAAATAGGCCCATAATCATCTCAGTTAAGATAGGCCCATTATCTTCTTGAAAGGGATCAACCCATTCAAATTTTAAATAACCGCTATGGAAGGAAAACCAATAATTTGGTTTTGAATTTTAAATGGTAAATTCTAGCTGGGAATTATAACAACCACTGTAAATTCAACCTTTTAATAATTTGACAGCTTATATCTTGGCAGCTTCAATATTTTAAATTTTGCATCTTGCATCCTCTAAAATAAAACCTCCCAACTACCTTCATTTTTCATTGTTTCCTAATCTACTCTCACTGCTTCCTTCTCTTTCCCCTTCTCACCTTTGTGTCTCAAACCCTTCCACAAACCAGACCCATCATGTCTTCCGAATCCGAAACTGATTCTCAGAATCGAACCCCTAATTATGGAATTGGGCAGGATTCGGGCTCGCCTAATGTCCAAGCCGATCTTGAGGGTTTTGAGTTTGACAATGAGGAAGTGCCTTTAGTTTTTTATGCAAAAAAGGACTCTTTCTCAGTAACCCTAATTCTTTCAAGGTTAGCGCAGGCATGGTTTTCCTTGATCTTTACTTGAAGTCTACTGAATACCCTTTACCCATAACCATTGACTGGTTCAGGCCCACCAAGTTCCCTATAGGCCTTTAGACTTGGCCACATGTAACACCACCGTACAAAAATTGGCTAACTCGAATAGCCAAGCGTAAAGGTGAGTTTTGGAAGCGGTGGGGGATTTATGATACAATAATGTTGTCTCGTCATGATGTAGCCCTAACTTGAATATGATTTATAAGTTTCTTGGCTTTTGGTCGACTGCTATAAACGGGTTAGTCCTCTTGTTTGACATGATGAGCCCTACTCTATTTGATGTGGCTCTTATAACGGGACTGTCCATCATTGGGGACAAACTTCCATCCCTGCATTCGGCAACCTTTGTAGATTTAAAAGTCAACTATTCAAAGCACACCAGTAGCTATTCCAACTTCATCTCAGCCAATGCCAAAGCTGATGGTGAAGTGTTAGAGGCTGAACACAATGAGTTTCTCCTATATTGGTTTTGCAAATATTTCATGTGTTTGGTATCCAAAGTAATTGTCTCTGAGTATTTGCACTTGATTTCTCTGATTACCTCAGGTAGACAACTTGTTCTCCCCATTCCTTTCCTGGTTGTGTTGTATTATTATCTATTTATGTTTTTGGAGAAAATTCAATCGGGACACAATTTGAATACTATTCATGGTCCTTTTTGGTTTTTGCAACAGTTGATTATGAGTTACTTTGGTGAATTCACCATTGCCACTTTAGCCTCTACAAGTCATGGAATTTGGCATGTCCATGATGCCACCTTGGGTGAAAGCATTCGAAGCAATATTCTGACAAATTGGAAGATCTTAGAATACGTTGAGGCCTTCTTTGCCATCCTTACCTGCCTACTCACTAACTTTACCCCTTTAATCAACCAACATCACTTCCCTGGGTGGCTTATAAAAGGGTCGATGCTGATCAATCTGCAGGTTCTGTCAAGAACTGCATAATAGGCTAGGGGCGTATTCTGACGGCTAGAGATTTGCTTTGTGGGGTAAAGTCGACCTCGTGCAACAACAAAGTATCTATCAAGCCCTGCAATCCTTAATGCTTTACTTGCTAGTTTGACCTAGTTTAAGGTATTCCTATGACTTTTGCATCACAATCAACCCTTTGGGATCGCCCCACATTAACTGCTGAACACGTAGATAAGTTGACTCAACAAAATTCTTAACAAGTGAGCTTATTTTAGTTCCATCCCTTTTCTCGGCAACCAACTTGCACTTCGACATTAATTAACTGGTGGCCTGAATTTAGGAACAAAATGTTTCCCAAGTCAGTGCCAGCCTATGTGGTTCGCGTATCCAGAATGGCCTTGGTTGCTCCTAAAGATATCGACCCCTTAGGCCCTGCTCCACTACGGGTGCATCCTTTTATTGCTAAGAACTAGCTTGGCCCATCTTCTTCTAAAGGCAAGGCCTCAATTACCAGGAAACCAATAGTTTTGGTAACCAAAGGTAAGCGTCTTTATTTTTGTTGACTTACCTTTTCCATTACCTTACATTCCTTGATTCACAAGTAAGCAAACTAATGAACCTATATACTTGGATGACATTTTAGAGTTGTCAGAGGTTGTTTTAGCCTCTTCTCGGCATCAAACTCGTGCTTCCACTACTGTCGTTGCTACTGCCTTAGCTAAGAAAACCCTTGCTAAAGTACCAAGGTTAATTTGTGTACTTATGCTTCTATTATGTTAGGTATCGAAAGTAACCCTTTTTTTATTGTTAGAGAGCCAAAACCCCATTGGTTGCAGCTAAAGGTAAGCTTAGGTGAAGGCTCATCAAGGCTCGTACCTTTGAGGTTTGATCCCTTCACCATTTTGGCTGCCTGCCCTGTCCCTTGGCATGGTGTGACTAACACTTCCTTGTTTTTGCAGTCCTTACTGAACCAACTTCACCAACCATGGTTGGTTCCTCTGCCGTCTTGGTTACCTTGCTTCCGGTTCAACCTATGATACTTTAGGTTAGCACTCACGTGTTTCTAATGAGGTGGTGACACAATATTTCATGTCGCCAATACCCACTAAGCCACCTTTTTTTGCAACATTCTCCAATAGGCATACATTTGGAGCATGTTACCAAGTATCTGAATGAAGAGATCCCTATGGATTCTAAAATTATCACTTCACTTCGACTATCCTTGCTCAAGTTGTCTCGCTCATCAAGTGTCCTCGAGGCTAGATCAAAGGCCTTTAACAGGATGGCTCTTCAGTTTGGTGACATAGTGTTCATTCATCCTATGTACCAATAGGGGTATAACTTGGCCTCAGGAAATATGACTCAACTCAGGAATTTGTAGGAGTTAAAGGCTGCTCACCAAGCCCACTTCCAAGTAATGTAGAATGAGCGATAGATTGATTTGGCAGAACAACCCAGATGAGTCAGAGGATCAGCGAACTCACTATTGCATTAAACGTAATTCAACAAGAATTAGCCGAATTACAACCAAAAATGAATCTGCTAAACATTAAGCTCAATGAAAGTGCTGATCGCCGAGTTTGACTTTATCACCAATCAATTTCCTTGGATGGTAAGATTAATTATTTGCTACAACAAAAGGAAGTTCTTGAAAGAGACTTGAAATCTGGAGGGTTTGACCGCAAATTGTGACACCTTTTGTCACGACATTTATTTCTATGATTATTTTATTTATTTATTATAGGCTTAAATACACTTTTAGCTTTTTATCTTTTTAAGAAAATTCGTTTTGGTCTTTTATCTTTTAAAAAGTCAATTTGGTCCTTTATCTTTTTAAAATGCTCCATTTAAGTCCTTTTCGTCAACGATGTCAACTTTGATAACGGAAAAGTCATATTTTTAAAAAATAGCGGTTAGAAACTACCACAAAACGTTATCTCCTTTTCTTTTTCTTTCCTCTTCCTCCCTTCCCTCTCTTCATCTTCCGTCTTCCTCCCTTCTCTCTCTTCGTCTTCCTTCTTCTTCTCTTCATTCTCTTTGTCTTTCCTTTGTTCTCAGATCCTTCATTGGCAAGCCGTTCACCTTACAGTGGTCGCTTATGGTGGCAGCTTCGCACTGGGTTTTGTTGTTGGCTCAATGGTGGTGGAAGGATATGATTTACGCAGCAACCATTGTGATTTATTCTCATTTTTTATTTGCAAAATTGCTTTTGAGTTTGATTTAGGGGTTGGATTTGTGAAATTAATTTTGGGCGTTCTTATTTTTGAGATTGATTTGTCAAAGAAAAAGGGAGAAGACGAAGAAGAAGAAGAACATGAGTTTTAAAATAATTAATTTTAACATAGTGGCGGTTTTTAACCGCCACTATGTTAATTTTATTTATTAAATTTTAAAAACATACAACCAATACTCGTAAAATCTTCTCAATACAAGAAACAATTTACTGCAAATTTGAGGGCTTTTGATTGCGTCTAAACGACACAAAAACTCCCTTAATCAATTTTTCAAAAGTTGCTCCAATTGTGACTAATTGAATTCGTAAAAGTTGAAGGTTCTTAAGAGTTTTATGAATAATGGCGGTTAAAAACCACCACTATGTTTAAAATTAATTATTTTAAACATAAAACACTAATGACGTTAGTTTTAACCTGACAAAAGGACCAAAATGGAGCATTTTAAAAAGATAAAGGACCAAATTGACGCTTTTAAAAGATAAAGGACTAAAATAAATTTTCTTTTTAAAAAAAAGGACCAAAAGTATATTTAAGCCTTTATTATATTTAATGATTAATTGGTGGGGTATTTTTTTTATAGCACATTTATTAATCTTAATCAAAATAGAAATTGTAGTTATACCCATAAGATCATAAATGTGTATTGGATATATCATACTCATAGCCAAAATCTAAGGTACGTAATAAAGTCATATAAACAATTTGTAGTGAATCAAAGTATCTCAAAATAAAAATTAATTGACTAACTACATATATACAACCATATGACTAAAATCTAGCCCCATTCATGTAATACATCAAAATAGAAGAACCAAAAATCAGAGCAGTCAGTCTATGAGCTAAGTCCTATACCATCCCAATCCCTAAGTACTAAAGCCTTCAGAGTGTAATCACAATGGTCTTCCTCAAAGCCTTGAAGTGTGGGTCTCATCAGTGCTAGAATTCCTACACATCTAAGCTAGCTGTCTTCCGACGAGTCACGAAAACATACATATAAAAAGGAAAAGAAAGGAGCAAGGTCACATCACTCTTATATTTAAGGTCACAAACAACGAATCTTTACAGTTTTATTCAAACAGAATAATCACTGTGAGTGAACATCTGAGTATGCAATATAAGGAAAACTAAAGTTTCCATCTAAGTTTGACACACTCATGCATGTAAGCCCAGTGCCTCCTAATTTCCATGATTAGAGGTCTTAACATTTCTTTTGGGTGACAATTGGGAGTACATATTCCTTCCTAGTACTTCATTTTACAGACAAACAAGAGTCTTTAACCACTTTTGAAGGAATACTCTCCACCAATTCCAATGACGCTCAGCAATTGTCGAAGTTATTGGGTCGAATAACGTGAGTTTCCCAGCTTAGGATTGCAAGTCCTGACTCTTAGGATTTCACAACCCAAATCTTCTCACCTCCTAGACTCTGCAAGTCCTGCCTACTACCCTCAGGTACCATATTGTGGTCAACCCTTCATACACACTTCATTTTATACAATGCACATGATGCATGTTCCAACTTATTGTTAACACTTAAGTTAGAGACTAATCATTCTCATGAAATTCTGACAGAGTTTTCTCTATTTTGGTACTTTCCCTCATACCTTTGCATGAGTATGGTCAATAAACAAACCTTATACCTCTACATGGGTATGGTCAATAAACAAACAGAGACACAATCTGCCAGACAACAATAATCATCATTCGTATACCTTATCATTCTCAATTTTAATCATTTCTCATAGGCTCCCATGGCCACATCTTTTGGTAGTTCTCAAGTTTACCATTCACATATCACATTACATACATATCTCTAAATACCATTTAACATCATATCATAACACTTTGATCTAAGCATAACGATTGGACAAACAATTTACTCATCAATACCATTCTCAAACCCATTCAATTTACACATGCTAGCAAGATCATAATTGCTTTTATCTGTGAATCTGGTCTCAGATCTATTTAATAACATTAAATCATTTATTCCTTAACTTACCTTTTCATTTAATCTTGGTATCCACATTCTTTCTCAAAATAGAAATCAAATTTAATTAACTAAAGTTAGAATCCTAGGTTTTGTTATAAGTGGTTGATCATTATGTTACCATTACTAATACTTAGTTATAGGAATTTAATCCATTAATATTATGTCACTTTACCACCACACACAATTAAAGTCACCTAACAATTCATACTAAAATCTGGTTCATTAAAATTAATTGTTAAGTCTAGTTTACTTTAACTAGCTTACCACTCTTAGTCATGGTTCTAAATTAGGAAGCTTCTCCTTGTTTGCTTAATTTCCCTTTACAACATATAATGAGTTTCAAATGCTAACCATGAATCACAAGCACACTAGTCTCAAGTTCATTGCTATAGTTACTAGAATATAACACATGTTTCCTTTAGAACATATAATTTTGTGAGTTATTGCCAATTTCTTTTCATGCATTCTTTATGAGGTTTTGTCATCAATTCAAATGGAATTCACTTCTTCTAATTAGATTCAACTGTCCATGTCCTTATCAACTAAATCTCCAACCTTCCAATATACTAAAACTCCATTTCAAAAAAATTGATTTTACTTTCATAAATAAAAACAGGACAACATATAATACATGCACAAAAACATGCTCCCTGTGGCTCAAAATGCATCCAAGTTCACTTAATCTTCCTCTTGTATGTTCTTTAATGTTATGACATTCATTATCATTCAATTACATATCATTTAAACACTAGGAAACATGAGTTTTTCATTATTGTAGAGCTTCACGACAACAACTCGTATTTGTTGCATAATGACCTACTTAAAGTGTTAAAACATGTCAAAATGACAATCCAAGTTCACCAAACTTTAAAGGCTACATATACTAACTATAAGGCACCTAATTTCTACAATTAACTTACTTTAAATCCTCATTTAAATATAGCTTTTCATGCTTAAAATGAAACAGAACAGATTCACCTTGTTACTGTTCATTTAATAATTTCAAGTAGCAAATCATGTTCAAATGCTCTCCAATGCTTACCAAATTTTAGAGAGATCATATACAAATCAAAATACACTTAATAAGCAACATTTAGCTCACCAAAAATATGATTTTATTGGCCTTAAACACATCAGAACAACATCAGTCAAATTATGTAGAAAATTCATTAGTTCCATGCTTCTAGCACCTAGTTTGAGCATAATTTCACTCTTCTTAAGTTTGGTAATGACATAACACCTTTTGTAACTTAAAATTATGATTAAAAACAAGTTAATTTCCTAATTTATCACACCTATTCAGACCAAGAAAGCCATCACGTTTTTGATAGAATATGTGTTTTTCAAGTGCCATAACTCATCCAATTTAGCTCTGAAGCATGTCAAACTTTGTGGGAGTCATATATATATACCAAAATAAATAATTTAAGGCATTTTATTCCACTCAAAATGTGCTAGAACTAGAATGCACACTGCTAATATATACTACAAAATTGTGTAATAAAATGGCTGAAAAAGTGTGTCATACACTATTGAAACTTCATGTTTTAGTTGCATACAATTAAGGTTAGGGCTTAGCAATTTTTTGTAACCTTAAAACACATTTAAAAGTGAATTAATTGCATGAGAATCAAATTGAACTCAACATAGTAACAATATTCATGTTTTGGACAGAGTTGGACTCTTCAAAGTGCCATTTTCAAGTTATAACTTCACCATATCATGCAATTAGGCGTGGGCTTCCATGGTTCAACATTAAGAACATAAAATGATGGTATTTTAAGGCTTAAACTCAGAAAAATTTCATGGACACAGTGGTTGAATACTTACTTTGTTACAGTAGCATAGTTTTCAAGCAATCTAAATCAAGCATATACATAGCTTCCACGCATCATATACTTAAGAGACTAAGGGAATCTTTCAATACATAAAATATCAACCTTAAATAGGTGAGAAAACCCCCTTCCATACTTGGGTGAAGTTTTCCATGTGAAAATGGGTAGGAAAATGGTGGAGATAGTTGATTCCTTTTGCTTCTTACAAGCTTGAACCAAGGGGAAGAGGAGATGGAGTGAGTTTGCTTGCCAAAAATAGAAAAGAAATCTAACCTAGGTTGCCTGAGAAATGGTGACGGCTGTAGCTTTCTTTTGGGCACAAAATGTTCAATTTATAGTAACAAGAGGCTAGGGTTCAAGTAAGCCACTTAAAATCTTAATTTTTGTTTTTAACCTTACAGAGTATAAACCTATAATTTTTCTTCACAAACTCTTCTAGACACATTAAAATAGATTCTTTAATTTTTTCATAATTTTTGGAGCCCTCTAGGTATCTACAATTGAGCTTGCAAAGTTACCGGTAAATATTGAGTCAAAATTGAGAAATCTCTAAAAATTATAGAAAATTTTCTACAATTATAAAATAATATTCTAAACATATTTCCATGTTTAGAATATCATTTTATCATGTTTTTATATTTATTTAACATTTATCTACCCTCTTATGTTTATGTTTCTAACTGTCAAAATTTCTAGTTAATTATATGAATCTCTGACTTGTATAAGTCTAAATACAATTTCTTGTTTTGAGGAAGCTTTAATTTCTCAAGGTAAAGAATTAATATTTAGGCTTTTATGCAATGTCCCTATATATTAGGACGATAACAATAATAGAACATAATAATATAAGCTTTTAAGAAATTAAATATTAATAATAATATTTCCTAAAATTGAGGGTGTTACACAAATCGGTAAGCTTGGGCTCAATTTTGCCTAAGCATGGAAGAGGTGCACCGAGAACTAGAGCCTCCTTCGACCAATGCCAAACCTTTACAGTCAGCTGAAACAAAAGCTTCGACATAGTTTGTGGTGGAGGCAACCTCGATTGAAGCTCCTTCGGTTGATCTTGGGCTAGCCAAAAATCCTAATGTGGCGATTGGTTTGGCTGTCAAAGATTGAGCATACTGCCTTAGTCCTTTTTTGATCATTAGTAGCTAGGTGGTTGGCTTGTAGCCACTAATTTTAGAACTTTTAGGACTTTTAGCTCTTTTCAAACTTTTTAACTTGATTCAACATTGTTTTTTCATGTTCTTAGGACTTTTTTTGATATTCCTTCCCACACAAAAGGGTAGTAACGCTTTAAATATTTACCATTAATGCTTCTATTTGCTTCTACGCCTTCTATATTGACTAATCTATATGTGCCATTACTAACAACTTTGCTCATAATATAGGGTACTTCCCAGTTTGGCGACCATTTCCCATACTTGGGATCTTTCACCCCAATTGGCAAAATGACTTTCCAAACCAAGTCAACTTCGATGAAGGATTTCGACTTAACATGCTTGTTATACGCCTTTTCTATCCTTTCGCTTGTTTAGTCGAATGTTGTCTAGCATCATTAGCTGGTCTTCAGTAATTGAATCCAGTTCAACTAGTGTGACGCTCGTTTACATTGGACACAACTCATATTCATTTAATTGTTTATTTAATTATTTAATTTTAAGTTAACGAAAATACGAGGAAATTTTTTGCGTTTTATTTTACGTGTGATTGTCTTATGAAGCCTTTTTAATGTAAATAAATTGTAAGTAAAACATAGTTTGGAAATGGAAGTAAAAGATAAGGAGAATGAAACATATCGCATAGTCATAATCAGAACCAATTACATATAGGTTTCTGAATACATCTAAACTGAATACAATAGAAATTCGAACTAAAATACATCTGAAGTCATGAAATATAGGAAAATTAAAAAAAGTACATCCAGAGACATCGCCCCCTAAAGACATCAAAAAGTATCCTAACTAGAGTAGTATCTATAAATCTACTCCTAGCCCTTGTATACAAAAGTACTACCCCTGAGCTGTTAGTCCTCTTTTGTCTGTGTCTCCTTGGAATCATCAGAAGCTAGGTGGTGGACATGTCCATTGGGCTCCCTAAGAGGTGACCTAGCGCTAGAAGGAGCAGATGACGGCAAAGAGTGCCAGTCGTTAGCTATGCCAACCTGATACTTGCCATTGGTGAATTTGCAGATGACTTGGCTAATACGACCTCCATTGGGGATCCCTCAGGGTCCTCTAGAATAGGCTGTGCAGCGAGCTGCAGATCCAGATGTGACTGCTCAACAGGTGGAGCAAAATCCAAATAAGGGCCATGAACAGCATTGTAGAGTCCTCAGGTGGTGTCAGTGCGCAGGGAGAACGTACTAAAAATTGAGTGGCGGTGAAGAAGAAATAGAGATAGGAAAAGTCCACGACATGAGAGGCACATACACTCTTAGGACAAAGGATGAAAAGGTAATTGTAATGAGGCCATGAAAAGTCAGAAAATCAGTTGCCTCATTGTAATACCATATCCCCGTGTCGGTATAATCAATGTGCATGTTGAGCAAGATGGGGAACGCAACCATCTTCAAGTACCAATCACGAATAGTCATGCATAAAGAAAATAAATAGAGGAGTGAAACAATTTTGTTCTCAAAACCACTTTCATGTATATGGTAGGGTATCTTACCATCATTCACAAATAAAACACAATTGACAATACATTAAAGGAGAACTTAGGGTTTGTTTAAGTTATAACAACTACCCTTGATACTATATGAATCCATACTTCCCACAAAACTAGGACGTGGTTGGAAAAACGTATACCTTTCTCAAAATTTTCATCGTAGTACAGTCCTCGTCATCACTGAGGAATAGAGCAACAACACAGGACATTCACAATCCTTCAAAGGTATACTTCTCACAGTAACCCTGGAATGCTGAGCAATTATTAGGGTTGTCAAGCTTGGTCAGGCGAATATCCTGACTCAAGAGTACTACCTCAGTCATTGAGACCTTTGCCACTCGACACCTTACCCCCAAGACCTCCGCAAGTGCGTCCCTACCATTCATTCTTCAACGTACCAATTGTAACTTACCATGCAGGGTACCATGCTAGTACATGTCCTTCGCATCATATTACTTTACTATTCACCGTCCTTTCCTGACTCTCACAATTCGGACAAAGGTTTCCTTGGTCTCAGTACACCTGAGCACCAGCACAGTCTCTCCTTAATATCTCTGGCTCTTAATGCAGAGGTCAAGTCTTATCACAATATAATACATAGGGTTTCTAAAAAACTAAGTACACATTTAAACAATAAAAAAGGAATTTAACAATCTATTCATCAAATTTTGATTTGTCTTAATCACTTTAAATACCTAATTTAAGGATTAAACTTACTTAAGGAAATCCTAAATTGGCTACTAATAATTTAGATTTGATTATGTAAGTCTTTAACTTAAGTGAGAACTTAGGTACTCACTAAAGAGTTCAATTAGTTAATTAAGATTTAGTGTGTACTTGATGTTAAATCCTAGAAATCGAATTGCTTAGGGATCTAAATGCCATCATTAATTTAAGTTAAACTTTGGCAGTTAGCCATGATTCAAATATAATTAGTTAGACCAAGTTATTTATTTGTATAAAAAACAAACCTATAAAATCAATTTGTGAGGACTCTTTAAGATTAGATAAAAACTGAAATTTCATATTTCTTGTGGAAAATATGCTTAAATTTTATTAAATAAGTTCTAAGTGCATAAAAAATGGTATTTTATTTAAAGGTATTATATATTTTTAGCTTAATATAGACTCTAGAGGCAGCAATTTTGTGCCTCGACTTTGAATTTTAAGTTGGATAAGTAAATGATTTTTTTTTGACATGATCCATAGTTTGTTAGAAAGGTATTTTTATCTAGTTTCTAAATCATCAAGGATCATCTCACGCAAAAATCTTCAAAAATAGATACAAAAATAACATAAAAGAGAGGTCAGAAGACCCTATTGGATGGCCAATGGCTCTCTTTTGCTATTTTCGCATCTCGTCTCATTTTTTCAGCAACCAACCAATTATTTTCAAAAATTGTAATGGAAATTATTTCCAAAAAGTCCAAGAACTCCCAAAATCAAGGTCCATCCAATTTATGGTGATTTTTCAAAGTTTATAGCTGTCAAAAGGCATTCCAGTTATAAAAGTGTATCACTTTTAGATTATTTGTTAAAAATAGTAAATGAAAATGAATTTAGGAAATATATATATTCTTGTAAAGTTTATTAAGTCTACTTTCTAATTACTCAAAGAGTCTTGAATAAAACCCAATAGAACGTTCAAAAATCTCTTTTTGTACACATTACCAGTTACCATTTTCAAAAAAGTAACTCTGAATTTTGAAAATGTAACTTCGTCATTTGTAAACCTTTTCAAACGCTTCTTGTGCCCATTTCAAACAGAATTTTGTCTAGTTTTCAACAAAAAACTAACCACTATAAAAGATTGAGTATAACTCGAGATATTACAAAAACAAAGAGCAATGTGCAGGCAGGAAACGAAAACATGTTATTGGAACTCAAGTGCTTTTTCATAAAAACCTTTTCTTTCATCAAGTTATTAGCTTAAAATGGTGAAAACAAAAATTAGGCATTCTTACGTAATCAAAAGCTAAAATAATCACTATCACATTTCACGAAAACTGTGATTTATTGGAGAGAAAAAAAATACTAATACTTGGATGTCAACTACCCTTGGGTTCATTTTTAAAGTCCTTTCAAGTTCTTGTTGTTCTAGGGTCCTTGGTTGATGGGTAAAGCTTCAAGCTTGTCGTAATAAAGTGACTATTTTTTTAGGTCCTCTTTGGAATGACTTGGCCATGGGTTCAAAGAGGTTCCATCGTTCAAAAGGTGTCTCTTTTTCAGCCTCTCATTTTATTAAGTAAAAGTTGTAAATTCTTAACTTTAGTCGTGAATTTTAGGGTTTGGAATCAAGCCTTTAATATTTTGTGATGAGTTGCCAGCACAAACCAACATTTTAATGTTAATAACAACATTAAACAAGCATTTCAATCCATAAAACAGATTAGGGCAGCAAGATAATAAAGGGAAACATATAGTGGTAGTAATAACAACAATAAGGAATTAGAAGTAGAGGTAGTAGGAAAGTAAGGAAAAACTAAGGATTTTGGCGACAAAACCCACCTAAAACCATCTACATGAAAGTAAATAAATCAAGAACAACCTCACTTCCCCCTATACCTCACGTGGGTCTTTGGAGAATAGGAGAAGATGAACACTTTGAAGCTCCTTGGTGGTGGTGTCCTTGGAGGAAGGTTGAAGGAGGAGAGAAATGGAAGCTTTGGAGGTTTGATTGAAATGGAGCTTAGGGAGGAAGAGAAGCAGTTTGGCTAGACTAGTGAAGGTAGGAAAGTGAGAAAATCTGTCCTAACATGTAGTCTTTTATAGAGAAGGTAGTAGGAGTTGTCATAAAAAGGAGACAAAAAAAAGCAAGCCTATTTTTTTTTGTATTTTCCTTTTAATCATGTGGTAGAATTAGGAGAGTGGGTCTGTAGAGTGGCAGTTCAAATGTACCAAGTTTCTGCTCTTCCAAGTCTCTACGTTTTGTTTTTCTGAAAACGAATCGATTAGTACTGGTAAAAACGTCTTAAACTTTGATATTTTGATTTTTATAACAAATGAATGAATTTTTATTGGAAATTAGTGATCACTTTAATTATTAATTAAAAATAATTTACATAATTTAAATTAATTTTTAATAATTTATTTTTGAATTTTTAAGTATTTATTTAGTATTTTCAAGTTAAAAATTCATAGAAATTTAATTTTAACTTAGAAAATTTCAAAATTTTTATAGAAATTATAAAATTAAATATCTAACCCAAAAATGAAGTGAGAATGTTCATTTTTCATCTTTCATACACCAAACCTATACTGGCTATAGTTTTAACAAATAATGAAGGGTAATTTGGTCATTTTCACAAGAATCTCAGAAAATTTTCAAAAAATTCTCAAAATTATATTTTAATGTATATAACATGTTTCTAAGTTCAAAATGGAAATTTACAGTCATTTAGTCCATTTCCACATGTCAACCCAGAGTGCAGGGGAATTGAGGTTAACTGTTAGTTCCTTACTTCTTCGATAATTTTATAGATATTATGAATTAAATATGGTAATAAAATGAGGATGTTACAGCTAGCATAGCTTGTTGATACTGATCAATATTTAATGAATGTTGCCTTGCCACTCTTAATGACTGAACATTAATCTCTAATGACAAAACAATATCTTAACCATAGGGTAGTTGAAACGAAATAAGTCTAGTAGCCTTTGACTTAGTATTTCAGCAAGCCCACAGCTCTTCATGCAAGGTTTCATGCCATCTTTTTGGCTTGTCCTCAACATTCTTTTTAATCATGTCTATTAGGATCTTGTTGGTAGCCTTGACTTGCCCATTCATCTGAGCATAATATGGTGTTGAATGGATCAGTTTGATCCCATACTATTGTGCAAAGGCAAGCACCTTATCCCCTGTAAACATGGTTCCTTGATCAGTATTGATTGTTTCAAGGAAGCTGAATCGATATATAATTTGGCATTGAATAAACTGAATAACATTTTCCTAAGTAACATTCACCATGGGCTGTGCCTTGACCCATTTGGTGAAATAATCAATTGTCATTATGATGAAGGCATGACGTTTTGAAGAAGAGGGATAAATCTTCCCTATTAAGTCCATAGCCCATCCTTTAAAAGGCCATGGCTTGATGATAAAGTGCATCTCTTTGGCTGGCACCCTTTGTATAGGATTGTGCTTCTAGCACTCCTCATAACCCTTAGCATATTGAAAGCAATCGATAGTAATATTTGGCCAATAATGCCTGTGCTTATTAATTAGCCACCTCATTACTGAGTCTGACCTGTGTGACCCACAAATGCATTTGTGGACTTTGTCCATTACCATAAGTGACTTGTCTTTACTAATGCACTTAAGGAGAACCATGTTCACACTCTTTTTGTATAATTCGTCATTTATCAGCATGTATTTTAGTGCTTTTTGCTTGAGCTTGAAGTCCACATTAGACGAGGATTCTACAAATAGCTGACTAGTTCTTTTTGCCAGTCATTTATCTGAGCCACATCGACTGATAAACATTCATTCAGTTGATAATCATCAAGTTCGGCTACTAGCTCTTTGTATCCAGAGGCTTGTTGGGCCAAATCGTTTGCCTCCTTATTGTTTGCCCTAGGCACATGCATTACTGTTACGTTGGCAAACTGTTGTAACAAACTACTTGCCATTTCATAACTTTTAGTAAAGTTGGGGTGTTGCATTTATATGTTGGAATCAAAGACATATGAAGCATCTAGTTTCTCAAGTTTTGAAGATAACAATAACTTATTAAATTTTAAGTCTCTGTTGCAAAAAGGCTCTTTAAGCGTCCAACGTGTTTGTAATATCTGGCGTCCAATGCGCTAGGTTGTAGTAAGCATCCATTAAACTCTTGTATAATGATTGTCCAAGTGAAAATTCTTCTAAGGACTAAGTTTCAACACTTGCTTTTCACAAATACACTAAGACTAACATTTTGCCTCTTAGAATGATCTAATGTTCAAATGTCTGAGCATTTAATTTAAATCAAATATATGTTGGTGTATAAGCGCGGTGTTGCAGAAAAAGGAAGTCACCTATCAAGCTGGCAAATCAAATAAAGAATGTTTAGAAAAGTAACTCTCTAACACAGTACTGCACCTTCCACTTCAGTGCAAGAACAAACATTACTTTTTGACTCTACTGCAAACTCGGTATACACACATACGTTCCTTTCTTGAAGACTGAACCTGAAAATTTCAACGGCTATTTTCTAAAGCCTATATATATATAAGCTCAGAAAAGAAGAACAGATAGAGAACTATGATGAACTTTGTGTTTATTGGATGACTTTGAAAAAGCCTTTAAGCTCTTTGTAGAAAATTACTTGAATTGCTCTTAAATTTCCATATCCTCAAATTGTGTGTTAGTTTGTTTTATCAACTATTTTACGTTGTGAAAGCCTGGAGAGGCTAAGTGATTAAAGAATACTTGGATGGTTAAGTGATTTGGGTAGGTTGCTTTGTAAAGCCCGAAGAGGCAGAGAACAATACTTGCTTGTAACCAAAGGTTGGTTAGTTGAAAACCTTTAGGACAAAGGGATTGGACGTAGCTCAAGTTGAGTGAACCAGTATAAAATCTTTTGTGTGCTTTTCTTTTCTTATCCATATATATGCCTAGATTATTTGTTCTTTTAACTCGTTTCTAATTTGGTTAAAAGTTTTTTTGAACGCACAATTCACCCTCTTTCTGGTGCGTTCCTCATTCTTTCATTATACTCTTTAGTCAACTGTTTGATGACTAATTGAGAATCACCCATTACTTGAGTGTGTTTAGCCCCCATGGTGGCCAAAATTCTAAGCCCTAAAATCAAGGCCTTGTACTTGGCTTGATTATTAGAATACTCGAAGTTCAGCTGACACATGAACTTCCAAGTCTTCCTTATGGGGTCAATAATGGTTACACTAGCACCTACCCTTTTTTGCGTCCTAGACCCGTTAAATATTAAGGTCCATGGCTTTAAGTTTACTAATTAGTTGCGTTCAGCTAGACTATTTTCTACCGAAGTACAACGGTGTTCAGTAAGGAAGTCAGCTAATGCTTGACCTTTGATGGCTCGCAAAGGTACATACTTTAAGGCAAGCACATTTAGTTTAATGGCCCATTTCATAAGCCTTCCTTGTAATACTAGCCTATTAAGTAAATATTTAACAATATGAAATTTGCACAAAACCAATACTTCATTCGATAATAAATAATATTCAAGTTTTGTACAAGCATGATATAAGGATAAACTAGCTTTTCGACTGGCGTGTATCTAATCTCGGCACTGTGTAAGAGTCGACAAAGATAATAAACTGCATGCTCGGTACCATCCACAACATCCTATGCTAACAAGCAACTGATGGATTCTTTGGCAGCTGAAATATATAACTTTAAAGGCCTTCCCTACACTAGAAGGACTAGTACTGGAGGATTTGCCAAGGCCTCTTTAATCTGGTCAAAGGCACTTTGTTGCTCAGCTCCTCAAATCAGCTCTTCAACATTTTTCAGCTTCAGTAGTGGTGAAAAAGCTTTTGTTTTCCCAACCGAATTGGCTATAAATCTCCTTAGGAAGTTAATCTTGCCAATCAGACTTTACACCTTCTTCTTGCTCCTAGGAAGCCTAGCTTTTAACATAGCTTTAGCTTTATTCTTGTCAACTTCTATACCCTGCTTGTGTACTAAGATGCTTAGGAAGTTTCTAGTTGAAACCTCGAAATCGTGCTTGGCAGGGTTCATCTTTAGATTATGGAATCTCATCCTCTGTAGTGCTTGCTCTAAATCGGCCAAGTGCTGGTCAAAGTTAGTAAACTTAACTACCACGTAGTCTACATAAACTTCCATGCTTTTCCTAATCAACTCATGGAAGATGACATTCATGTCTCGCTGGTAGGTGGCTTCATTATTTTTCAAGTCGAATGGCATCACAAGCCACTTAAATAGCCCAATTGCCTTAGAACACCTAAAGGCAGTCTTGAGCACATTCTCCTCGGCTACAAATATCTAGTTGTAACTCGATATCCATCCATGAAGGTAAGGATGCCATGATTAGCAACAACATTGGCCAGCATGTCGACCATCGACATAAAATATTCGTCCTTGGCGGTGGCCAGGTTCAAGTTCCTAAAGTCGACCTAGATTCTCACTTGGCCATTATTCTTGATTACAGATGATGTTTGATAACCATTCGGCGTACCTTATAGTTCTAATGAAACCTACTTTCAATGACCTCTACACCTCGGCTTTGATCTGTGACATGAGCTGGGGGTTGAATCTCCTGGGTGGTTGCTTGTGTGGCTTAAAACCTGCTTTGATCGGTAATCGATGCTCCACTAAAGCCTTGGACATACTAGGCATCTCATGGTAATCCCATGCTAAACAGTCGCAGTACTGTTTAATGAGCCCAATCAGCTGATTCTTCTAGGCTTTGACTAACAAACCACTAACCTTGCTCATTCGAGCTTGGTTAGCCATGTCGAGGTTTACTTCCTTTAACGGATCTTGTACCTCAAAGGTTGGTATACTCCTTGGTATTGGTGATTCATACATTTCGGTTTCAGCCGAGGCATCTTCACTTTGTCCCCCAAGTTCTTTCAACTAATCCAAGGAGAAAAACTTGTTTCCAGACCTTGCCCTCTAGGTACTGATTCATCCAATTCTTCTTCTTTGGGGTGCCTTGACTCAACTATCCTGTTTTTAGCTGTAATCAAAGTCAGCTGAGCTAAGAGGTCTTCTAGGATCTAGTTCTACTAATTCATAGATCTTGTTGATCTGTAGGCCGTGAGTCGGCCTGAAGTTCCACCTTGAAGCCTTCTGAGGTTAAGTTGCATGCCCCTTAAGATCTTCCTTCATATCCTTTGGGAACCTTGATGGGCTCCTTGTGGGGAGAATAGAATAGTGCTTCTGCCAATTTCACATTAGCCAAAAATAGGCTATTGTCGGCTGGAACCATCTCCACTTGGTCCCCTTCCCAAAACATGATACACTAGTGTAGAAGGAACACATTGGCTGGAATGAATCCAGTCTCTTCCAAGTAGGATAGAATATGCTGGCTTGGCATCCACCACGAAAAAACCGAGTTAAGGGTTTTAGATCCCATGGTGATCTCAACTACCAACACACCCAAGGCTGTAATAGCCTTGTTAGTAAAGTTAGTTATGTTCATGTTGGTGGGCACTAAGTCTTCTTTCTCCTTCCTTACTTTCCTCAAAGTGTTTAGCGGCATGACATTTAGTATTGCTCTTCCGTCAATAAACACTCAACTGATGACCATGCCATTAATATGAGCCTTAATGTACACAGGTTTGAGATGCCTCACCATGTGTTAGTAGGCTTACTGAATACCATATCCTTTGAGCTACTAGTTGAAGTGTTTGCCAGAGTTGCCTATTCAACCTCCTCAGTAAAGACATCACTCTCTAAGCTGTTTGGTTGGTCATGGCTGGCCTACAACTCACTAGGGATGAGACTTATAACATCAACTTCGGCTAGCAGGAATTCTCTTTCCTCACTAAACAAGGTGTCAAGTAAGGAATCATCCAGATCATGGTCAACTGGCTGCTCCTTCCTCTCAGTTGGCTCTCTATACTTTTCTAGTAGCTTAGTTTCTATACTATCGGCTACATTTCTGCTAAGTTTAGCATTCGGCTGATCTACTCCTTTAACAAGGTCTGTCGAATCCTGGATTCGGGACTCCAAAGGCCTTCTTAAGAGCCTCAACAACTTCGGAGGTTAAGATCCCCCTTAGTTCTTATCTTTCAGCTTAGTTAAAGTTGCCAAGATTTGCTTGACTCGTTGCATGGCTTACTAATTATTGCTCTGTCGATTGAGCGTCCATTGGACCTTTTTTACTCTTACTAGAGGTAATCATTTCATGAGGCTTGAACGCATCGTTCCTCATGGTGATGCACAAGGTTCTTATGTCGTTTTCTATGTTGAATTCGGCTATCCTCTTTTTTCCTTTCGATATCGATTCAATATTAACACAAGGCATCTTGTCAGTTGCCTTCTTACTCAGCTAAATTTGGTCCTTAAGGTTGTCAAACATTATTTGCACTCTTACCTTGCTCAAAGCACACATCATCACAGATGTCTTAGGCCCCGAAAGCCTTTGAGAATTAGTAGCGTACTTCATCTGTGAGGAAGGAACCTTAGCAGAAGATGCCTACGTCAGCCTATCAAAGCACTAAGCCGACCTTGATGAGGAGCCAAATCTTTTTAGGCACTTTTGGTAAGTATCCTTTCCTTTCAAACACACTGGGCTGAAGAGATTCAGCTTCTTCTTTGACTGACTTGTGCTCAGTGGCTTTGGTTTCCACATTTATTTGAACTCTTCTTTCCCCGTTTGGATTTGGAACATGATACCATGTTAATGTCAATATAAGGGAAATGATTAGTGTCCATAGTCATCTTAACTATGCCCTTATTAATAAGCTTGAACCTTCCTGCATTCATGGCTTTCTGAATAGCTTGTCAGAACACCATATAGTTCATGTGGAGTAATTGTCTAAGTTGTGCCACTTGTAATACTTCTTATCCTTTAGCTTTTCGGCAGATGGGATTTTATGCCTATCCATCAACTGAATTTATTGATCTTTTAGTAAGTAATCAAAGATTAGATCAACTTTGGAGATGTCAAATGAATACTCCGTCTTATCTACTGATGTGTTAGCCCGTTTCCCCTTAGCTAGTTTCAAGGCTAGACAAGAGTATGGCTTGCCTCTAAGAATTTTGGCTACCATTACTTTAGCTTCGGGGTCATTTGGCACCTCGTCATACCCCTCAATATCCACAATGGACACCAGTTGTGGCCTTCTGCCTCAGCTGGTTTGCCTCTGCTATTTGTCTAGGTTAAACTACTCAACTTGGATAGCTTTAGAGGCAAGATGACGCAAGTTGGCACATTCTTGAGCCACTAACTTCTCTCTTAGTTGAGGGTTCATATTTCCAATGGCCATGATTGCATATTCAGCCTTAGGGAACTGCACAAGACATCTACTCCACTTTCTTGAACCTCTCAATGAAGTTCATTACTAATTCATTAACCTGTTGTTTAAGGTTCATCAAATCGGATATAGTAACTTCAGGCTAAGGCCTATAGAAACAGTCATGGAAATACCTTTTAATGTCAACCCAGCTTTGTTCCAAGTTAGGGGGCAAGGAAGAGTACCAAGTGAAAGCAGTCCTTGTCAAAGACAAGAAAAATAGCTAAAGCTTGTGGTACTCAATCTAGATTCCTTTACCATATTGAGCAGTAAACTTGCCGATGTGCTCCATAGTGGACTCGCCAAAAAAGGTGGCAAAATCAGCAGTCCTAAACCTATTTGGCAAAGGCATTACTCTGTCCACCCACTTAGGATAAGCTTTCAGTACATTGATCTCTCCATCGGCTTCAGCTGGATGCCAAAATATTTCCTCAAGATTTTGGCTATTAACCAAGGGTTAATCAGCTGAGATGGAGTTAGCTGGACTCCATTTGGTATCACAGGCCCATTTGTTTTCCTAGGTAAGAGTACCTTTTGCTAAGGTACCTATTCAACAACATGCAGATACAGTGATTGGCTAGAAGGGATTAGATTCCATGACTGTTTTGGCAAGGTGTATGGGGTATTTCCTATACCAGAAACAACGTGTCTGTTAAGACCTGTATTAGTAGCTTGTGTATTCATTTCGCCAACTGAATTACTCGGCTGAACCTATGGTAGTCCAATTGATCCTATTGCATTCGGGGGCCTTCTGGCCAAGTTCACCTATAGATTTTGCACACCGAACTGGTTAGAATAATCTTTAGCTACTTGTCCCACATGACTAGTAGTGGTGAAAACTTGATGGGAACTGGCAAATTGATTAGAAGGTACCGAATTTCCATAGTTTAGTTGGATCATTAAATGGACCCCTGCCCGAACCAAGTTCAGCTGGACTAGGGAACCCAATCTTGCTTGAACAACATTTGATTGGACCATCTGGGGAGGGGGTCTTGCTTGGATATAACTTGGCTGGACTTGAAATGAAGGTCCTTCCTAAGCCTATAGTGGTACCTAGGGAGTTTTAGTAACTATTACCTGATTTGGTAGTTCTGAGTATTCATGTACAACTGAAGTAGCCAAATCACCCATGTTCACTTGTCTATTTTCTAGTTCTCATGCCTGTTGGACCTTGTTGTGTACCATAGGCTTTACTACATCGGCTAATTGCCTAGACAGGTGAAGCATGAGGTCATGTATCCCTATGTTTATTTGTTGCTGAATAAATGAGGTCATCATCACAATAGGTGCTTATACTACAGTTGTGCTAGCTAAAGCAATAGACGTAGTAACTGCTCCTAGTGTGCTTTGCATTGGTTGAGAAGTTGTGGTAACTTCCAAAGAAGTAGGCATCCCTAAGGTAACTGCCTCATTTCCTTTGCATGAACCATTCTTCTTCGGGTTTGGCTCCATACTGTTTAGACTTTTGCCTAACCTTAGGTGCTTGGGCTTGGAATAATCAAGTCTTGGAGAATCAAGGTTCTAAATGTCTTCACCTATTTGTCCCACCAAGCATGCTAATTTTGTTGTCGCATGAATAATTAGCTAAATGGATTGACTAGTTGCTCCAACACGATTCCAAAATAAGATCAGACGATTTGATAATGAGAAGGCAAATATGCTTCTCAGCTAATGGGTTCCCAAGTCACTTTCAGGAAGCACTTGATAGGTGAAAATAGAATTGAGTTTTTGCAAAAAAGTAAAGGTTGGAAGTAGTAAATAAAAACTACAAATAAAGCTGTAAGGGAAAATAAATGCAAGATAAATTGATAAATAGGTTGTTAGATTTATTGGATCTCCTGATTTGGATTACAAAGACCTATTTATACTGTGAAACTAGATAACAGCTACTCAACCATGTTTTTTACACCATAACTACCTAAACTGAGGTTAGAAAAGTCATTTAGCCTATTTTTTTGCACATTTGGCACATCCTAGCCATTGGATCGGTTGACTAAGGCTTTATTCTAGTGGTCATGGTGGGTCCACTTATCTGAAAATGGCTAAAACCACTCCTATTTTTTAGGAATCATGGTCCACTACTTATATCTTCTAGAAACTTGCCATTAATCGCTGCGTTCAGCCATCATAATCTACTACTAAACACCTTCTATTTTTTAGGGAGTATGGGTTTGACTAGTTTCAAACTGTGCAAGATCTCTTATCTCCAAAATTTGTGGAGAATCTTATCATTCTCAATCGCTTTCAGCCTATTCTCCATGTTGACTCTTCCTTCGGTAAGTTTAGCCAACTTGTAACGCACCAACCTAGGCATACCTAGCCAAATGGGTTCAAGTATCAAGGCTAGCAGAATTACTTCCATGTGACTGCCTCATTCGGCAAAGGCTTACTTGCACCAAGTTCGGCCTATTCCCTAAACGATTACTCTCTCCAAATAGTTGAGGTCCCTTTCCAATTTTTTAGGGGCCAACACTACCGAACACACTTTTTAGGACACATATCTTCGGTACAAGAGGTAGAAAGACATCACATGATTTTTTTTTTAATTCATGTGTTATGGATTGATGCTTGTTGGTTACATATGGATTCTCCACTGGTTGTTATAAGTTTTTAGAATTATAATGTTTCCTTCTTTTTCTTCTTGTCATGCCGAGATTGACATTGATAGGGGAAACTCCGTTTTGTGATTTATTTTCGGTGCCAATAGTGAAGAATATGTGAAATTTCAGTTGAGTAAGAAGGGAAAGAACGGATACGTACTGGAAGCTTCGGTCACACAGTGTCGTGTTGGGCCTTGGGTTCTATGCTGGGCCATGCAAATTCTTGGGACAAAAGGGTTCTGATTTCAATCATGGAAAAGAAAGAGAGAGAAAGAAAACCGTAACAAAGCTTGTACGAATTGGCTATAGATACGTACTAATTAGTCAAGTTAGATAAGGATAACAAGAACATAATAAACTATATTATAATGAAAGAAAAATAAATGGGATCAGTAATAGAATACTAATAATAAAATCGTTAATAACAAAGGCAATCCTAATAATAGTATTATAATAATGATACTAATAATGATGGTAAACAACAATAACAACTAATGCGTAAACCCATACCATATACGGGGTGAATTTTTTGGTGAGGGGCGAAGTAAATTTTTTAATTTATGTGTAATAACATATAAACAAATTTATATCCCTAGTACTTTTTAAAATTGAAAAAAGAGAGTATCAAATAGGATCACTTCAATAACATATTTATAATTTCTAAAAAATATTGTTATAGTAATATATATATACAGTATAGTAAGATTGTAAATATAATTAAGCTACATGAATCACCTAGAAATAACAAATGACAACCACCTATAGCAGGATTGTAAATATAATTAAGTTACCCATGCGATGCATGGGATTTTTTGTTTTGAGTGTAAATTATAATAATTGTTTAAATTATAATTTATATCTAATTTATATTTTTTATTTCTTTAATTAATAATATATACAATAAATTATTTGTAAACTAAACATTAAAATTATTTTTTATTAATTAAATAATTTTTTACATTTTTAAAATTAAAATTTTAAGTACATATTTTAATACTTTTATGCATTTTGTTATTAATAAAATAAATTTATGTTAATTAAATTAATCTCCTTATTATTTTTATTTTTTAAATATATTATTCCATTGAGTGAGACAATTAACTTTAAATATATTTAAAGATTTTAAGTTTCTTTTACCAGATAACTTTTAACTTAAAAGTAACTTTATAACTAAAAGAAATGAAAATTAAAAACAACTACTACTTTATTTATAAAACTCTTATTTTAAGCATTAACTTTAAATTAGCTTTTAAAGAAAAGAAAAACCTTGAGCCAAGCATAACCCTTAAAATACTAAAAAATAAATTTGATAATTGTATTTACTTGAATGCTTCAAGTTATTATATGTACATACAAATACAGACATACACACATATACGCACGTGTGTGTGTGTGTATATATATATATATATATATATATATATATATATATATATATATATATATATATATATATATATTCTTAATTATTGATGATATTAATCTTACAACTATTTTGTACTTATTTAAAATATTAAGCATAAAAAAACGAACTATTAATATTTTTAACTGGAACCATCTACTCATATTTATCTAATATATAATTATTATCTAATAATTATATAGTACACCTTGTGAAAAAAAAAAGCTGTTGCATAAGTTTAAAATATCTATATCAGTTTTTATGGTAAAATAATTTTTGATTATTTTGATGATAGTTAAATATTATTTTAAAGCATTTTAAAAGTTATGAAATAAACACCCTCCATTCAAATCTTGATCAATTGGGCAGGACATGCTTATTGGTTTATGTGATTCTAATGTAAATGATTCGTTTACACAGCAAACGAATTGAAATACTTTGCCACCCACTGTCCACTGATGCACTACAAACCTCATTATCACTACTTCAAATCTTCAATACATTTGAATTTGTTATGCAAATGACCGACTATTTAGTACAATTCACTTATCGTAATTTGATAATTAAATCTAATTATAGACATTTGACAATATAAACTATAGCATTACCCGTTCTCACTGTAATCAAACATGACAGTAAAATGATGAGTATTTGGTCAATTATATGAAGCAATAATAGTTTCCACCACTATAGATTATTTTAACAACACTTAATTGAATCATTTCAAGAACAAATAAAAGATTGAAAAAAACACATGGAAATATAGAATCAGGTACCTGGTAAAATAATTATCAAGTCAAGCACAAATAAAATAAGTATCAAGTCCATGGTAACTATGGTTTGTTGGCTGACATTCAAAATAGTCTATTACTTTTCCTATCTCAAATCAAAATGTATCACTAGTGAGTAATAGTTCTGAATAGAATTGGAGAAGTGATTGAGAGTACATATATCTCTCTAAAAAAAATCATATGGTACAGTCCTCATCATCATTAAGGAATAAAATAACAGTGTAGGACGTCTGTTTATAGAATTATATTCTCACACCAATCCTAGAATGTTGAGTAGTTGTCAAGATTATCAAGCTTGATCAGGAGAATATCCCGTTCATAGGCGCTACCCTGGCCATTGGATCCTTCACTACTCAATGCCAACCCCCAAGACCTCTGCAAATGGGTCCCTGCCTTTCATTTCTCAGGGTACCAAACTGTAGTTTTCCTAACAGGATGTCATGTCACTGCATGTCACTTGCTTTATATTATTCACCAACTCATCAATTTCTAAATTTCTCAAGCATAGATTTTTCCTAGTCTTAATAAATTTGAGCACCAGTACAATCAACTGCCTTATATTGCAAAAATTGCACAATAGTAATTTAAACAATCCAAAAATCACATATTAGTAATCATCAAAATTTTAGTAGCGTAACTTCTTAGTAATCATGTTTTAATCCTCAAAATTTTAGTAGAATAGCAATTTAGTAATGATAATTTAATTACCAAAATTTTAGTAGAATAACAACTTAGTAATACATTTTTATTTTCTAAACTTAAGCAAAATAACAACTTAACAATTATAATTTAATTTTCTAAAGTTGAACAGAGTAACAACTTAGTAATTATAATTTAATAATCTAAATTTAAATAGAGTAACAACTTAGCAATTATAATTTAATAATCTAAATTTGAACAGAGTAACAACTTAATAAAAATTAAAGTTTAGCATCAACATTATAACAATATAATAGAACATACTAAACTTTATGCATTGAAAGGTTTAGGGAGAGACCTTGCCCACCCCCCCCCTCCCCCCCCAATTAGCTCTAAAAGTAGCTCAAAAGATGTTGGTGATGTAGGTTCAAAGCTCCTAGAGAAATTTACTAGTTGATGAAAACTAGTAAAATTTTAGTATAAAAAAAAAAAAAAAAATCTAAAAAGAGAAGTTGTCTAATATTTTCGGTCAGCTAATAGAGGGAGAGGTGCTGAAAAATTGACCAAAATGGTTGTTATTTATAGAGAATGGGAGTTGTTTAGGTGTCCACAAATGATGTTCACTAGCCATGCAGTAGATGATGAGGGATGTTTGGAACACCTGTTTTGGTGGGATGGTACTAGTCATGGGGATTATTTTGTCTTTGGTGACGTGTTAGCCTTCGATGCAACATATAAGAAGAATAAATACTTATCTCCTCTGATTATATTTGTAGGAGCAAATCATCACAACCAAAGTATAATCTTTGGCACTGCCATTGTTGCTAATGAGACCAAATAAACTTATGTGTGGGTACTAGAGCAATTTTTAACAACCATGGGTGGTAAAATACCCTAATCTATGATTACTGATAGAGATCTTGCTATGAAGAATGCAATAAGAAGAGTATTTCCTCAAGCTCATCATAGGTTGTGTGCCTGGCACCTTGCAAGAAATGCGACAACCAACATTGGTAAGAAGAAGTTCACACAAAAATTCAAAAAATGCATGATGGGGGACTATGAAATTTGTGAGTTCAGGTGCAAACACGAGAAATTAGTCACATAATTTGGCCTTGAACATAATATATGGGTTAATGAAATCTACGATAAACATAAAATGTGGGCCTAAGTGCATATACATGGCAATTTTTTTTGCAAAATTTAGAACAACATCACGATGTGAGGGTCTACGTGCATTGATGAAAGGTATGTCAACTTTCAAAATAATCTTGTGGAATTCTTGCAAAACTACTGTTGATGTATTACTTATATTCGGTATAGGGAAGTTCAAGTTGATTTCTTATCAAATCACGGTGAGCCTGTGATGCAAACGCAGTTGTAATCATTTGAGAAATCAATGTAAGAGTGTTTACAAGAGAGTTGTTTCTATTGTTTTGTCCCGTGCTTTAGAGGGCATGCATAGTTAGGGTGGTAGGTTGTAAGCAAACGACAACTTGTTACACTAATATATTGTCCAAATACTACAAAGGAAAAAGAGTATGGCATGTATCATTTTGGCCGACCAATTTAAACTTTAAGTGTTCATGCTTTCAGATGGAATCATTAGGTCTTCCATGTGATCATTTAATTGTTGTGTTGGTATTTTTGAACATTGTTGAATTGCCTGAGTGTTTAGTTGCAAAGAGATGGATGAAGAAAGCAAAGGAAGAATTGAGTTAGGCCAGTAGCCAACATTTTTCTATGTGGGATTCAGTAATGAAAAGTCAATTTGCATCATTGATTGCAAGCTGTGAGTGTATGGCTATTGTAGCTTGTTGTCGGCCTAAATTTTTAAGTAGTACCACAAACCTTGTAACGTCACACACTCACATGATTGAAACTTTGTTGGATCATCCTCAAATAGATGTGGATGAGGTAGATGCACATGTACAAGATGTTGTGAAGAACCCATCTAGAGCAAAGACCAAAGGATATGGTGTGTCATCGTCGGGTGCACCAGGAAGAAGAGTTAAGGGACCAATAACATCACAAGTTCCATGCTGTGCTGTATGTCAGGAAGAGGGCCACAACAAGAGGTCTTGTCCTAATCAGATCATGGGACAAAATGCGGCTGATCACATATCTGGTTATGATGTGTGAATGGAAGACAATGCTGAAGGAGTCAACACAAGTAATGGGCAAGTTATTCTAAAATCATATTCTCATTTTGATTATTTTTGTCAATTTGATTACATTACATTTTTTAGGTTAAAATGTAATAATTTTTCTAGCAAAATCAACTATAACTATTGATTATGTTATGCCTCTTGCAGAATGGACATTTCGATTTTTCATAAGTTGAGGTTATTGCAAACTTTCCCAAGTGTGAGTGTTCCTCTATTGATCTCTTTGTTTGGTGTGGTCATGTATTAACATTGTGGCTTGTTAGTTGTTAGAGGATTTTCTCGTATCACCTATAGCAGGTGCATAAATATTTAGTAGTTTTTTTTTTTGTTAAAATCCTATTCTTTCTCCTTATCCTATATTGTACTGCTTGACTTGTTCAAGAATGGTGCCTTTTAAATGCTGTTAATGTACTTACAAGGATGTTTACAGCTTAATGTATAAGCTGATGTGTGTACCAATATTATTTAGCAAGACTAAAAATGATATATTAAGTAGGCTTCGTCGTGCATTCTGCTATTTGTCAATTTTCCTGAGAGAGTACCTAGCCATACGATTTAAGCAATTTGGTTGCACAAACTTGGCTTGACTTCTGTATGTTATATACGTGCTCTTTGTGTAGTGTGAAGTCTTGATACGCTATATGAACCTTTTGTTTTCGATTCTACAATTAGTAAATGTCACTCATCTCTTGTCATTTCTTGGCTTGTTGAAATCTTGACTATGAAACCTTGTTTGCTAACTGGTGTTTTATGTTATGCAACAGTGAAAAAAATAGGCATATTCAATTTTCCTTTCTAGAGCACAAGTTATATAATGTAGCTTCATTGCTTGGAACCTTGCTAATGTCACTCAACTTCTTCCCATCTCTCTCAAGCCCAACTTCTCCAATTTCATTGATTTAATGTGTTATTTCATATTTTTGGATAGCTAGACCAGTTTGTGTATGTGGTCTAGTTGTAGATTTGTGTTATTGCCTACACTGAAGTCTTAGTCATAGATTGGCGTAATTCTTTACTTTTGATGAATTTAAGATAATTCACACAGCTAGCTTCTTTACTTAGAATTGATTATTGGGCTTGTAGTATGGCGATAATTTTACGATATATATCTATATATTAATTAAGTTATTCTTGAATTATATGATAGTTTTGTTGGGTAACATATATGAGTCATAAGTGAAGGTGTGCAAAAAATAAATGAAGCCCACAAACTACGACCAACCAATTAGGACTTTTGCACACAAGTGCTAACATATCAGTTACAAACATGAAGTCAAAAGCTACTTAATGCACTACAATCAACTACCTTTTCACTTTATTGCCGTGGAATTGTTATTGTTAGGCTTTGGCTTAAGATACAATAATGCATTGAAATTAAGTTAAATTATGGGTGAGACGTTTAGTATAAAAAATTACCTTATACATGCATTATATAATGGAGGTTTTTTTATTGTTTGATTATTTTGTTGGGTCATTACATTTTCTCAGTACGATCAAAAAATTAGGTGGATTCTTCTTTGATTCTTCATAAAACTAAGTATATTTTAAAATTGCACAAGTTAAAAATTGAACCGAAGTGATATTAAGTTAATTACTTCACTAACAAGTTATAGCAATATAAGAGGATCACAATAAGTCACATATATTCTCTAAAATTTTGTTGCTTGCAAAGTCTAATTATGTATCTTTTTTCTTTTTTGCCCTTAAGTTGATTTGCAGTGTTATAAAAATGATATATATTGATTTGCCTTTATATCCCTTGGCAAATAATATATATATACTGATAAAAAAATAAATAATAATTATATGACAAACATAAAATAAGAAAAAGGTAAACGTTGTGTTATATGCAGGCTTTATAAGTATTTGTAACATGATATTTGATTTTTTTTGTAATTCAAATTAAGTTATTAATAAGCATAATAAACCAAGCCAAATTAAGTTAGTAATGAAAAAAAATAGATCGAGTCAATTTATTAACAAGTTGTAAAACTAGTACCAATAGCATTAAATCAGTAAAACCAGTACTAGTAAATCAGTAAAGAATGCTAAAACCATTTTTTTTTTTTACTTTTAATGATTTATGATCAAGAGACACTCGAGAGGAAATCATAAGCACAACATTTTTAATCCATTTGAAATTACATAAAAATTCAGTAATGAACAAGCATAATAGGCACAAATGGCCTTTTGGAACCATTACATGTCGGGGTCAAACAACAAAAAATCCCATTCTCAATCTACATTGTTAGGTTCCAATACAAAAAAATAACACTAAACTCAAAAAGTTGTTGATCTGTCATTGCATAACAAAACATGCACTAATTACAATGACACATGGTGCTTAAGAATCTCAATTGCACTTTGTGAATGATGACTAATACTTGGATTCATTCTCTTGAATGGTCCTTCTCAACTCATTGTGAACCCCATACACCAGTCCTAATGTTGTCCTTATTCATTGAGCTATATACACGACATTTATAATTTATTATTGAGGTGTGTCTATACAAGGATACAACACATTAATATTTTACATACTCAAGATCTATACCTCTCCCACGAGGTTTGGCTGAAAATCATTTTCTTTATGAAGCCAATTAAGAACCCATATTGCTGAGTTGTCACTACATCCATATTTCAAAACTACATCGTAATAAGTTGCATGACCCATACAAAATTGACAAAGTAGATTGATAACAATCACACACCTTCTACCACAATTGGGTACTCCGCGAGCTTCCACTATGTCCCAACGAGTGAAGTCCATAGCTCCACCAAGGAAATAAAGAAGATGGACTTTGTACCATTTGAGATATCTTTTTCCTTCTAGGTTCAATGTCTGCCAGTTGCAAATGAGAATCAAGATGATAAACAACCTCACCCAAGATCAAAATAACCATAAGATACCAATGACCACGATCAATTTTAATGGGGAGATATATCTACAAGTGTCCAAACACACAAGTTATTATTGTGCTTATATTTTCATCAAGCAAAAGGCAAAAGTGTAAGTAAGTTACATAATCCAGAGTTGCAAAAGGTTGAATGAACAACCTATAGTATATAACCACCATTTCATGAATTGATTTCCCCATGCGTACATCCTTCTATAAACTCAACAAATTAGATGGCATGTATGAACATTTATTGCGTAGTTTAATGGTTCTTCACTCATTGGAAATAATGGTGGAAGAACCTAAATGGCATCTTATGACAATGGTGATTGAGTCACAGCAACCTTTAGGGCCACAAGGTTACAGATTTGATTTGAAAGGGAAAAAGCCAGCTGCTTAATAACTTGTAAGGTAATATAACAGAAAAACAACACATAATGGATAAACAACCTCATCCTTTATAAGCCTTCCTGGAGAGAGGCATTGAAAGTCACCTCTAGTTGCACACTTGTCCCCCACACGCATTAAAGTCTCATTGTAACTACAAGAAACAATAGTAAAATTTAGTGTTAGAATCTTCATTTCATGCTATCCATGCAGGTTAAAAAAATATGTCATAAATAGACTTAGTGTGTGGTCACCCATCAACATCTTATTTAAAGATGTAGGCACACATTTCAAGCTCATAACTTTGCAAATACACGTCATGAGTTGGACAAAATTTGACCTACATGCCCTAAAAAGCACTCAAAACTGTTAGGATGTAAGTGGACGTAAGACAAAATATTCGATAAAAAACACCTTCTACCTTAGGCAATAGATTTCCACGACAAGTAGCAGGTGACTTCCCCTTATCCATGTTTACACTAGGAGACAATGTCTTCAAAATATTCGACGTTAGAGGTGAAGTTTTAAACAACTCCCTGGTTATTAATTATATTCTTACTTTGGATGTTTCCGAAAGCTTTCCTTGTGCAACCTTGAACACCCTAACATTATAACTTCATCTATGCAATATACATAGTTGACAATGTTACAAATAAATATTGGTTATCGCACTTATGAAGCTTCTCTTTTGAAGTTGCTTGTTGTAGCTAAGGTAGGTAACTTCTCCTTTGACGTTACTGAATATTTTGGTTGGGTCCAACTAGTTGGAAGAGATGGCCCAGATTGCAACAAAGTTGCAAACGTTGTCACATTCCTATATTCATTCATGTTGTTAACCGCATCATTGTTGTCACCCTTATCTTCAGACACTTCCAAAATAACATTCAAGTTGTCCTCCTCATCTTCTTTATTTAAAAACTTCCTCTTTTGAGGCATATTGGTTAGGTTCACATCTTTCCTATCACCATTTTTGTTTGAAATGGTAGAGACATTGTTTTGGTTGGTTGCCTTATTTGGAATATCATCTTCACGTGTACATATCAAAAACTCCAGCATCGTCAAATAACCTTGCATTTGTTCAGGGAATCAAGTTATTCCTTCATGCCCTGTAGTGGTAAAGATAGCACCAAAACATCATTAAATGCTGCAAGGTGAGTAAAAAAAAAAGTGTGTAAAGAAGATGGGTAATACTCTTATAGTTGTCAGCACACTATGCACCGTGGAAACCACCTCATCCACCGAGTCTAACACCTTTCTCAAATCACTTTCATCATCTCTACCAACCAATGAAGGCTTGTTGACTTTATAAGTTGTCAAAATTGGACTGAAATCAATACAAACATGAATGAGTTGGTTGTGGGTACTATGTTTAGCAATAAAAGCAAACATTATAATAGGAGCACTTATTAATACTTACCCAACAGGAACAAGTTTGAGTGAAATAGGGGAGTCAACGTGTTCCATTGTTCCTTTCGTAACAAATAAGCGGTGGGAAAGTATTCAACAAATTGACTATGGGAGGAACTTCTTTGATGTGGTCTCAAGAAAGTTGTCAATATTTATATAGACCCATGCATGATCTTATACCACCTTTCATTAAAATTTGTAAAAAGTAAAAAATAAAAAATGAAACACCGTTAACAATGTTTACACAAATATGGCCAAGTTAATCTACAAAAAACCATTTGGTAGATTAAGAAGTAGTTTTGATTAACACATCTCACGATGGATTGAGCGTATAATCTAGTTTGACCTTCACAATAATATGCTCTAAGTAATAGCCTAATGTTGTCCTCAGAGCAGCAACATATAAAGTTACTTTTTTCATCTTTCTTTGGACATTACACCAAAATGAGATGGTTACTTCGTGATTCTCAACTATGTCATACATAAGATTAGAAATTACCACACCAATCATACTAAAGATGTTCCTTTCTTCCAATATTAACACTACATTGGTAAAAAGAAGTATAATGTCCATGTTTTAATCCACAAAAGATATGAATTTTTATATTTAAATAAAACTAAATATATTTTACAATAATGATATATAATTCGCCACAATTAGATTAAATTGGATCAATTTTTTTCAAGAAGGCGATCCAAATCGAACTCAATCGCAAATGATTTTAATCTTTAGATCAAATGACTTTTTGACTCAAAACCGATCTAAACCGATTTGCGAACACCTATGAGTGTCGTAGTAGATTGTAGTGTATGAGTCCATCAGTCACAACTATGGTTAGGGTTTAGGGTTAGGGTTAGTGATGTCATAATTAATTGGTCATTCATAATCATCCTTAATATTATAATATTTATTATAAGTAATTACCATAATTATTATTCATATTAATTTTTTATATTCTAAATATTATTATTAATTTCTTAGTTATACACACCTTCCAGGCCTACATTAATGGACAAATTATAAAGATAATTTTTTTTATTTATTCATAATGAAAAAATAAACCCCATTACTTTTTTAATTATTTTATCATCAACTTCAGAAATTAAACTCACGCTTCGTTCTGTATTACTATTAAATGAAAATCACAAATCAAAAATTAAAAGCCATATCTAATCTTTTCTTTATTTTAAATAGAAATACAACTAAAGATGGATTTTAAAAAAATAAAATCAAAATATAATACATCATATACATTGTATATTTCATCATTAATTAAAAATAAAATATGAAAAAATTAACATAATCTAAAAATACAAAAACTTCTATATTTTCAATGCAAATTACAAAAACTTTTTTAAATATAGAATTTATATATACCTTATTTTCAATTATTAAAACTTTTACTTAAAACCTTTATTTCAGGTTACGGGTAAGCAATCTTAACCATTGAATTTTTAAATTAATATATCTATGGTCATTAAATAACTTGCCCATTGGTGGGGAAGTTATACATTTCCCTAGGCCAAACATATCCTTACGGTAATGCCCTTACTTTGGGTGGGAAAAAAGTTACTGCAACAACTATATATATATATATATATATATAGAGAGAGAGAGAGAGAGAGAGAGAGGAGAGAGAGAGAGAGAGAATAATGATGATGATGATAATAATAATGTTAACAATTAATAATAATAATAACATTAATGTTAGTAATTAATAATCATAAATACAAATCTAATTATTTTAATAAAAGAAAGTAAGTGAAATTATGGGTAAAGTAAGGCTTCTCATAAAATTTAAAAGAGAATAAAACTAGTACTATTTAGTTATGATGAAGCCCTAACTCGATAAAGAGAATAAATTTATGAATTTTAAAATTCTTAAAGGATAAGTGAAAGTAAAGAGAGATAAGGCGATACATGTAGAATTGACCTATGATTTGAATTAATTATTTGTTGTTGTTGTGATTTATTATTTGTAATTGATTTCACTAGATGATTGTTAATTATATTGTCATGTGCACAATGGTTAGTCTTTTATATTAGAGTTGATATCGAGTAAATATATTAGATTATAACCTTTGATTAAGAGGAATTGTAGTGAAGCCTACCATTGACATATTGTAAACTTGGAATTGAGGGAAGTTGAGACCTTATAGTGAATGCTTTAATAGATATAAACTCTAATAAGATCAACTAAAATCATATAATTGTTGGCAAACTTGGGGTCTCAAAGTAACTACACCCTGTGATAGGGTGCAAATTTGGTAGTGGAGGCCAAGAAGACCTTGAGAATGTTTGGTTTATGTCATCCCACATATAGATAAAGTGTTGCTAAAAGAGAAAATAACACACAAGAAAGGGGTTGAATTGTGTGTTGGTGACTTTAAAAACAATTTTTATTTTTGCAACGACAAACGACTACATGAAATAACATTCAACTTAAAACATGTATAAGGATAATGAAGAGAAAAGCACACGAAAGATTTTATACTGGTTCACTCAAATTGAGCTACGTCTAGTACCTTCCTTTTGAAGGATTTCCACTAACTAACCTCTTAGTTATAAGCAAGTATTCTTACTACCTTTTTAGGCCTTACAAAAATGATCAACTCGAGATCACTTAAAACTCAATTATTCTTTAGTTACCAAGCTTCTCTGGGCTTTCATAACACATATAAATTTGTTACAAAGATCAACTCACAATGTGAAGATATGAAAGTTTAAGTGCAGTTGCAAACACTTTGCAATGCAAAGAATATGAAAGTTTTTGTATTTTAAGATTATCCAACGGAGCGGAGTTTTTTTTTTCCTCTTTTGTTCTTGTTTTGCTTTTCATTTTCTTCGATCTTGCTTTTATAACCTATGAGAAGATAGCCGTTGAGACTTAGGACTTCATTTTTCAAGAACACGTTCTGATGCATAATCTACATGGTTGCGCGTGTTTCGAGTTTGCAGGAGGAGAAAGGGAGAGTAAACAACTTTTGTATTACACCAAAGTGGGAGGTGCAGATATGCAATATAGTGTTGCTTATTCTGAACATTCCTTATTTTAGTTTGACAGCTTGATAAGTTGACTTACTTTTCTACATAGCTATACTTATTCACAAAAATATCCTGCTTTACATTAAATGCTGAGAAATATAAACGTTATATCATATAAGAAAAGAGATGGGACAAATCTATTGAGACTTAGTCAGAATTTTAAGAATTATCTACGATAAGTTATCTGGATGACTTTAATATTGGATGCTTAAAAGAAGGCATAGCTTTGAACAGATATTGCAAAAGATCGCTTTGGACGCTTCTGTTTTTTAAAACTTTTGGACGCTTGATTTAGAGTGGCGCATTGGATGCCAAATTTATACATAGCATATTTGACACATCAAAACCTTTTGACTATATATCGAGACTTAAAAAGCTGCTCATAAAAACAAGTACTTTAAAATTTGAAATCTTTGTTATCTTCAAAACTTTGAGGGATTAGACGTTTCATGTGTCTTTGATTCCAACAATTGCGACTCTAGGCCGTGGTTAAGGCAAATTATGCACTAATGTTCCTAAAGAATCACTGTAATTTATAATGATCAATGTAGTGTACTATCACATACCTAACACCTACTAGTGGTGATTATTGATTAGCATGTGGAGGGTTAGTGGAGAATGAGCTTTTGATCTTGCCACTTAGTTGTTGGAAAGTTCTCTATAGAGACGAGTCAGCATTTGTGCATTCATCCATTGTATTTGATTCTTATATGAAATATTTATAATTGTCTTAATTGATTGTTTTGTTATGATTATATGCTAGATTAAGCCCTATTGTATGTTTTGCTACCACATATTGTTTCAAGTAGATACTTATCTCCATGTTCTTGTGCTTATGTGTCATTTTTCTTTTCCTTCTTGCTTGGTGTCTGTTGTGTGCTTCTCCCACTCCATTAGATGGCAGCAATCAACATCAATGTGGCATAGTGGAAGCTTGACAGGATCTGTTCATATTTGCCAGTGGCAACTCTCTGTCACTTTATTTCTGTACAATTTATTCTTTATTAGATATGGCCAGCCTTGGGTAGTTTGTAATTCTATTTTTAAATATTTATGTATATACTGCTTATTAATGTATTTGCAAAATAAATCACTTCATATTTTTAAACGTAGGACTGATGTCACGTAAATGTTACATGATATTATGATTAGTATGTTTATATTATCTAAGGTATTTACATGATTTATGTTAAAATCACAGCCATGGAATAAGGAAATGGAATATGGTAGGGCCCATAGATTTTCATTTGTTCTCCTTCCTAATTTCCCATATATTAAATAAACAAAGAAAATATTTAATATCTTTCCTAAATTGTATCCAAAAAATATATATATCTTTCCAAAATCTCTACTGCTCAAATCACCTAAAATAAACATACTTTAGGTTCTTATGTACAATTTATATCTTATGACATATGTTGGAACCAAAGACGTAGAAGCGTCTAAACCCTCAAAGTTTTGAAGATAACAAACTTATTAATGTTCAAGTTTTTGCCTAAGGACTAACCTTGTCACAGCAAACAAGTTACTCTTATATGGACCGTCCAGTAGACGTGCTAAAGAAGACTGTCCAGTAGACGTGCTAAAGAAGATTGTCCAGTAGCCATGCTAAAGAAGACCGTCCAGTAGACGTGTTAAAGAAGACCGTCTAGTAGACGTACTAAAGATGATCGTTCGAAGATAAAGCTTGTCTCTTAGAACAAAATCAAATATCAGATGCATTCAGACAAAAGCTTCCAATGACAAATCTTCAAACGACTAAGTCTTATTTAAACATCCAATTTACTTATGTTCATTTTTCCTTGAAACTAACATATTACCATTTTAGTGATCTAACGTTTAAATTGTTTTGAAGCATTAAATGTAATCAGATTCACTCTAGTGCAAAGGTGTAGCAAAATAGATAAAACAAGTCACTTTATTAAGCTGCCATGTCGAATGAAGAATGTTCAGAAAAGCAGATCGCCAGCACAGTCCTGTGTTTTTTGTTTTAGTGCAAGTCTAAAAGCTACCACGCTTGATCTTTCTGAAAGCATGGTTTGCACACCTCTCCTTGTATAATGAAGTCAAGTTTTCCACGACGGATCTTTTTCTTTGAAGACTATATATATGCACCAAGGAAGAAGCGAAACAAGAAGCATCGCGATACGTGCTAACTTGTGACAATCTCAGCGAGACATCAAAAGCCTTCTGTACTTTATCTAGAAGCGTCCATTGGATGATAGTGAAAAAGTCTTGTAAAAATATTCTGAGTGTTTGAGCTTATCTTTCAAATCCTCACTACGTGAGTTGATACCTTTGTATAAACACTTGTTTGTGTTGTGAAAGTCTGGAGAGGCTTAGTGAAAAAAGAATACTTGGGTTGAGCAATCTAGGGTGATTACTTTGTAAAGCCTGAAAAGGCTGCGAACAATACTTGTAACCTAAGGTTGGTTTGTAGATACCTTCTGGGTAAAGGGACTGGACGTAACTCAGGTTGAGTGAACCAGTATAAAAACTCTGTGTTATTTTTCTCTCTATCCCTTAACTTGAAAACGCTTTCAAACTTATTTATATTGTTTTAAAAAAGAAAAAGGTTTTAAACACATAATTCAACCCCCCTTCTTGTGCACTTATTCTCTTTCAACATAAGCACTTATGTATGTATTTAAGAGAATTTACAGAAATAACTTATGATGTATCTGTAAGTTATTTTTAGCTTATTTTAATAAACTTTTCAGGATAATTTATAAACATGGATTATAACTTTTGAAAAAACAATTTAACTATATATTTTTTTTACTATAAAAGTAGCTTATACATAAGTACTTATATAATTTATAAGAACTTATTCAATAAGACAATTAATTAAAACAAAGAAATAAAAAAGCTATTTTTTATTATTTAAATATATAGATAAAAATTTCATCTATTAACATAAAAAGTAAATTAAGGTTGTATAAACAACTTTTATATTATTTTAATGTTAGATAATGTCTAAATTTATCTTTTTAATAATCTTTCTCTCTATCTCTGTCTTATTTTCTCTTTGTCAAAGGAGAAAAAGTTTTTTGCTTTCACATAATTTTGTTTTCTTCTTTATTTTCTACTTACAACTAAACAAAAGAAAATTATATTTTTTAATTATTTTTCTCTTCTCATATTTTCTTATCAAAATAAAATAATAGTGGAGCAGTAGTAACTCCTTTAATAATTGCTACTATTAATTTAGTAGTTTTTTTTTTCTTATTTTTATGTTGAAAGATTTAAAATAAAAAAAAATCATACATTATATATCATAATTTTAGTAAAATATAATTTTAATAAAAGAAGTACATATTCTAGATGGATTGTAAATCTTTTCTACTTTTTATCTTTGTATTTTAATTTCATTATAAAAATGGTATGTGTGTGTACACACACATATCCATACATTACCAGAAATTCATGATTTTTCTACGGATTTTCCTAAGAAAATTTTACGAAATAATTTCATGTGAATTTTTTACGAATATATTTATTATATGGTTTTTTCCTGGAGATTTACGTTCGCAGAAAACTCCACAAGAAATTCTTAAACTGCTTGCAAATTTTCCTACAAATTTAAATTTGTAGAAAAAAAGTAAACATTTTTTAAATATTCACAAGAAGTCTTGTAGATATTTTTTCAGCGATTTTTTTATGAGAATTTATTTACTAATCTTAAATATTTGTTTTCTTGTGAATTCATTTTTTCTATAGGTAATAGGCTTCCACTGTATGACTGAATTAATATGACTCATCGCCTTTTACTCTCTCTATTTTTTAATTGATAAATGACATTTATACATAAACTAAATAGCGAAATCCACCGCTTGTGACTTGCAAGAACAAATGCCAGGAAACCTTTGTGTATTTAATTCCAACGGTGGAGTTATTATTCAAAAATTTGTCGCAAACCCTTATATTGTAAAAACCCTAATTTCTTGTGTTCTCTCTTGCTTTTACTCTATCTTCTCTCTCTCCCATACTCTCTTCCTCGTGTTCCCTCTCCATCGAACGTGCAACGACGTCAAGCATCTTTGAACTATGAGTTTCCAATTTTTAATTTTTGAATTTTTTAAATTTTTTTCATCTAGATTTGTGGATTTCTTCATTTTCATGGTGTTGTGGTGTTTCTGGTTAGGGATCCAAATATGTTGTCGTTTCTTCACATTTTAGACTCTGTATTGTCCTCAGATAATTGCTATTGGAGGTAATTGTGTTAACAATATATAATTATTAGTCTCAATGTGTGTGGCTCTAACACTTGGTAGCTGGCTTTAGCACTTGGTAGCTTTGTTGTGTGCCTTTTAAGATTAATTCTTTATAATTACACAATTTCATTTATCTTTTTTGTTCTTGGATATAGGTATCAGACTATAGTTAATTGTGTCATGAGAGGGCTATCAAATCTAAAATTAAAAATTGACAAACACAGGTAAGGGAAGGAACCAACCATTACACACGTTGAAGCTTACCCGTTAGAACCCACTCGATTAATTTTTCAAACTCACTATACCAAAATCGAACAAAACTAAGACCCTAATTGGTCAGAAACAATTTAGAATATTCCTTGATTTACAATGTGTTGGGATTTTTTGGGATTGAAATCGACTGTAATCGACCGGTGCTCAGCCCTACTCTGCACACATGATCATCATGTCCTACGATGGTCTCAACAAAGCTAATATAAAAGATCCTTTCTAGTCAAGGCATTGGCTTCTGTTCCCGATGACATAGCGCCACGATCATAGCAATCATACACACAAACACAAGCAAGGAAGGGTAAGCTCACAGAACAAACATAATAATTACATACAAATATTATAGCATTAATAGTATATTACATTGCTTTCATGCAAACAACATTGAGCTATCAATCATACACCCAATCCAATGCAAATACTGGCTACCATGAAACATATGTAAGACTCAACTCTATGGAGATTTCTAACATTTTAATAGACTAAATTAGACGTTTACCTTAACTTGGTATAACAGTAATAGTGGACCTCACAAATCTAATAAAACGACACATTCCATAAACCATTAAGGTGACACTAACAATTAATCCATGTAATAGTCAAATGGATCGTCAAGAAAATGGGTAGTGGCTACCACTATTCAAGGTTGGTCTCATGTATTCCATTATTTATTTATACATGCATGTATTTGATTGTTTGTGTGTTGTGTATTGTCCATATGTACTATTGCAGTACTTGTGCTGTTATGCTTGCTTTTTCATTCAGTCTATGGTTGGCAATGATCACAAGGTTCACGTTGCAAGAAAAAATAATGCACTAGGGACAACACATAGGGACCCTATGTGTTTAGTTTATAGAAGATATCAGAGGAAAGAGTGACGCGTGACAAATTGACTTTAATGGTCCAAGTGTCTACTACACAAATGATGTAATATTCACTTCTTTTCTTGTTGGTCTCCCTATACTCTTTTTTTTTGTTAACCTAATAGTAGAGATGAGTCTGGTGATTAAGCGCGTGTGGGGGGCACCACCCCGCACTCCAAGGGATAAGTCTATTACTTCATTGGCTCGAGGTCCAGATCACTGGTTTGCGGTGATCATATCCATCTCTAAGGAAGACTTTTTAGAAGCCCATGAGTTTTAGTTATTAAAATTGTAGGTCGTCTTAGAGAGCATAAGACTTTATTTCGGAGTATTTTGATTAGACCTTCGCAACTCATGGTGTATTTGGTTATCATCTCTACTAACTTCATTTTTAGGACCTATATTGTATTTCAATTTTCAAATTTATAGGTTGTAGCACCTTTAGGCACTACAAAAAAAATGGATTTAACGGTGGTTATTTTTGGCATTACTACCGTTTTAACCCCTGTTAAATTCATTACCCGTTGTTGCACTTTTTGTGGGCAAATTATTTGTGGCTAACATGTTACCCATGATTTACCCTAACCCTCAAAAATTCAAAACTTAACCGTGGTTTAGGAACCCCAGGTAAGTTTCCACGCCTTGCACAACCCCAAGTAAGTTCCCACGATTTACTAACCTCAAGTAAATGCCAAGGGTTTTCTAATACCTGTTAACTAATAGGGGTTTGGAACCCCTGTCAAATCTAAAACTATTTTTGGCAGATTGGAACCCTAGGGACGTGTTGGGGGTATGCAAAGCCATTCCAGACGATTTTGGAACCTTAGGCACTTAACAAGGGTTATCTAACCCCCATTAATACTAATTTCTTTCTTAAACTAATCTGTTGTGTTAGTGTTTACCCATTTTTATACCACTGCATATATTATTTCAATTGCTCTTATTTACATATCCCTCTTTTTATTGTACTATAAATAAATGTTTGATAAGGAATTCACTATTTTAAACAAATCCAATCATCAAAAAATGTTAAACTCTATATTTATTCCAAAAAAATAAAAGAAAGCAAGCAACGTGCAAGTTATATATATATATATACATACATATATATATATATATGTGTGTGTGTGTGTGTGTGTGTGTGTGTGTCTATGTATGTATATATATGTATACATATATACATACATATGTACACACACACACACACATATATATATATATATACATTCATACATATATGTATGTATGTATATATTTATACATATGTATATACATAGGTCAAAATCCATTGACACCAGGTGTCAAAGTTAATCAAATTATGTACACCTTCAATAACTTTTGTACAATGTAATTTTAACCGATCTAACCATTGAATTTCATGTTCTTATTAATTAGATTAAATATACAAAATTTCTTATAATTCTAAAATTATTTAGTAGTTCAACACATCATTTTACCTTAACGTATAATATGATATTAAAATATATTCAAATATTCATTGTTAAATAGCATATCCAAAAAAATTCAAATTATGTGAAATTTGATATACTTGATCACAAAGATAATATTATATAATTCAATAGTTGGATCGGTTAAATTTACATTTCACAAAAAGTTATTAAAGGTGTAATTTAAATAACTTTGACACTTGGTATAAACGGATCCTAACCTTATATATATATATAACATTATAATAGAATACGAAAATTGAGTCTACAAATACGAAGTATGAAACACATAGTACTTTACATATCTTAACCAAGGGAAGACTCCTATGAAACCACTCCTAAAAAGAAAAATGGAAAATCTCCAACTTAATATCAATTTTCTTAAAATAAAGGACAAATCTACAACAAATATACTCCTCGGCTATCAAATATGCTGCTCTCTTTTGTGTTGAGAATTTGTTGCTTTTGTTGGTACACTTCCTTAATTAGAAACCTAAAATATAAAATGTAAAACATATTAGAAACATGAAATTATGAAATTATGAAATATTAAAAAGTTATGTCTAACAACCTATCGTCACTACATGACAATAATTAACGTTTTGCGTGAAAGATTTCAAATTTTAAACAAATTCCTCTTTACTTTATTTGTGAAAATGAGAGTAACTTATTTTTTTCGCTACATTAACAACATGTATCTAAATTTGTC
Organism: Spatholobus suberectus; assembly: GCA_004329165.1. Classification (NCBI taxonomy): domain Eukaryota; kingdom Viridiplantae; phylum Streptophyta; class Magnoliopsida; order Fabales; family Fabaceae; genus Spatholobus; species Spatholobus suberectus. Next base: position 53,431,794 of record CM014731.1, on the reverse strand, counting down.
AAAATAAATAAATAAAGAAATTTATGATAAAATACTAATTATTCATGACAAGAAATAAATAAAAAGTAATGTGCCCCTGACACAACAAACCCAATAATTAAAAAAATATCAATAGTATCTAGAAACATAAAATGTACTAAAACAACACCCATACACACCATCTAATTGGCCATTCCTGTATATCCTAAGTTTAGGAATCAGACGCCTTTAAGGGATCATCCTCAATAGAATTATATGCCATGGTTTGAGCCTTTCTAGAATTTGGTTTCTCATGTGGACGACTCCGTGCAGAAGATGTAACAAATGACTCCCTACAGGTATAGAAATCAATTGGAAGGCAGAACACCACAGTAGCGTTGACCGTTGATGATTAACGAGAAAATGGAAATCACAGCTAGGTTGTATGTAAAAAGCATATCTCTGGTATAGCTTACTCTTTGCGAGAACTATTCGACTTCTAGAAACTCAAAACGAAAGGTCTCGATGTGCTGATGTCTTGATTTGTACTCCTGTGAACACAATGTCGCGATCATCCCAGTCATACAAACAAACAAGGTACAAGGGTAAGCTTACGAAAAAAAAAATTCTAATCATCCATAGAAGTCCATTACTTTTGAAATAAATCAATTCATTCCCCCCAACAATTATTAAATATACTCAAACCATTTCACATTTAGCAAATATCATATTATAGTTTGGCAGTAAAACAATATACATGCGTTTATTTGGTCAACTATAAATTTCTTTAATCAAATATTTAAATTAATTTTTTTTTCATTTTTATTTAAATACAATAGTACTTGCAGAGGTTCTTCCAAGCAACCTCTATAATAAAACAAAAATGCAAAGTCTCAATAAGCAACCTTGAAAAGAATTATGACGGAGGTCCTACCAAGCAACCCCTATAAATATCAAGGTATGAGGTCCTACCAAGCAACCTCGCAAGTTTTCATGACAGAGGTTCCACCAAGTAACCCCTAAAAATGTCACAGTAGAGGTCTTACCAAGCAACCTCTATAAGAAAGTGAGATCCTACCAAGCAACCACAACAAGGGTATGAGGTCCTACCAACCAACCTCAACAAGGGAATGAGGTCCTACCAAGCAACCTCAATAATTTGTCACATTTTAAAGTTCTACATTTTCTGTTCACAACGGATCACATACATTGTTTTTAAATTTTATAAAGGCTATTAATGTTCTGCTTTCAAATCTTAAATATTTTAATTTTAAATGTTCACATTATTCATAGCACCTCAAAAAAAAAAAATTTAAAATTATATATATATAAAAGGAAATTACCAAAATACCTCTAATTTTTCCAAGTTTATTAACTTTGAAAATACACATTAAATACAAATAAATTTATTTTAATTTAGAAATTTTATAGAAGGCTACTGAACTAATTTTATACCACATGAAATTTTTCTAAAATTTGTCTAGATTTATTTTGAGGTGAAATTACCATTATACCTTATCACTTATTAATACACTATAAATGATGTATTTATTTCAAATAAATTCCAAAAGTCAAATTTCTGAAAATTTAGAATAATAAATATTAAAGTATGTCCTTCTAAGTCAGCAAATAAATTTTCCAAATAAGAAATGACAATTTTTTCCTTTATTTGATTTTTTTTTCCAAGAAATAGCCTTATTTCACTTCTAAAATTTCTAAAAATACTAGATAAATTTTTAAACTTTATTTTTACACGAAATTATTTATCAAATAATATACTAGCTCTATTTGAGCTACTTTTTGCACGCTCTTCTTATAAAATTTATTATAAATTGTCTATAATTTTTTTTATTGTAGAATCCACTCTACCCATTTATAATTACGTTATCTAGTACTGTTGTTAATTATTTAAATTTTTTATCATTAAATTTATTTAAATTTTTTATTAATCGCATTGTTGTGAAACTTCAACAGTTGATCTTCTTCTTCAAGTTTTCCAACTCCATGAGTGAGACCAGTAGCTAGCAGCCCTTGAGCAACTCCATCATGTAGAGGACACCACCATAGAATTTTATTTATCTTATATTAGGCATTTTTGAGTATTTTATGAATTTATATCTACTATAATTTCCCAAATTCTCTAAAATTCACTAAAATAAATTCTAGGGAAGCAACCAAAATTTTAATTCATCACAAAATCCCTCCATCTAGGTGGAGTCACACAAAAATTTATTGGCTCCAAGAGGCCAAGAAAATCACACCAACGAATATTTTTCAATTCATTTTCATACAATAACATAAAATACTAAAAAAAATTTTAAAAAAATTATATAATTTTCAGGAGCTAATGGAATATGATTTCGCATAAAATCCTTATGAAATTTTCATTAAAAAATACATAAGAACTCAATTTTAAATATCAACCACAAGGAAACTATTTTAAGTTATTTCATGACTAAAGTCCCAATTAATCCACACCAAAACATATCATAGGATTTTTTTTCCCAACATCACATACACACTAAATATCAACCATTATTTATTTATTTTAAAAAAATAAGCTTCCCTTACCTCTTGAAGACCCTAAATTTTTAAAGGTTTGGAGGAGAAGGCAGCGAAAACAATGAAGAATCGGGGAAAAAGTCTACTAACGTTCGAGAGTGGTATCCATCACCATATTTTTTTCTCATGGAAGGAAAAGGGAAAAAGGAATTTAGAAAGGTATATTACTACATGAAAGAGTAGAAAAAAAAAAATTAAACAATGTGGCAAAACTTACCTAATTCTCGTGCCATGATAATGTGAAGGTTCTAAAATGGAAGACCCTTTGAACTAATATATATATATATATATATATATATATTTATTTATTTATTTATTTATTTATTTATTTATTTGTTTAGGGAGTGAAGGGAGAGATCTTTTTTTTTCATGAGGTAAGGAGAGAGGGCTATGGCTGAGAGAAAAAAAGAGTGTAGAGGGAAACTAGGTTTTCTAACAACTGGCATAAAAAGCAAATAAATTTTTGATTGTGTCACATGAATTTATGATTTTCGAATTCAAATTTGAATTCTACTTCTAATAGATTCAAATTTCGAATTTCTTCCAAATTTGGAATTATTCATCATTAATGGTCAAATTTACATTATTTAATTAAGTTTTTTTTTTCATAATATATTTTATTCTATTAAAAGAATGCACAGAGTAGGATTAGATCCCTTGACCTCTTGCTTCTCCTTAACTATCAAAGCCGCTGAGCCAGTTGGCTTAGTTAAGATCTTTGTGTCAAAATTTAGTTCAAATCCTAACAATAGAACATATAGACTCATTTAATTACATTTTTAAGAATAAAATTAGGTTTTCTCTTGAGGTTATATTTCAATTAAGTTTAATTACAAACATGGAGAATTATAGGTGTTACAATGGGTGATACCTTTGAAATTCCCATTGCCAAGCACTAAATACATCATTAGACATCATTATAACTAGAAATAATTTTGGCAATTACAAACAATTGTTGCCCGTTGGTGCTCCTCATTGGGTATGTCATTCTCACTGGGCATCCTGTCGCATAACGATGGGACTGTTGTTGGGTTGTGAGCACAAAATTCTTATTTTCTCGCAATATTTCATGAATTTTATAAGTATTTAAAGAAGACATAATTTCTATCTAAAACTCTAATTCTTACAAAATTATGTCAATTTTTATGATTTATATGAGATTTCTTATTACTTTTAGTATTTAATCCCTTACATTGGTTCAATGGATCTTCACAAATTAAAGATTTATCAATTTTATAAGCTTGCCACCAACATCTTTTAGCTTAAGTTTTTTTCATTTACATAATTGTTCTAAATATAATATCTCTTTATTTGTATCCTTTGTCTAACCCTTAATGTCTATGATTGTGTCAAACATATTTCTCTCAATATGAATAACATCAATGTTGTGACAAAGAAGATGTGTTCTCTAATTGGGCAACTTCTAAAATAATCATAATCTAACATTCCTATGTTCTTCATAAAACTCTAGATACGTTCTATCAGAATGCTTCCAAGCTTTTCATTTGATGGATGACACAAAACACCATACTCCCTTTGATTCTCGTGATATGTCATCACATGTGAGATGCAATGGCCATTGAATAATACAGTCTTTAGAGTCTTGGGGTAATCAAGAAGTAGTGCATTTTTTCTTATCAATTTTCTAAATGCACTTTCTATTGGTTGTCTTATGCTAGTCCCTACCTAATGCTTACAAGCTGTAACCTTTTCGTCCACATCATCATTATGATACGACAAGCATCCACCTAGATAACAATTAATTTTAATCCAAACCTATCCTTAGGAAGTCATTGACTTCTTAGCATGATTAAGATTTGGATCCATCTGATTGCCATTGGGCATAGCCTTACCCATAAACTAAACCATGCAATTTGGATGGTATTTATGTCATGTTGATTTTAGGCTTAAAGCTACCAAAAAACTAACAGTTATAAGTATTTCTCTTATCCATCTCACAATGGAGCTTGTGCAACCACCAACATGTCATAGAATTTTTTATTCTTTGGATTTGGATATTCCTTAAAGTTTTGGAGCCTAGTTGCACCTTCTTCTTCTATGACTTGACCAACTTCAAAACTAGTATGATCCATGATCATCTACTCAAATGGATTGTATTCTCCCTTCTGTTAACCACCACTATAATATGATTCTACCATCACAAGGGGTGTGGTGGCATTAATTCACCACGATTTATCCAATAGTAATAATTTTCCACGAATCCCTTCTTGTAAAGATGTACCATCACATCATCCATGTTGTGGTATCGTCTACACTTGCATCTCTTACAAGCACACCTCAATTATGGATACCTTTGGGAGTTGTCTTGACTAGTTGTAAATTGGATAAAATCATTAACTTATTTTACAAATTCAAGCCTTAGATGCCAATTATGATCTAACCTAGAATCCATCTATCTTCGACTTTCAAGAATCTCCATTACTATTAACTAGAATAAAGGAAAAATGAAGTTACTGTTATTCCAAAGTCTCTTCCTTCTTATAATATGGTATGACCCTATCCCATTGAAGAATAAATATTTTCAATAGTGAACTAATAATTGTTTCTCAAGCCACAAACCTTATACTTGACAAAATTTTGGTAGCATTTTCCATTAGTCTCTAAGTACATGACTTAAAAGTGGTGAACTTCACGACAATCAAGTATGCATCTAAAGAACATATAAGGAATTGTATCATACTGAACTTTCATCAAGTACAAAAATGTAAGAATTCAGGAATAACTATTCTCCAAGTGAAGAAAAAGAGTCTTCCCAAACTATTCAACTTGGAAAATTCAACATTCAATACAATGAACGGTACCTTCAAGAAGTACACATGCTTATTAAAATCAAATCTCAACCAAAAAAACTAAGTCTTTTACTGAAAATTGCAAGAATCAATTTCCTTAAATGATAATGTACCTAAAATTCAAGTTCATAGGAATCATTTCCAATTATCAAAGCCATGTATGAGTATTGTATTAAGACCCATGGTTGTCTTGGGTAGTTATTCTGTTAGTGAGTTAGTTACAGTGTTAGTTATACAGTTGTTTAGTGACAATTATCTTTAGATGGATTGCTTGTTCTAATACAACTACAAGAGGTAGTTATATACATCCCATTGTATCTTTTCATAATCAATCAACAAAATCAATAATAATCCATAGTTTTAATCTAATACAAATAATAAGCAACCACTATCGAATTCACTTCACAAATATACCTAATAGTCAATTAGAATGAAAATTTAAACATAATTAAAACACAACCAAAGTAACTTGAATAAAATAGACATCAAATAGCCTTAATAAATGCTTGTGTATGTAATGAAATTGAATCATTTTTTATACTGAATGATCAAATTTGAGTAGAATAACAAATTGATGATGATGAAGGATGTTGCATGACGATGTAAGGGAATTTAAACTTTGTATTTGTCAATAATAGTATACTAAACCTTAACTGAAATCACCTGACCTATGAGTTAAATACAATTTTAAGTGAATGAAGGTATACACTCTGTTTAGTTTAAGTTTATTAGGGTATGCTGAAGCGGTACAAGCTAAGTAGAAGGATAGATAATGATGATTATGTTAGACCATATTAGAACCAATTATTTGAATTCTTACCAACCACTAGGGGATTAAATATTCAACTCCTAATAAACTTGAAATCTTGATTTGAGAACACTTACTTTGGCATAACTAAATTTCTATGATAGTTTGTACTACATGCTAGACTTCTTCTTTATTATTGCATGTTAAGATAACTTGAAACAAAATTGGGACCATAGACCTTACAAGTTGCCTTTGAGGATGAGTACAAAAAATTTAAATATTTGAAATTGTTACTAATGGTCATAGGAACCAAGTAAAATTTTTTGCACTTAATGTAGGGCATTATATTTAATTGTTAGGTTTCAATTCTTCATAATTTTAGGCCTTTAAAAGTTAAGAGGTGGTAAATGAATCAAAATTCATATAATTATATAAAAAATGGTATGTTTATAACATTAATCAAGTAGTTGATGTTGAAGAACCACCTGAGCCATTCTATTTACAACTTAGTAGTTCTAAGAACTATAGAAGCATTAATGCATACCTCAAGTTTGAAACACCTTGACTACTCAAGAGCAAGCATGTCTAGAGGACAACTCATTTTAGCATGTCTTAGAGGACAACTTACAAGCCAACATCAATCATTGAATTATCATAAGCCTATCTAATTAGGAAAATTATATTATATAAATATAACCTATAATGCTTGTAAATAATGCAACCTTTACTTGTCATTGAATGAAAACCACAAACCAAGCAAAATTGTTTACCCAATCTCATTTAACCAAACAAATTTTTTAAATTTTATAATATTTTGTTGCAACTTTTGAGCAATTAAATTGGCCTTATATGTGTAAAGTATAATACATTAGTATTGATGGGAAACCATTATGAGGTGTTTCCATTAAGGGGAAAATTGCTCAATGTATGGGAAGCCAACAGTAAAAAGATAATGAATAATGAAGAAATTCAAAATATAAAGAAGATTCTTGGACTACAACAAAACAAAGAGTACACAAGTGTAAAGTCTTTGAGATATGGTCATTTGATGATCATGGTTGTCTCTACAAGCTTTTCATTCAAATAGGACAAAATTAGCTATAGATTCACATATGTTAGCATTTGCGTCAATATTCTACCTTGATAGTTCAATAAGAAAACCAAAAGCATATGACAAACTCATTCATCACAATAGATAGAGTTGATACATTCTATAAGTTTATATGTTTATTTTTCTTATATGTGAATTTCTCTTTTAAATCCTTTAACTCATTATCAACTTGGTACCAACCATCATGATTGCACCATATGATGTTAGGAGGATTCTATTATTGGTTCATGAATGAAAATTCTGAGTTTCAAAATTTTGAAGAAATTCACAATTAGCAATCAAATTATATTTGGTAGCTAAATTCATACAATATATATATATATATATATATATATATATTACATCGGTCGCATATTTAGTCACAACAATTTTTAATTAGTATTTTGTAAAAACATTAGTGATGAACTAGTTGGTCACAAACAATTAAATATCATCATATATCTAATTCACATTTTTACAACTAAATTAGCAATTGTGTATACTTTTTATTCTCTTCCAATTGAATAGTAAATCACAAATTTGGTCTCTAAATTTTCCATATTCTTTATGTAACGACCCAACCATCCGCTACATACATCACACTACTAAAATGCGTAGAAGTTCAATTTTAATGTTCACAATATCTTATTAATTTTATTATGAAAATCATGAATAAATTTTGGCAAAACCTTTTTGAACAACATCACATAACTAAACTCATCATATGGTGAAGCAAATGGTTACAGGATAAAAACAACTATCATGTCTATAAAATCCATGATCAAGCAACTGGAACAGACTATCCAAATTGCATGAAATCCAAGGAAAGATATGAACATGGGCATTGTGTGACACCCTTTATCATATTACTTATCCTTACTATTATTCCTTTTATTTATTATATTTAGTAATTATTTTGTGAGGTTTTTTTTTTCCTTTTATATAATATATCATTAAACAAAACAAGACTCGCATAAGAAATATAATCGTCTATATAGGAGCATAAACAAATAGTTGATATATTATACATCACATCCAAAGTCAATAGAAAGTGTGTAATAAAGTCATATATACAACCTATAGTAAATCAAGATATCACCAAATAAGAACTAGTTGACTGACTACATGCACATAAACAATATAATTGATATCTAGTCCCCTATATAATACAACAAAATAGAAGAACCTAGACTCAGAGCAGTCAGTCCATGAACTAAGTCCTATAACACCCCATCCCCCGATTACTAAGGTCTTCAAAGTGTCCTCAGAAGGATTTCCCTTGTTGTATTGAAGTGAAAGCCTTAACGGTGCTAGAAATCTTGCCATCTAAGGTAATTGTTCTTTAATGATCCACATAACATACGCACAAGAAAATGAAGAAAAGAGTGAGGCAGTCTAATTTTTAACATCATGTGTCACAAATGTAATTTAAGAGCACAAATAAATAGATTGATTATTGTTAGTGATCATCTGATATACAATATGTAATGTGTTTCTTATGGTTCTCTCTAAGTTTAATGGACTTATGCATATGAGGACCTTTTCCTTGATTTCACATTTTATTTTTAGAGAGATAGTTGGGAGTACATATTCCTTCATATAGTACTTTTTCATGTATATGATTCTTTCGCAATTTCAGCTGCTTGAAGGAATACTCTCTATCAACTCTATTGATGCCTCAACAATTGTCGGGGTTATCAAGTCAGATAGTGTGAGTTTCCCAGCTTAGGGTTGTAAGCCCCAACTATTAGGATTTCACAACCCGAATCCATTTAATCCCCAAGACTTGGCAAGAGTTTTTGCCTCCATCCTTCAGGTACCTTACTGTCATCTTCCTTTTCCTTTCCTCTTTGTATACTTATGCAAATGATGCATAAATTTAGTATAATGCATAACACTTAGCTTAAGGTCTCTCAATTCTCTCTGAAAAAGTTGGCAGAGTTTCTCCTATGTTTCGGTACTTTCCACTCATACCTTTTTCATAGGTATGGAAATAAAAAACATTTATCTACTTGGTAGTCCATTTATATCACAATGCCATCATTAAAATCATCCATAGTATCACACAATCAAATTTTATCCTTATCAAGGCTTTTTGGTAGAATTATGGAGGTAAATGTTCCTCCTTATCACTTTCAATTTACATTGTCACCATTGTGATAGAATCAATATCAATTCATAATATAAAATATATTTAAAGGTTATAAAAAGTAGTAGGACAGTAGCCTTGTTGTTCGGCTATGGCACTTGAGATACAAGATTCTAAACTAAGAAATTTATGAACAAAAACATTCTATACCACTTATATATTCAAATGGAAAGATAAGAGAGATTAAATCAATGCAAAATCTTTATTTAAAATATGATTAAAAGCTATAAAAAGTGGCAGACAACAACCATTTTTTTTGCTAAGGACCTACAAAATCATGAGTTTTAAGACTCCAAATCAATAGGATGCATCAAAACACTTTGTATCATTTATATAATCATAAGACAACAAAAGGAAGATTATATCATCACAAAACCATAATTTAAATAACGTTTAAGTGTTGGAAAGTGATGCAGGGCAGTAGCTACATTTTTTTTGCAATAGCTCACATAAATCATGCACAAAAAGGTTCCAAACCAAGTGGTTTTAGCCTAGAAACACCACATATCATTTATATAACCCTATGGTCATTGATAAATCTATATTTTATGTAGATTTATAGAGAAAATTGACATGATTTTTGCATTAACTCATAGGAAATTTGTGAGAAAATAGGCCATTAATGAAGGATTTCATGTGATGTACTTTTTTAAGCTTTCTATTTAAAATTGCATGAATTGCCTTAACTTAGTTTTATTTTGTGAAGGGAAGTTAGATGTGTAGAGAAAGAAAATACAGTTCATAGGCATAAAGGGGTATTGTGCTAGTCAAAGAGGACTTAAAAGAAGCAAGGACCAAAGTGAAGATTGCAAAAGAGACTCACAAGCAGAGGTATAGGCCAAAAAGGAGATTAGAAATGCAAAAACGGAGTGCACGGAGTCGTACTCGCTCGGCGGGTTTGGTAGGCTGCCCAGTGGGCCTTGCTTTAGTAGCACCCCGCTGTGCAGGTGGTGTATCCCACCCGACGAGTCAGCATGTCCGGCGGACAATGAAGTCACCAAGTACCAGCACGGAGTCTAGTTTTCGAAAAAAAGCTGCCCAACAGGTTTCCAACCCTGCCGGGCGAGTCCAAGGTCTAAATTCTAATTTTATTTTAATTCTTAATGGGCTTGGGTTGTGTGGCACTAGAACACTAATGTATTTCTGAAGAAGTGGCACCCGGCGCCCATATGTTCCAGACTTTCTATTTTGCGAGCCTAGTTTATTTTGCAACCCATTTAGCCCAAACTCAATATAAAAAGGAGAAAATATACATTTTGGGGCATTCTTTAACTCATCTAAGGACCGGAAGCGAGGAAGAGCTTGAAGATTCATCTTCGTCTTTGGATTTTAAAGAAATTCATGGCTTTCTTTTTATTTTCTTTTTCCTTTTGTTTTGTGTTTAGCTACTCTATGAGTTTCTAAACCCCTTTGGGGTTAGGTTAGGATGAACCCTGATTTGAAATTAATATAATTGATTTCTTTTCTAAATCCTTCTCTTGTTTTTGTTAATTTAGTTATTGAATTTGCCCTTAATACTTTTCTATGATTAACACTCATTAAGAAATTGATTAGTAATCTAAATCTTGCAATTGGAAAATTGGGGTTTAGACCGTTCTAATTCAATAACCATACAACTCTTGAGCTTAGGGATAGGGATAGATTGTATGTCTTCCTGCGAATTTCCTTCTCTTAATGCTTATGACTGATTTTGCTTGCCTAAGGAATTAGGGTTCATCATTGGGATTAAAGGGTTTATCGCTAAGGAATTAGGGTTAAACTAAGTTAGAGAAATTGAAGGTAAATTGCTTAACAAAAAGGGGTTTGGAAAAGAAAAAGGTTATTTTATGGGAGAATCAAGGGGATTCTGATACCTAACCGTTTTTACTCATTAATTTTCTAAACAACTTTAAATTGCGTTCTTTGTTCTTTATTTTTATTAATTAAAAATATACAAAATCCTCTAATTCAACTTTTTATTCTTAAATTCATGAGTAATTATTTGGTTTCGTTGTTATTAAACCACAATCCCTGTAGAGACAATAACTCTTACTTTTTCCTTTATTACTTGTGACTGGTAGACTTGCCGTGATCTTAACAGTCACTTAAAGGGGTGTAAATCATCACTGATCATTATTTAAAACTTGGTTTTTGGTGGAAGTAAGCAACGAAACAGTAGTTGCAATTTTATGTAGTAAAGCAGAGGAAATTTTTCACTAAATCAAATGTTATACATATCCTTTGGCCATCTAACTCACAGGGAATTATATGGTAACCATTTAGAGCTATAACACATCATGAAACACATAAAAATCATGGTTTAAAGTGTCAAATACTATACAGGACAACAACTGTATATATGATAGTAGAACCGAGTAAATCATTTCCGAAATGAAAGATTTTTGCTTCAAATTATTGCATACACATATGGGAAATCATAGGACAACATTTGTAAATCACCATCAATTCATATAACCAATTTAAACATGATTTATAGCCATAGAAACAAACACAGAACAATAGTTGTATGTATACTTACAACTAAGTTCATGGTCATTAAAATTAAAACCATACCAAGCTCTTTTGGACTTGTAGGCCATGAGCTATTTGGCTAAAACAACGCATCATTTTAATTGTTTTGCAATAGTGCAACTTAGTTCATCTCTATGTGATCATGTTCTTCAAAATTAAAAAACCAAAGTGGTTCTTTTCAGACTAATCTGGCTGTGAACTATTAAGGTCAAATAGTGCAGAATTTTTGTTCTTTATAATGTAGTATAGTCCTTAATTTATAACAGATCATAGACATAAATTACATCAACACACAACAGATTCACACCAATTTTTATAGCTTCCTTATAACATGTTTTCAAAACATAATTTATACTAAAATATAATAGATTTGCAACAGTTTTTACAGCTTCCTTATAACACACTTCCAAGACAAAAATCACATCTTTTACTTTCAAAGATTCAACATAACAGAACTCATCAAGTTCTCCCCCTTTTTCTATCATTAAAATTATGACACAAAGACAGATCACCAAGGAAAGATTCAAACTTTTACCATTCAAATGCATCATTTAGTAGCTATATCAGTAGATCGATGTAAGTTCACACCATGCATCTTGATCAGAACAACATAACATCTTTTTTCACTCAAAATTCACATTTACAGAGGTGATGTAACAACAACAGGTCATTACAAGCAAAAAGGGTTAGGGGATTTTCCTCTACCCTTAAACCCAATTTGTGACAAGATTTAAATTAGAACCTCTTCCCCCTTACCTCTTACTCTGACCAAACCAAGAAGAAGAAAAAGATAAGGACATTGACTTGCTCCCTTACCTCCTCCAAGCTTCTGTGACTGATTGATGAGAGGTAATTGTTATGGCTTCAAGGGATTTGGAAGTAGAAATTCATTTGACAACAATGTAATCAGTAGAATGTTGTGAGTGTGTTTGGGTAGTTTCATGAAGAGAAAAAAAAGGTGAAAAGAGAGTGTAAATTTATCAAGTGGGTTCTCTTCTTCTCTTTTCCCCCATTTCCCTTTTTTTTTTTGATAAAATTTGATGACCTAGTTTTAATTTAATTCAAAATGTAATGTTTATCTATATCTAATTAGCATAATCTCTAAGTAACTGAATTGCCCTTTCAGTTCGATTGGAATTTAATGTGAAACTTGTGAGAAAATAATAATGTCCTGTTTCAACGTGAACCTGTAGGAAAAATAAAATCCTAGTCAAATTGTAGATAAATTAATTACTTTTATAATTTAAATAATATTCCTAGAGCACTAAAAAGTAATTTTCTTCTTTTGTTCTCTTCTATACTCACCAGAGTAGTGCTCATAATTTCTTTGTAATTTTCGAAGCTTATTTAATGTTTTTATTTATGCTCTAAAAGTTACCCATGAGCATTCAAATAAATGTTTAAAGAACCCCAAGAATTCTTCAAAACGTCTAAGAATTACAAAATTATATTCTAAACATAATTATGTGCTTAAAATATAATTCTGAATTACCTGAATATTATTTCTTAATTTTATCTCTTTAATTTAATTTATTGATTATAATTATTTCTAATTTTTATTCTAAAAATCGTAATAATTATTTTCATTTTTTTGTTATCTTTTTACTATCATTCTAGGTCTAAAAGGTATATATTTATATTTTTATATATGAATTATTTTATTTCATTTTATTCTATTCTATATTTTTTTCTCTTTACATTTGAGTAATAGCAATTAATATTTTATGTTTCCCAATTTACTTCGAAATTTGCTAAAAATACAATTCTAGACACTGTTTGAAATTCTGATTTAAATCAAGTCTCTTAGAATTTCCAAATTACATCTAGATTTTCATCACAGAATAAATATTAACAATAACAATAAACGAATAATAATATATGTGTATAAAATAGGGGGCGTTACACATCATGGCATCAAAGGCCAGAAACAACTGTATAAACAAAACCAACAAACATAAAACTATCCTCTTGGTAGATAAAGAGTCTGTACATCAACATCCCTAAACTGGTTGTGAGCACCTCTAACTACTTAACCATAACACGTTGAGGAGAAGCTACAGCAACCCCACGAGTAACCTTCCTCTTTGCAAGCACACCATCCCTTAGATGAGGTCCTCTATGAAAAATTCCACACCGAGAAGATGTACAGGTGCCAGTCCTAGGTGCACATCAAGGGAAGCTCAACAAATCCACCAAAGGTAACCAAAATTGCAACAACAGGTTCAACGAGAGAGAAAATATAGGATCCCAGTGGATGCATAAGAGAGTGTGACCTCCCCACAGCAATAAACCCTCCAGGTATCCCATTCCACATTCCACACCTCATCATCGTATCCTACTGAGGTCTCCATGAAGTTAATGCGAAACAACCTAACTCGGTAATGACCCCTTGACATCTACTCTCGTGAATAGAATCCATGATCAAACCAGCCACAGACAAGCAGAGACAGCAAACATGCAAGGGTAAGCTCACAAAAACAAGCATATCTCAAGAAAATCACAATAATAGCAACACATAATCATTATAAGTAAAACAATATATGGTATAATCATCACATCCATAGGATATGTCAAAATTCATAATCATCTCTTATAATTATACATATGAATATGCATGCTGACTCAACACTAAAGATTTTCAAGAATTGAGGATCAATCCCGATGTGTCACTTAACATTGTACATCATTGGCAACAAACCACTCGATCCCAAAACGACACATACCAAAGCCATTCGGTGACACCTGGATACAACTAACAGATAAAATAATGGTTGTCAGGATAGATGTACATGGGTATGGCTCACCACAATACAAGGGTTGCAAAACCTTGGCCAATCCCAGAATTGCCTGCCTACCAATCCCCAATGGTCCATCGTCAGCTACCTCTACTACCTTGTCCAGCATTAGTTGGGGTCCTACCAAGTGATCTCTAACTTACAAGCTATGCTCGACCATAACAACGAGATTGTGTAATGCAGTAACACTACATACCTCAATGTATGAATGCATATGATGCAACAAACATAAGCCAAGTGAGTTCGCAATACACTCGTAATAGCCATAGGTGCAAGGTAGCTCCACTAGCTTCATCATCAACATATAGGTTTTAACGTCTTTTATCCACCACATAGGTCCCACCAAGCAACCTATGCAGTTAAAGTAAAAGTCCTACTAAGCAATTTCTACCAAGTAGGAATCCCACCGAGCAATTCCTACTACCATAAATTGGGGTTCTCATTAGCAACTACTATCCAAAATGCATCTCATCCTCTCCAAGTTCCTCAAGATCTATAAGTTACAAAGAAGTCCTAGTCTCTTAAGGGTACCTCTGATTCCTATACCAACTCTAAGCTTTATGTTCATAAGTTTTGTAGAATAGGCATTTTTCAAAGTTTAGAAATAAGTTTTCTTCTCAAAAGAATATTCTATGACTCATTCTAATCCTATGATTATATATATTTTAATCTTCCAAAAACACAAGTTATTAATAAAGAAACCTTGATTAATTTTTGCAAATATAAGTCCCAAGTTGTGAAAGCAGATGGAGTTTAGCAAGAATAGTTCTCGCTTAACAAGCCTTTCAACTGAGAACCACTAAGGACTTGGACACCTCGTGCTCAGCGAGGCTAGAGGGTTCATGCACTTAGCGAGAATTCATCTTACTTAGTGACATTCATCAAGTTCTTCCTATTCTTATGAACTATGAATTCGTGCTTAGTGAGGATTCTTGGCATTTAGTGCGCCTTCAAAGTTTTTCAGAAACATGATCCTCTCTTAGTGAAGGATTATTTCATTTAGTGCGCATTCATTTGGGAAACTTAGATATGAAGATGCGCTTAGCGAGAACAGGGCTCGCTCAACGCAAGTACGCGCACAACACATTACTAGTCAAAACAACCAATGATCCATAAGTTTATGCATTCCAAAACACAAATAAATGATTCAGATCATAAAATCATCATTCAATCTCACCACTAAATAGCATGATCATCAATTTCCACATAGATCTCCTCATTAATCTTCACATAGTCACATAATTAAAAAGAGCCAAATTCCACAAATTGAAGTCCAATTCAATTAAGAAGAGAAGAGTGAAGTCCCTTACTTAGTCTCCTAAGTAAGTTGGGGCAAAGAGAAAGAGGGCTTCTACACTTTCCAAAACCCTAGGCTAGGGTTCTTCTAGCTTCAAGAAGGAAAAGCAAAAAAGAGTACAAGAAAGCAAGAGAAAGGGACGACTACTAGAGAGGGACAACTACTAAAGAGGGGAAAAGGGATTTGTAACACCTTTCATTACTCTTTTAGGTTAAACTTATATTAAGATGGATAAGGCTTATTGGGCTTAGGCCACTCAGGGAAATACCCTTTCACTAAACACACTAAAGCCTCACTAGGAAACTCACTAACCTTCCCCTAGGGTCCACTAATCATAGGTCTTCACACCCCAGCAAAACAAAACAACTCATCCAAAATATTTAATTAATTCTTAAATGAGCAAAATAAAATTTAATTTTCACTTTTAATTATTTAAATCACTTTTTTTTTTTTTTACAAAAACGAGCATATGTAACACTTTATTTTGGTCATAATGCTTATCAATCGTTAAATCAGTCACTAATTACAACCGATATTAATTGATGGCAACATTTGATCGCTAAAGCTGGTTTTTATTGCGTTGTTGCAAGATCTCCTTGTAGCACTCCTTCTATATTTTGACAGACACATTGCCTCTAATCTAAGTTTCCATGAAAAGACAAAACATATTGATATCAACTGCCATATTGTTAGAGAAAAGCTTCAATCCAATTTGTTTCATCTGTTGCCTGTATCGCCTAGTAACCAACTTGTAGAATTTTTTACAAGCCTCTTGATCCTTCACCCTTCACTCAATTTCTTGTCAAGCTAGGAGTGCTCAATATACATTCTCCAACTTCTAAGAGGTTTATGAATAAATAATTTCGTTATTAATAGTTTCATTGTAACAACTAATAGTTTGTTGGCTTCCTGCTATGTGTGTGTGTGTGTGTGTGTGTGTGTGTGTGTGTGTGTGTAGTGTATATAAGGACATGTACTATTGTATAATATTTACTTTAAATTTTCAATCTATTCATTCTTTCATCCATTGCAATATTGTCTTCGACTTCAGGGTGTATTTGGTATAGTTATAAAAAATATTTTAATAATAAATTATATTTTTAATAATAATTATTATTATTTAAAGTAATTACATAAAATAATTATATAGTTAAATATATGTAAGGTGATGAGAGATTTTAAAAGAATTTATTTTATTTAAATTATCTAAAATTAATTTTTATAGAAAAATATAAATAAGAGATATGAAGTTATTTGTCACAATTAGTTTCGTATTTAAATTATTCAACTATCAAAAATTAAAAAAAAAATGAAAATTTAGCCAAAAAAACAATTAGATAACTTTTAATTCACGATCTTCATTTTATGAGGAAAATGTTTATCATCATTGAAAAATCCTTCTTTTTTTTATCACTTTGATAATTTTATCAAATATATCTATTAAAAAAACAACTTTTATCATTCATAGAACATTTTATCACAATTTTAATATTTATCCAACATATTTATTTGTTTTACTTTTTTTTTTATCAATTTAAGAAAAATTGTCTCATCTTGAAGAAAATGGTAGGGGAAACTTTAAAATATAAGAACAAAGTTTTAATTTGATCCTCTAAAATTGAAGTATTCTTACATGAGAAACATTAATAACATGTTCTCTAACATATTTTTCAAATAAACTTTTTACTATTGATTAAAAGTTGTTAATAATTATGAAATTATCTATGTTAATTTCATATTTAATTAATTTTACTTATAATTTTATTTTTGATTAATTTTAAATAATAATAAAGAACGTATTACATAAAATATGTTAAGAAGTGCTGCTACTTGTCAGCATCCTTATCCTTTTCATCAATACACTAGTTTTCTAAAATTTTTTTATCATTAAGTTAATCCCTCAAATATTAAAGTAATAAAGTATTACTACATAAAAAATTATTTTTCACATTTGTTCTTTAAAACTATAAAATTACCATCAAATTTGTCTATACAAAAGACTAAACTGATGATATAGAAAGAAAATTTTAGTGATAATTTTATATTTTCAAAAGATTAGTTTAATAAAAAAATATTCAAATTTTTTTTTGGTGGAAAAAAATATATAAAGTAATAATATACAATAATAACAATTTAATATTTAATGAAAAGATTTAATAATAAAATTCTTTAAATAATTGATTGGTACCAAACTGAAGAGTTCCTTCGAAATATAAAGACAAAATAGAAGGCTAGCTACCACATGCATCCCATATCTTTTTAAATATATATAGTCGGAGACAGGTCACATTTTAAATGATAAGGATGAGTTTTAATGGTAACTTTTTCTAGAGAGGAACTGGCACATAGTACACCAAAGACACGCAAAATTGCACGACTAGCGATGATCTTTCGTACCTGGTCAACGTCATGCATGAGAAATAGGTATGATGAATCATCAAACTTATCTTATGAGAGTTCAACAATACAAAACAGTATTAATTTTTATTTACGTCCCGTGTCAGAAGACTCAAAACTCATACCAAACGACAAATCCTATAAAGGCAAGTCCCATATCCTATATCGTTCACATTAATCACCCATCTTACGCAGTGGAGTTGAATGCAAAGGCATCGTTTTAGAAGAACAAAGGCATAAAAGAAAAGCCAACTAAACAGCGAAAAAGAGTTCAATTTCTTGCCTGGAATCTCCAGCTGCAGGGAAGGTACTATACTAATTTTGCTTTCCCTTTTTAGATTTTGACTTGTTATATATATATTGTGCTATTTGTAATTTCATATTATAATTTTAGTTTAGGATTAATTTGAGGAAGCAAAATGACAGAGCCATAGGAATAACTATGAATTGAACCTTTTGAACCGTTGAATATTTACTGCTTGAAAGTAAGCGAAATTTAGGATAAATTAATATTAGTTTTTAGTATTAATGATTAACTGTGGCCAAATTAGCTTGCTAGATTTGACCTTTTGTATGTATAGAGTGGCATTATTATATCTTTATTAACGTAAATAGAATAAGTCACATAAGAATATTTAATTTAAAAAATAAAATTTCTAAATAATAATGTTTTTATTTTCCCTTCTGGTGTTATTATTATTATTTTTTATAATACACGAGCATGTTTGTGAGTTTTTAATATAGGCATTACGAAACCAGTAAAATTTATGGGTGCTACTATTCTCACCCCAATTTTTGCTCTTTTCACCGCATCTATTGTTTAAGCCTTTTTTATTTCGAAAATACCCCCTAATAGAATCGAGTTTCCGTTGTGATTTTGTATAACGAAAACGCGTTTCCGTTATGATTGAGGGGGGTGTGCTCATCTATACATAAAAGAAACACGTTTTCGTTATGTATGTGGGAATGATAGATAACAGGAACGTATTTCGTTATGTATTTGGGATTTAATTGTTTATATTTATGACATTAATTTTTTTTTTAGAGATAGCTTTTAATGGTTCATTGATGCATGAACAAGACATGCGTTTGAATTGATGCAATCTGGACTAATAAGTGTAACATACATAAAATTTGAAACATCTATAAAATCCAAAAATATATACAAAAAAGTTCATACATAATGTATAAAATACTAAAAAAATGATCTAATAGTAAAAAACAAGAGGAAAAAGTCAAGCATCAGAGGTCGTCGTCGTCGTCTTCCTCTGCCTCCTCCTCTGATAGTGTACCCTGAACCCCATGCCTAACTGAGCAATTACCAATGCCTCCTGAATCATCCTATCACATTAGTGCCCTTTGGCACCACCCTCAAATGCAGCATGCGCTACATTAGACCAGCAATCCTTTCCCATTGTGCCTACAAAAAAAGAAATGGAAACTTTATTAAAAAATGTGTCATTGGCATCGTAAAAGCACATTGTAAATAAATGGATACTTACCTGGCATGAATGGGTGTCGCTAGAGGAAGACTATTGCGGCACTAGGAAGTCGCGAAGGGCCTAGCGGATGATCTCTTGCCACCGGAGGTATCAAATATGGATGAGAAACTTGGTGGAACCACTTAAGGTAGTCATCCACGCAAGGTCCATGGAGTCTCATGCGGCACAGCCACTCCTTTGTCCATGACATGGGCCTCTAGCCCTCCCAGTCATCAAACTAACTAGTAAACAATAGGAAGTGATCAAGCGGAGGGTTAGGATCCCTAAATATAGCCAAATTGTCTAAGGACCCTCTTCGGTAGATGTGCGCACATGTGGGAATCGCAATGGATGAAGCCTAAGTAGAACGAGATCGACTCCAACGAGCAGACGACCCTGTGTACGTCATATGGCACCTATACAACGTCGTCTAGCTGCAACTGGTCTAGTGCTTGCCTAGTCCCCAATGCAAGACATGTGCCCCTCATGGCATTCCATTGACAAAGACGAGGCTGCTACTCTAAGTAATCAATGCTTTAAGATTTCTCCACGATGGTGGGGAAGTGCTTGTAGATCCACGCTTGTAATTGACAATTAATAAATTAAATTACATAAGAACAATAAATCCTAAACAAAAATAAACCCTAAAATACAAAATCATACCATCAGGAGGCTTATGTATCCTCTAAACTGCACTGTAGATCGGAGGCTGGCAATGCTAAGCTGGTCGTAGAGGAACGCCAGTGTAGTTAAACCCTAGGAATATCTTGCCCATGCTTGGAGCTGGTGGAGAAGGTCCAAATAGTAGACCTGGACATGCGTAGAGCTCTTGTTGGCGAATATCATGCAGTCAACAAGATGTAAGAGATATGCTCTCGTAGTGAACATCGTCTAACTAGTTGTGACGTGTGTAACATATATGTCCTTAGCTAGGATAACTCCACGTGAGCTCCTTTCGTCGTCACAACGTGTGCCTTAGCATGTGTAGCACCTAGGTCGCTCATCAATAACTCGATGGCCTTGTTGCAGCTGTAATAGGTGTGCTCACACACCTTGCTTATAATAGGCAAGTGTAGGAGACATGACATATTATCTAGGGTGATGGTCATCTCCCCTATAGGCAGGTGGAAAGAGCTGTGTCCTTATGTCATCGCTCAACAAAGGCATATACCATGCCCCTATTGACAGTAACATACCGTGCCTCTATAAGTGAGGCAAGACTCGAACTCTGCACGAGTTATACCACTTGCGGGTGCGTGGACATCAGCAATACCTTACCCCTATGGCTGATCAGCCTCATCTCGCGGTGGGGTCGTCCAATCGAAATATGTCCTACAACATGGTCCTTATAAGACTTAAGTAGTGACAAGTCTATAGGATTTCCTAGAAATGGAGGTCCAACGATTTGATAAGCCAAATCTGCCTTAGGCTCCTCTGCCTCCTGTACCTTAGGCTTTGCCTCAGGTACATCATCATGTACCTCTTTCTCATGCTGCTGTTGATGCTGTTGTTGTTTGCGTTGCTCTTTAGCTATTGCATCCTGTCTAACTTGTCCGTGTAGATGTAGTTAGTGGTGGACGCCTAGATATGCCTGGTGCATCAATTGGCAAAGGGTCTCGTCTAAGATGAAGAGCACCAAATCTAGTGTGTGGCATAATGAACTTGAAAATTAGTTATTAAATAATTAATAATCAAATATAATCAATATTATTAATTAGAAATATTCTAAAAATAATTAATTTAATTATTAAACTGCTTATATTATCAAAATACAAATAATTCAAATCATTAAAATCATATAAATAATTAAAATAAAAATTTAATTTTAAAACAAATAACTTAAATTATTTAATTCATTAAAATAAAAAAACTGTCTAAAAAACAAATAGTTTAAATCATTAAAGTCATATAAATAATAATTAAATAAAAATAAATTTAAAATTCACACAATATACAATAGAATCGCGATTTCATTGTATATCTTGACTAGATGCACAACAGAAACGCGATTCTGTTGTGCATCTTCACCAAATACACAACGGAATTGCGATTTTGTTGTGTATCACTACACAATGGAATCGCGATTCCGTTCAATCTAAAAGTCAAAGAAAAATTAAATGAAACTCGCCTTCAACAACGGTGCGAATGGGAATGTTGCCGGCTGTGGAGGCATGTGCCAATTTGGCTGAAGTGAGGCGACACGAATGGGGCAAAGGCACATGCTTCCGACGACTAGGGGCAATGGCAAGGTGGAGGTGGGGTACAGGGTGAGAAGAGAAGAGAATGAGAGAGGATGGAGGGAGGTGGGGAGTCTAAGAAGGGAAGAAGGGGTGAAATTTAAAAATTTAGGTAAAGATGAAATTTCATATATTTTTGAAAAAAGAAGGTGGTGAAAAAAGAAAAAAAGGGGTGAGAATAGCAGCCCCCAAAATTTATCAGGTTATTGTATAGTTGTAGGTCCAAGAATTTAAACCCAACATAGGAATACACTATAAATTGGTCCAAAAATTCTTGAAAAAAAAAAGTTTTATCGCTAAAAGCACGCGTGTGTTGAAAACTTATTCAAACACGCCTTTAATATCATAAAAGACAAATAAATTTCTCATCTATCTGGTTCGTGTATAAGAAACTAATCTTTGTCACAATTCTAGACCAATAAAAAAATTCTGTCACAATTTTTTTTGTCATCTTAGTTTGACTTAGTCCAAATTAACTTGATTCAATATCTTGATTACGATAATTTGGAACCTAGATTCAACCTGATTATGGCCTAATTAATGATCGCATAAGAACTAGGCTGATATGATCATATATATGATATGTAGTAAGAAATTTATCTTCCTTCTTGTTAGTTTTGAATAGTAAGAAATTTATTTTTTCTTACACAAGGTTTTAAGTTCAAATTTTGTCAACCTTGTTAAATAAATTCATCCAATTATCGGTTAAAATTTATGCATTATCGAATTAAAAATAAATTTATGTGACGCCTACTACTGATAACAAACGACAATAATACTTTCATAATTTAGACATAAAAAAATATTTTTTATTTTAACGAAATTTAACATATAATTCTTAATGTACAAAATTTTATATTATCTTTTCAATAATTATGTGGTGCTATAAAAGAGTTTGATTTCTCAACTAGCTATTATCCTAGTTGATTAGTTTCTTATTTTTGCGAACCTTAATTTAAATCACACTAATTAAGTTTGTGTTTGGACTTTAGGAACTTTTCGTAATCAAATTGAGCAAATATTGTTTAATTAATGTGTCTCCACTTTAATTTATCAATATACTAATATTTTAAACTATACATTGTATAGGATAAATATTTATTTTATATAACTTAAATTTATAATAAATAAATACTTTTGAATATATAAATTATGTTATAATTAAAATTTGTAATAAATAAATATTTTTAAACACATAGTTTATATTTTAAATTTATAATAAATAAGTATTATAATACAATGTTAATTTTTTAATTATTGATAATTTATTTTAAAAAATATTGAAATTCAATTTAGAATTAAAGATATTGAAAATGATAAATTAAAATACATAAGAGGTTAAAAATTTCTAAAAATGCTTTCATTGAAGAATAATAGCTAAAAACATTTTCGTTTAAGAATAGCAACTAAAAACACTTTCTTTCAAGATAGTTGTTCTCATTTAATATATAGAGTGAATCTTTTCTCACACCATATATTAGGGGTGTTCGCGGATTGGATTGGATCGGTTTTGAGGCAAAAAACTATCCGATCCAATTCTTTCGGTTTTGTTCTTTGCCTATCCAATCAATTTGTGTTTAAAATCAAATTCGATCCAATCCGATCCGATTTATTTCGATTTGGATTGGATCGGTTATCGGTTTGTTCAAGACACTACTCATGCTTTAAGCATTGATTTTGCATAATCAATTCTTTTTTATTTGCCTTGCAAAAAAAAAAAAAACTAAAGAGCTATATGCATTGAGATTCAAAAAGAATGATACACCAATTCATAATTCATACTTCATAAAAAGAAATACATAATAGGCAACATGATTCAAATACATAACAAGTAACATTGTCAACAAAATACAAAAACAAAGTTAGCAATTACAAACTAGCAAAGTCAGTAATTATGAACCAGTAAAGTCAACAAAACACACTCCAAATTCTTGCATTTCTTGGCATCTTCCAAACTATGAAGTTCCTAACTTCATTCTTCCCAATGTCAATAAAATGCCTATCCAATATTCCTACCATACAAAAACAACAACAAAAAAGAGAAAGGTCCACTTAGTAAAATAATCTATAAAAATGATTTATTTCCATTAAATACATATGTGTAACAGGAACATCAGTAAATAGCTACAGCAGTAAACAAAACAGCAGTAAACAGGACTAACAGTAAACTAGACCAGCAGGAAATAATTAAACAAAATTTGTATAACAATTGGCAAAAAATTCAGTGTGCAAAAAATAAAAAATAAAGGCAATAATTATATAAAATATACCACCAGGCAGGACTAAATTTAATCAGATTCAGCACCAGAATCATCTTCAACAGTCTATGTATTTGGATTTAGTTCCGAAAAAGTTGAAATAAAAACTTGTCAATAGAGACTAAAACAAAATTAATATAGATAAAGTATTAATTAAAGTAAATTACCGAGTTCCATCTTTTCAAACTCTTCCATAAGTTCCTCAACATCAGTGATTAATGGAGTAGACCGGAACCAATTTTGTGCACAAATTAAGGCTTCAACTGTCTTTGGAGTAAGGGAACTCCTGTAAGTATTAAGAACTCTACCCCCAGTGCTAAATGCTGATTCTGATGCAACTATAAACACTGGCATAGCCAATACATCCTTGGCTATTTGTCCAAGAGTAGGATATTTGCTAGAGTTGACCTTCCACCAAGTCAAGATATCAAAATTTTGAGTTGCCTTCTCCAATGTCTCCATGAGATATAAATCCACCTCATTCTTGTTGATACTCTCACTCATATTCATGTCTTTCTCAAACTCCATTGCAAACGAAGAATTATCAACCATTGAAAATCAAAAGTTCCAGTCTCATGAGGAGTTTGTGTAGGTTGAGACTCAACATTCCCAGCAAAACTTCTATAGCTATTGTACATTTTGTTCAAAGTCACCTTTACTTTATCAATTAAAAAATCAGCATCCACCTTATCATAAAGCTTAGCAAAACTCCATTGCACAAATTTTAGCTTATATCGGGGATCAAGTACCACAGCTATAAAAATCATCATGTTCATGTGTCTAATATTCCCCCAATATTTATCATGCTTAACTTTCATTTTTTCAGCCACGCTCACAAGCACCGAATCTACACTTTTTGTCAAAGACTTTAAAGTATTTACTATCATGCAATATTCATGAAAATACTGAGAAGAAGTGACAAATAAAGAACCTGACACTTTCTTGGTAACTTCATAAAAACTTTCAGAAACTTTACAAACACCCGTGCATTATCCCAATCCTCAATTTTTGGAATACCACCCACCAACAATGCAAATTCTGTGTCTCGCTCTCCCAACCTTTTAAATGCCCTTTGAAACTTTAGAGCACTTTCAAGCATAAGGTAAGTGGAGTTCCATCTAGTTGGAACATCTAATTGTACAATGCAATTGTCTTGTATCCTACAATCCTTTATGAACGTTTTGAACCTATCCATATGACTAGGAGAAGAACGCACAAATCTAACAGCATTCCTAATCCTACTAATTGAAGCATGCAACTCCTTTAATCCATCATTAACAACAAGATTTAAAATATGAGCACAACATCTAACATGCAAATATTCACCTTTCAATGGATGAGCATTCCAATCCTCCATTCTAACTTTCAAGTAAGAAATCGCAACATCATTTGAACTTGCATTATCAACTGTAACAGTGAAAACTCTAGAGATTTCCCAACTTAAAAGACATTTCTCAATTTTCTTACCAATAGTTTCACCTTTATGATTCTTGATCTGACAAAAATTTATTATCCTTTTATGTAATTTCCATTCACTATCAATGAAATGTGCAGTGAGACACAAATAGTTCAGATTTTGCACAAAACTCCAACAATTAGTAGTTAGACAAACATTTGATTTTGAGCACCACGTATAGTTTTCAGCTTTTTCTTTTCATTGATGTAAAGATTCCAACAATCCCTAGCCACAGTGATCCTTCCAGGAATAGTAAACTTGGGTTGCAAAATACTCATCAAATATCTAAATCCCTCCCCCTTAACAAACTTGAATGGCAACTCATCTATAATGATCATCCTAGCAAGAGCTTGTCTACATGCTTCAATATCAAATGCAACAGCAGCAAAAGTATTACCAATCCCTTTCCCATCCTCTTTTTCATTTGTTGGAAACTAAGAATGGTTTGACTAGGATTGGTATCTTTGGGAAATTTTTTGCATTGATTTAACAAATGATTTTTCAAATTGCTTGTTCCATTTGTATGTGTATCACATGCATATGTTGTTGAACACCACTTACATCTAGCTCTAGTATTTGATGACCTTGTACCAACCACTTTAACAAAATGATCCCATACCCAAGATCTAGGTTTGGTGGGTTTCCTCTTACCTCCATCATCATCTTCAACTATAGTGTCTGCATCCTTCCTCTTTTTCTCATTCTTGGGCTCTACTGACTTGTCTAAAATGTTTTCTGTTGTAGTAGCATTAGCTGAAAACTCGATTGGTTCAGATGTTTCAATCACTCCCTCAACATTTTGCACATTTTCTGTCTGCACACAAAATTAGCAAATTAGAATTTGATTAAATGGTGATCTCAAATTAAATTTCCATTGAATAAGGTAAAAGCTTACCTCAGACATTTTTAGAAAAGCTGTTAGACAACACAACCAAACTAGTTTTAGGATTTTCTGTTAAACATAAAACAAAATTAAAAGCTCAACTTAATAGATATAAATTCTTGCCCTCAAACAGAACAAAAAACAGGAACTTACCTCAAATGAAAACTAAAAAAAGTAAAAAATAATATAACTCTAGCAAGCTAAGTTAGCTGAGTGTGGGATGCTACCTGTTAACTTGGAGAAAGGAGTCAAATGACTTGTTGCAGCTACAAACAAATCAGAGTTTGGACCCAGTGCTACTTGCTAAAAGTTGAATCTTCTTAACTAAATGAAAAAGAATTATAAAATTAAAAAAACAAAAAGAAATGTCGACATAAACCCATCTCCAGCAAATGCAGAATGGAGGACGACGGGGATGAGTGAAGGTCGACGGGGAGGACACGTGACAGGGAGGGAAGGACGTGCGACTTGAGCCCGTCCAACTCAGAGCACCAGCGACGGGGGGAGGTGTGACGTTGAGGCCACACAATGACGAGGAGGCACAACGCAGCGGATGAGTCAAGGTCGCGCGACGTGGAAGAGTCGAGGTCGTGCGACGCGTGACGGCCTAACGGGGAGGATGCGAGACGCATGACGACCTGACGGGAAGGAGGCAGGAGGCGTGACGGCCTAACGGGGAGGAGGCGTGACGTGTGACGGCCTGACGGGGAGGAGGCGCGACGTGTGACGGCTTGACGGGGAGGAGGCGCGACGTGTGACGGCTTGACGGGGAGGAGGCGCGACGCGTGATGACCTGACGGGGAGGAGGCCCGATGCGTGATGGCCTGACGGGGAAGAGGCGCGACGGTTTGAAGGTCTAGGGCGAGGAGGATGCGCAACGATCTGAAGGTTTAGGGTGATTGGAGACAAGCCGCAACGCAGATGCGGCAGATCTAGGGTGAAGATGGTGGAAGTCTGGAACGTGAGCCTCCAAGAACGAAAGGGCCAAATTCAAAAACAAAAATGACGCCGTTTACTTTTAGAAGAATACCATCCGATCAGTGCAAAGCCTCCAATAGATTATGAATGGGCCTAGGCCCAATCTATATTAGTGTATTTTACATGACAAGATCGGTTCAGTTTGGATTGGATCGGTTTTCACAGAGGGAACCGAAAATCGATCCAATCCAATTAAAAAATGCGGTTTTTTTTAGTTTTCGATTTTTTTGGTTTTCGGTTAGATTGGTTATCGGTTTTTCGGTTCGGTTATTGCGGTTTCATTCGGTTTGGATCGGTTGATGAACACCCTTACCATATATCATGACTCTAGTGTGAAAAAAAGAAAAAGAAAAAGAATGATGACAAATGAGTAGAATCCCATTTTAATAAACATCAGTTTATTTATTTAGTCTTTAACTAATTTATATAATATAAAATTTATTATCTAGGGCAAACGAATTGACATTATTTAACGAGTTAAATAAAATTAACTTATTTGGATTTTTGTTAACTTTTATAGAAATTTTAGAAAAAAACTATTTATTAAAATTTATTTATTCCTAAACACATTAAAAAATTAGGAATTAATTTGACGTTACTAATTTTTTGAATACTAAAATATTTAGAAAAACTTTCGAGTATCATGTGAATTTCCTCTTATAAATTTTAGTTAATAGTATAATCAACGTTTAAAATAAAATCGGATATTTTTTTTAACAAAAAGTAGAACCGTTACAAGAGAAACATGATTTTGCATCAGTGAAGAGTCAATATTATATCATAAATATTAATGTTAAGGGTGTGTTTGGCTGGAAGGAAAGAAATATATAAGTGAGAAATAGAGTGAATGAAAATAGAAAAGAGAAAAATAGTTGAATAGAAATAAGCGAAAAATAAAGTAAAAATAGAGATGTTTGGTATAAGAGAAATAAGTGAGAAATAGAAAAGAGAGAAATAGAAAAATGAATAAAAAAATAAATTTTAATCGACTTATTAGACTCAATAGTAGAATGTTGTTACTCAATAGTCGACTATTGTATTTGATGATTTTTAATAGTCGCACAATCATTGTTCTTTTGTAATACTTTTAAACTGTTACAAAATATTAAAAACCACCACAAAAAGTTAATATTTGACAATTTTTAACTGTCATAAAATAAACCGCCGCAAAATATTAAAATAATCGCCTCCCATTGTTCTTTTAGCAGAAAAACAAAATGTGACGGGTTTCATCACCTTTTTATTTCTTTCCTCACAAATTCAATTCCGCCAAACAGCCAAACTTATTTCCATTCTCTTATTTCCAATTTTCCATCCTCTCCTTGTTAGAGGTGATAAGCGAGAGAACGAAAATGATTTCATTGATCTCACAGTTGAGAAAGAAACAATATGAAGATTACGATAACAGTTTGGGTCTTATATCCAAAGGGAAAGCGTAACTAGATGTAAAACAAATTCTAACAGACTTCAATGGAAATAATAGACTCTAATAAGCAACTAATAACGGTGAAACACCTCTCAATTTCCATACAAACTCTTCTCTACCAAACCCAGGATAAATGATAATTTAGTATAGGCTTTGGATGCTCTCATGGCTGACACTATACAGCTTGACACTAAATTTTAGTATCAACCATGTGGAACTGACATTGAATAGTGTTAGTTATGACTGATGCTAATGGCTAGCACTAACTAACGTCAATTAAGAGCGACACTAAAGTAGACGCTGTTGAACATCAACTTTCGTTGAATATAACATTGGTAAAACCGGTGCTAAATGTAGCGAACTAGTATTTTTAATGTCTATATTGTATAGAATAAATATTTATTTTATATAATTTAAATTTATAATAAATAAATATTTTTAAATATATAAATTATATTATAATTAAAATTTGTAATAAATAAATATTTTTGAATATATAGATTATATTTTAAATTTATAATAAACAATTATTGTAATACAATGTTATCTTTTAATTATTGATAATTTATTTTTTAAAAATATTAAAATTCAATTTAAAACTAGAGATATTGAAAATGATAAATTAAAAGAGATAAAAAAATTTTAAAATTCCTAAAAGTGCTTTTATTGAAAAATGACAGTCAAAAATACTCTCGTTCAATATAATTGTTCTCATTTAATATAGAAGATAGATATAGCAAAGTTGTGGTTAATGCTACACTTTGTGTTCAAAATATTAGCTGAAATTTGTAATTTTTTTAAAAAAATAAGTTATTTTTGAACATTTGAAGCTTATAATTATTTTTTAACAATTTTTTCTCCTAAATAAATTATCTCTAAATTATTTCCAAATTCTCATACAATTTTTTTTTCCTTTCAACTTTTTTTGTCCAACAATTTCATATCCATTTTCGTAATTCACTATGTAAAAATTGATTTTTTTTGTTATATATAAACAAAATTAATTATCTTAAAATCATTTTTTAACAAACTTATCCAAAAAAAATTAGATTTTACTTATAATCAATTATAACAATAATCAATTATATATATAATCGATTATTGAAATAATCTAATTTTTATAATTGTCCCAAATCCAACACTATATTTAGTGAAGTAATTTGCATTGGCTTAGTTAATGCAAAGTTTTGGTATTTTTTATAATTATACAAGTGAGAAAAATAAAATTATAAATTAATAAATACTAAATAAATAAATATCAAAATTAATATCAAATAGAGATCATAATCTGCACAAAATAATCGATGTAATAATAATGAATAAACTATATTCAAAATAAATAAATCATAGTTGAGAGCGACCATAATCTAGCTCTTGCACCAAATGTTCCTTAAAATATATTGTCATCATAATTTGGATCGGGTGGCTGAGGCAGATGGCTTTGACTAGTATTAGTAGAAGCACTAGCCAATTGCTTCAAGAATTACTATGTGCTTCATCATAATTTGTACAATTGCATGTAAAAGACTTATTCTTTTTTTTAGTAAATCACTATTTTAATCTCTTAAAGTGTATAGCAGTAACATCATATTAGTATCTGAAATTAAAAAAAAATTAAATAAGTTTTTGAAGGTGCAATTCATCAATCACATTAGTCCAAAATTCAAAAAAATGTCTTAAGTAATAATATAAACATATGTTTACTTAAAAATCAAAATGATAGTAAGTAATTAATATTAATGACTTAGATGAAACATCTGAAAATTTCAGAGATTTATTTGATTTTTTTTTAATTTTAAGAACTAATATGATAATGCTATACACTTTCAAGAACCAAAAAGGATATTTATTCTTTTTCGTTACTCTTCTTCTTTTCTTGCCTCAGTCGCTTGTTCAAGTATCTCTCTCACCTCCTTAAGAGTTATCTCTACCTTCTAACAAAGCCTCTTACTAGAAATGAAACTGGAAGGTGCCCGTAACTTCTAGAACATATGTTCATTTATGGGGAAAAAAAATTTAAGATATAACAATTACATGCCAATAATTTTTTTTTGAGAAAAAGACACTTAAATATAATGTGTAAACCCATCTATGTTAGGTTGCTCCAAACATTACACCGTACTGTTAATTACCTAATTTTTAACTTCATCATTTCATAAAAATAAATTGACAGAGGAGATATCACAATTTCTAGGAGTAGATTAGGAAATAAGTTCACATATGTAACCAATCTTTTAATTATTTCTCTCTTAAATACATTTATATTAAAATTAAATTTTAGGCTTAAATATGTTTTTAATTTTTATGAAATGAGTGACTTTTGATTTTGGTCTTTATAAGATTTTTATTTGGTTTTCTTCCCTAAAAATAAATGAAATAATTGTTTTTGATCCTTATTCTCGTCTGATAGTTGTTAACCATTTATGTGTATAATGAAAGGTTAAGTGACTATATCAAGTAACACTCACTATTGTCTGCAATAACATGTTAGCATGTAACACCCCTAAATTTTGTTCAAGATCCCTAAAATGAATATTATTTATCTATCTTAAAATGAACTTTATGAATAAAAAAAATAGAGATTTTAAATTCTAGAGTAATGGAAATAAAAGAAAAACATTTTACAGAGATCAAGATCAAAATTTGCTCATTTTACAAGAACTAAAAATAGTGATTTTAAATTTTAGAGCAATGAAAAAAATTACAGAAAACAAAATCAAGATTCACTTATTTTATAAGAACTAAAAATATATTTAAGCCTAAATTTTAAAACATTATTTGATTTAAATCAAACCAAATCAATCTGAATGATAGCTAAAATTAACTCCAACTTGAGTGGAGTTATTAAGTTGGATCAAGTCCCACCTATCCTATCCTACAAATTAAAGTCGACTTTTAATTGTAACTCAATGCAATTTAATTTGATGATGGATTTACTATTACTATCTTATACTTCTTTTTGATTATAAGCAAAAAAAATAATTAATTTATGCTAATTAACAAAGTTATAATATTATTTAATTTTACTAATTCTATTGAGAAAATATATTTTCTTCTTCAATCGTTCTTTATTAAAACTTAATATCAAAAATAAAAAAAGAGTTATTGAAAATAAAATCTCAATTAAATGAAAGATATTTTAAAAATAATATCATTAAATATATTGAAAGTAGTTAAGATATACTTATATTTTAGACCAATATACATGAACTTTTTTTGTTTATATTCAAGACCCAAAAAAGTATATGTAAGTACGGTTGCTGGAAAAATTATGTACTACTATTAATTATTCTTACTTTCAACTTCATCATTTAATAAAAAAAATTGACAGAAAATATGTTATAATTCCTAGGAGTAAATTAGGAAATAAGTTTACATATATAATAACTCTTTTAATTATTTCTCTTTTAAATATATTTAAATTAAAATTAAATTTTAAAATATTATGTGACTCGAGTAGAAAATGAGTCAATGCGAGTCATAATCAACTCCGAACTGAGTGGAATTATTAAGTTGGATACACTCAACAACCACCTGCTCATCTCATAAATTAATTAAACGTGTTTTTTTTTTTGACTAAATTAAACGTGTTTTTTTTTTCTTAAATATTTTTGTAGTCATTTTAATATACTTGTTTTTTATTTTTAGTTCTTATAATTTGTTTTATGATTTTGATTCTTATAAAATTTTATTTTGTAGTTTTAGTTTTTAATGGTATTTTTTTAGTCTTTATAAAATTATAATTTTTTTATATATCGACTCCTCTTATAAGATATTATTTATTTTAATTTTTAACTTAGGTTATTCATAGTATATATCAGTAAATAATGATAAAGATTAAAATCATAAAATAAAATTTTATATGAATCAAAATCATAAAAATAAATTTATAAAAATAAAACTATAAAATAGATATATTACTCCAAGTAGAATAATATTTAAGCCTTGTTTTTTATAACAAACTCGTTTTTGTTTCATTGTTGGCTGAACAGTACACATAAGACAAGTTAATAGCTTGGACATGATTTTCCCTCTTGGATGATTTTAAAAAACTAATAGTTAATAGCTTTTACATCTTAAATTGATTTCTTCCTTCTGAATGAGTTTCTTAACACACTAATATTGTATTTGGTCTCACGTTTGGGACGTGATTTTTTATGTTTATTGAAAAGTTAATAGTTATAATTTTTACGTTTTTTAGCTATAAAATTTAAAAGAGAATAATTAAGATCGAAACCAAGTGTATTAACTCCCATCGATAAGAATCTTTAGCAAATCTGCAAAGAGTTAAATTTGCACTATTTTGTACACTTTTAACAAGACTGATGAATTGAGTTATTGATTTTTCAACCTTAAAATAAAAATTCTTTTCGATTGACTTAACTGGGAAGGGGTTACGTTAGGCAATTTTTTTTACTTAATTCGTAGATATTCATTTAAATAAGTATATTTATGAGGGGGAAGTTTTGATATGCAGTTGCATTAAATATTCAAAAAAAAAAATTTATCATCTAAAGTAGTCTTATTTGACTGGAGCAGGATTGTCTTCGGTGGAGAATAAATGTATGAATGTGTTAAATATATGTATAATGTCAGGCTCACATGGTGACCACGATGATCATCTTCCTTCCACCGCATATTTTGTTAGACAAAAACTAAGGTTGATTTTCGCACGTAATAGTGTTTGTACAAGACTCGCAACTATTACTAAACCGCCAAAATCTTTGTTTCCATGCGCAGGAAAACAACATAACGTGTGGTCTCGGGGAACCCAAACTCTGAATTCTGAACCCCCATCACTGTCTAAGCCACTAGGCCTTTGAAAATCAAACTAAGGCAGAGGGTGCAGAGAGAGAGAATCCAAGCTAGCCAAGCATGGAAAGTGGGGTTGTGGCTGCGAATAACAATAACTATGAGTCCAAAACAACTTCCACCATCACCATTAAGGGGATTCTCAGCCTCCTAGTGGAAAGCATTGATGAGAATTGTGATGGTGGAAGCAAGAGAGTTATTTCTCTTGGTATGGGTGACCCAACTCTTGCCACTTGTTTCCACACACCAAAGGTTGTTGAAGAAGCTGTTGCTGCTACTCTTCAGTCTCACAAGTTTCATGGCTATGCTCCCACTGCTGGTCTTCTCCAGGCCAGAATGTAATGTTATGCTTCTTTGCCTTTTCCTCTTTGGAATTTCAACCTTTTTTTTTAATTTTTGCCATGTTGTTATTGTTGTTTGTTTTTGAGAGAATCTTGAATTTGGTTGTTCAAAATTTATATGCAACCATGTTAGTCTTTGAAAAAATTTGATCACCCAATCAATGTCTCTTTGGAATTTCAATTTTTTCTAGCCCTTTTGTCATTGTTGTTTGTTTTTGAGAGAATCTTAAATTTGGTTGTTCAAAATTTATATGCAACTATATTGGTCTTCTAAAAATTTTTGGTCACCCAATTAATGTCTCTTTAGAATTTCAATATTTTTTACGCCCTGTTGTCATTGTTGTTCACTTTTTAGAGAAAACTACATCTGGTGGTTCAATTTTTATACGCGTCACCTCGTTAATTTTCAAAACTTTTTGGTTTCTAGATTGGTCTCTCTTTAGAATTTCAATTTTTTAAGCCCTGTTGTTATTGTGGTTCATTTTTTGAAAGAATTATAAATTTGGTAGTTCAAAGTTTACATGCATCACTGAGTTAGTCCTTGAAAATTTTTCATCACCAAATTAGTGTCTTCTTAGATTCCAATTTTTTAAGCTTTCTCGTTATTGTTGTTCATTTTTGTAATCTCTGACTTTGGCTCACTGTTTCCAGGTTTGCATCAAATTCTGTCCAGTGTGAAATTGTATGGCATTTGTTCTTAATTTGGCATTAATTTTTTGGATTTTGCATCTGGTTCAGAAATTCTATCGTACTTTTGTGATACTATTATACTAGATGACATTGGCTTATTTCAGATTTTGATTTTTGTTTTATTCCCCCTTTTCTCGTTTCTTCTGTCGCTAAGTG
Organism: Spatholobus suberectus; assembly: GCA_004329165.1. Lineage (NCBI taxonomy): Eukaryota > Viridiplantae > Streptophyta > Magnoliopsida > Fabales > Fabaceae > Spatholobus > Spatholobus suberectus. Next base: position 53,396,759 of record CM014731.1, on the reverse strand, counting down.
GATTGTTTGGTTTTTTCTTGGGGGATGGGATAGGTGATAGAATCCATAACAGAAACACCAGTATATGCAATATCTAAAACTCTCTTTCAACATTTTTTTAATTGAATAATATTTCAAGCTGACTCTATTAATAAATAGTGAGTCCAATTGGGACCAGGATCAGATGTCATCCAACAAACATGGTTTCATAGTACTATTCATATAAACATGTTTTAGTAGTCGCTGAACCTTAAACATGGTTCCATTCATTGCTGGATTGGTGCAACAATTTTGCTTCAATGCATATGTTTTTTTTCTCCAGTTCCTATGCAATTTTGTTGGTAACTAAGAAACATAGACCTCTGAGAAAGGGAATCTGGTATCTCAGAGTCACAATTGGACTATTGGTTGCTTTCCTTTTTGCTCCTGCAGTTGAATTAACTTGCTTGGTTTTGTTTCGTCGTATTATACCATCTTATTCTAAAATTGAATGCCATCTAAAGTTACTTTTATGTTGCTGACAGTGCAATTGCTGAATATCTATCTCGTGACCTTCCTTACCAATTATCAAGTGATGATGTTTTCATCACTTGTGGATGCACACAAGCCATTGATGTTTCAGTGGCGATGCTTGCTCGCCCCAGTGCAAACATCTTGCTTCCAAGACCAGGCTTCCCAATCTATGAACTTTGTTGTGCATTTAGAGGGGTCGAAGTGAGGCATTATGATCTGCTTCCAGAGAAAGGTTGGGAGGTTGATCTAGATGCTGTTGAAGCTCTTGCTGATCAGAACACGGTTGCGTTGGTGATTATAAACCCTGGGAATCCTTGTGGGAATGTGTACAGTTACCATCATTTGGAAAAGGTTTGTTCTTAGTAGCTTAAGATATGGCTCCATACTAAGTAGCTTTTGAGACAGAATATGTTTCTAAAAGTTGACAGCATTAACAGGAGTTACTGAATTGTTTGTGTATTGGACTTAGATTGCTGAAACTGCAAAACGGATAGGAACAATTGTGATTTCTGATGAAGTTTATGGTCACCTTGCATTTGGGGAGAAGCCTTTTGTGCCAATGGGAGTTTTTGGCTCTGTTGTTCCTGTTCTCACTCTTGGCTCACTGTCTAAGAGATGGATAGTTCCAGGATGGAGGCTTGGTTGGTTTGTGACAAATGATCCATCTGGCACTTTTAGAAAACCAAAGGTTCTAGTTCCTCCCACTCTCTGTTTAACTCACTTTTTAATATTTTTTATATTTTTCATCTTGACTGTTAGATCATTGATCCCATGGTACATGAATAATCATACTGCAATTAGTAGTCCATTAGTTTATCCAAGGAGATCCTTGACCGACTTTATAACTGATCTATGATTTATGTTCTTCTATGCTAGACATGAGAATCAACCTTTCTTCAGTATGTTTGTTGATGGTTCCCACTCTATGTAATGCTTTTTTATTCATGTTGAACTACCTTTATTTCCTATTTGATTGCTTCATTCTTTAGTACTATTCTACATTGAAGTTTCAATAGTTGACTGGTACTTTATGAACATTTCATAAATGAAAAATTTTGCTGCTACTTCTAAATTCTACGTGGTTCTTCATATTATTCAATCAACTATATGTGATTTTATTAACCATATGTTTCCTATGCAGGTAGTTGAGCGCATTAAAAAGTATTTTGATCTTTTGGGAGGTCCAGCCACCTTCATCCAGGTTTTCTAATTTCTCTTGCATGCTTATTTTCAAGTACAGAAATGGATGATTGCTTCTTTGGCTAACAATAATGTTCTAATCGAAGCAACACGATTTCATTTGAAGCTTTGATACTACCATCTGAAAAGGAAAAATCAAAAATATAAAATAAAAAAAGAAAAGGAAAAAGTTTTAACTCAAAATTTTCATGATGTTAAATAGAGAAGTATGAAAAAAGTAAAAAAAAAATGTTGCATTTTAAGAATACCACAGTTGACTAGATTTATCTCTAGACTAGAAGCATTCTTGCAATGACATCTTTTAACTGACAAAAGACTAGACTAGTATTCAACTATTCATATGTTGCTGCTAGCTTTGTTGTCAAATCTAAGTTATTTGGTTTGGTGCTTATATATGTTAGAATTTCATCCAAAATTCTTGGTTAGGCAGAACTTTTTTCATGACATGCATTCATTTGTTACTTATTTCTTCTATCTAATTGATAGCTTTTATGATTTGACAGGCAGCTGTACCTCAGATAATTGCACATACTGAAGAGGTTTTCTTCAAGAAAACCATTGATAATTTGAGGCATAGCGCAGATATTTGTTGTAAAGAGATAGAAAATATTCCATGCATTTTTTGCCCTTACAAACCAGAAGGGTCCATGGCTATGATGGTGAGGAACTGAGGATTTATCACAATTGTGGTTCTTTGAGAAGAGAATAATTGTCTTAATAAAGGAACTCTTTCTTATTTATTCTTGAATGAAATGCAGGTGAAACTAAACCTTTCACTTCTAGAAGATATTAGCGATGATATTGACTTCTGTTTCAAACTTGCAAAGGAGGAATCTGTTATCATTCTTCCAGGTACTGTGCAAATCATGCTTTATTTGGCATTCATGCATCTTCTATTTGGAGAGTCATTTCATTTATACAAAAGAATAAAAGCATTTATTAGTCTTTGCTTCAGTCCTTTATATTTGATATTCTCAATTATGTCATCAGTTTTGCTTTTATCATGAAATTATGAGTCACTTTTTATAGGAACAACTTTGATAAGACTATCTTGTTCATAGCTCACCATAATTTATGGGACCTTAAACATTTCCAGCTTGCATTTTAGTAAGTGCCTTTTAGAGACTTAAGTAACCAAATTTACTATTATGAGCTGGGTTATAAGTTTTAACTCATGGTTGCAGTTCCTAAGCATACAACAAACTCCTTTCTGATATTTAGTTATAAATAAAACCATTAAGTCATTTTAATCTTCGTCTTCATAGAGAATTTTCAGGCCTGTGTTTTTGAAATAAGTATAATTCAATGCTGCAAAACCAAAGATTTTCTATGTGGATCCTTTCCTTTTTAACTTAGCATCAATTGTTTATTGATAATGCACAGAGCCATAATATTCCAGGGAAGAATATTTGATTCTCTCTAGAACATTGTCAAGTGAGAAATGTATGAAAATGAGCTCTCCTTAAATGCTTAAATTATTAGTCTTGAAATGAATATGATTGAAAATTGCTTCATTCTCGATTATTTCTCAGTAACTTCCTCCTTGCCAAGTTCAAATAGGAAAAAGGGATTTCTTAAAAAAAAAAATAGCTGCCATTAAAATCCTCTAGATGATATTTTCATCAAGTAAACAACACCTGGGTTTATCCCTCCCCCAAAATAAAAAGGACTTCATTAATATTCATTTACCCTTTGCCACTTTGGTATCAATTTTCCAATTATCATACATTCAATCAGGAAGAAAAGCTTACCGAACATCGAAAAAATAAGAGAACAGTAAGGAGTTTCTATTTGGCACTAAAAAAAATTTTCTTCGTGGTCATTGGAATAATGCGCTTTGAAAGCAGTGGCAAGGGAAAACAGTTTAACCGTTTAAGTGTTTAACCAAACTATTAATGAATGAAGTTAACAAGGTAGAGGTTGCCGTATCCTACTCTTAATGCTAATGAGCTTATGTCAGGCACATAATTCAAATTTTGTTGATTTTGTTACATGAAAATAAGCTGCTTGGTTAAAATAATCAAAGCATAGTAGATCAAAATAAAATCACAAGACATATCATAAATCATAATTAAATATGCTATATACTGCTAGCTTTGACTTCGGCATGGCTCCCAAACTTGCTAGTGAATTTTGTAACAAACAAAAGCAACAATTCTTTGCAGGAACTGCAGTAGGGCTAAAAGATTGGCTTCGTATTACTTTTGCTGCTGATCCACCTGCTCTTGGAGAGGGTATGAGAAGGATAAAATCTTTCTATCAAAGGCATGCAAGAAAATTGTAAAAGCAATAGTGAATCCACAAATAAAATTACTACACAAATTAAATGCTGGCCCTTTACTATTATACTACACAAGAATTGCAGATTGTATTTCAATATAGCACACAGTGATGCATTGCAACATAATTAAGAGGCAATCCTCTTCACAGTGATGCATTATCTTTATTAAAATACTAATCGGTGCATGTTCAGTCTTTTTAATCAATGAAATTTCATTTAGATGGATCATCAATAAGCCTTGAGCTGGAAGTGGTGCAAGAGCCTATACGCTTGCCAACTGGAGCCTTATATGTACTCATTTCCACTGTTCAATCATGCTGCTTCCCAACTTTGTAATGTGACCAAAAAGTTGTGTTTATTATTACTTATTGTGTGTATGCTTCGAAAGCTAACTATGCAAGTAATTATATTTTAGTTCTAGGAGAACATCGTTTGCCCTCCACTTGTGCAAAATTAAATGCAAAGAAAAGTGCAGAAAAATTGCATGCTCTAAGAGCATGTACTCTGTGTAGCCTTCGAATTTGCTTTCTGAGCAATGGAGAATTTCTCCATGAAGTGCAGACTCTTGTGCTGGGCACCTGTAGGAATTTTATCTCCTTGCGACGGACTAAGAAAAAATACATATTAATTTTGAAAAAAGTTCTATAGATAAAATAATAACCTATAGTAATTACGTACTGATATTGTTTTATGTAAAATATTTTTAATCAGACTATTAATTAAACAGCTCTAAGTATTAAAGAGTAGTAGGTATAAAACTTTGCTTTACATAAATCATCCACCAAAGCCCCATATGTAATATACAACATTTGGTGTTTCGCAATCGTTGTCATCTGGCGTATAGTACACGTCAATGTCAAAGGATTCTATGTTACCTTGCATTCTTGCATAGATCTGGTAACCTTTATCAATCTGCCAATGACCATCAATTGAAGTTGTATATGCAATAACATTAGGCTCGCAACCTTCGAGCAACATCATTTCAAATAGTTTATCTCCATCCAACAGTTTATTTGCATAAAATCCCCCTCAAATTGACAATTTTTTTTGTAATGATTTCATCCTATTGAATGAGACCAACATTGCAAAAGCTATTAATTAAAATAATATAAGTATCAGCACTGGGAACAATGTCATATTATCATTCCTTTACATTTCTTCAAACAAATCTCTACCTTGGAGGCATCACAAAGGAAACCAATCACTTTAGAATATGTACTATATATCAACTTCAGGAATGAAAGCCTTGCTCATCATTTCGCATATAATCTTAAAGGCTTAGGGTTTGTTTAGATAAACTTCTCTATAAACACTTATAAGAGAAGAAAATAAGAAAAAAAAATGAAATAAGCTTCTCTATAAACTAAAATTAGCTTATGCATGAGTTAAAAATAAGCTTTTAAAGAAGTTAATATGAGAGAACTTTTACAAATTAGTTTTAGGAAAAACTTATTTTATTTTTTTCTTCTTACTTTCTTTTATGGAGAAGTTTATCCAAACAGGCCATTTTATCAAACTTTCCAATTCCTCAGTGACATTACACAAAGTTGTTGACATTGACCTTATTCTATACAACCCCATAGTCAAGCATCTCAATGTAAGCTTTTCCAGCCAATTCTAACACATCCAAGCTAGGTAGCTCCTCGTTGCTACATATACTACCAATCAATATGCTATAAACTGTACAGCAGATAAGCAAGCTGTAGGTAATTTACATATAAGAAATTGAATGGTTACTAAGATTCAATACAAAGCCTATCACATGCATATCCCAATACTCCAAAATGCTAAGCCATTGCATGGACATTTAGTAGCAAAGTTAGAAAAGTAAGAAACTATAGGCATGTTTGGATAAACTTCTTCATAAACACTAATAGAAATAAAAATAAATAAAATAAAATAACTTTTTCTTATAAGTTAAAATTAGCTTATGCATAAGCTAATTTGTAGAAGCTTTCTCATTTAGCTTCTCCAAAAAATGATTTTAATTTATGAATATCTTTTTTCTACTAATTTATGCATCAGGCTGAGATAACATCTCAAGTATTTATGGTATGTTTGGTTTCGCATCCTGTGGCAAGAATTCACGTATTTGACGTGCAAATTTGAAGCAAATAAAGGGAGTTTTTGCTTTAAAATGAAAAAAGACGTGATTTTGAAAGTAATCTGATGCAAGCCCAAACACACATTTAGTCAAGAAGGGGAGTCTAGGTGGTCAGTGCCATAGTTGGAGTCGTCACCATGTGAACTAAAGGTCATAGGTTCATGTTGTCAAATCAATCCTTTGCAAATGCAAGATAACGCAACCTACTACCCAAACACAGGATCCAACTCTTCCTTAGACTTGTGCATACGATTTCACCAGGTAGTCATTTTAATTCTCTGAAGTATGAAAAGTTGCTAAAAGGATAAAAGAGATGTTTTGCAGTTTCTAAATTATATGTTTAGCTTTGAATGTGTTCAACTGATATGTGAACTTTAAAATTCTATTCCTCTTAATTTGTTCTACTATGAGATGTTTTAGTTTCAAACTTTTAGGAATTGTAATTGTCTTGACTTTCACTATATTTCCCATTTACATAGACAACATGATAATTAGCAACATAATCATTGGAGCTAAGCAGGGATGGAACTATGTTATAAAGGGTGGGGGCCACAACTTTTTAAAATTTTGTGTCGGGGCATCAGGGACGAAACAGTTGCCCCAAGTGGCCATCTTGCCAAAGCATGATGTTAGTTTCAAGCTAGGTTAGGCCGAGTGGGTTATTTTACTGCTAGCCCCCAGTTACCGTACTCGGTATGCACTCGTTCCTTGTTGTGCACATCATTTGAATTATCATCCACATAAGCTTCAAGGTTGCGACTGGTCTGCCTCTCTGACACCTTTTTCATCATTCTCTAATCGATTGCCTATAGGTTTTTGAGGCCAAACGACATGACCCTATAACAGTAGTTTGCTCTTACAACCATAAATGCGATTTTTTCTCAATCATCAAGGTGCATGGGTCTCTAATTGTACCCAAAATACGTGTCCATGAACGAAAGCAGTTGAAATCCTAACGAGCCATCCACCAACCTATCAATGATCGAGAAAGGATAAGAATCCTTAGTGCAATGCTTGTTGAGGTTTGTATAGTCAACGCACATTCTCCACTTCCTTGACTATTGCTTCACCAATACCACATTGGCTAGCCATGTCATCTATTTGACCTCCTTAATGAATCTAGCCTTCAATAACTCTTGCACCTACTTCTCAATCTCCTCCAACCTATCAAGGTCCATCTTTCTCCTTTTCTGGCTCACGAGTTTTGCCGAGGGGTCCATGATCAGCCTATGGCAAAAGAGATTTAGGTCAATGTTGGGCATATCTATCACTATCCACGTGAAAAGGTCCAAATTCTCCTTTAAAAGACAAGCTATGTCCTCCTTCACATGCTCGAGCAGCTTAGCGCCCACTCTTACCACTTAGGAAAGGTCAGGATCGATATGCAAGGAAAACAACTTGCCTTTTGGTTAGGGTCATCTCTCTAACTCCCAATGACCATCCATCCTACAATCTAACTCTATCATCATCACTTCAACAACCTTGGGGTTTTTCTTCATTGTCATCACTTCTCTGACCAAAATGAGAGCAGTGGTGATCTTCAAGGACTCCTGATAACACTCCTTGGCTCTTTATTCGTCTCCCCGTATTGTTATAACCTCCGGCTCATCACTCAAGAATTTCATCGCCAAGTGGCGGATTGAGATCACCGCTCCCAAAGCACTCAGCAACACTTGTCCCAGTATAGCGTTGTAAGCTGACCTGCATTTGACAACCAGGAAATGCACAAGCACCAATTTTACAAGAAAAGAGTCGCCAAATGTCACCAATAAGTTAACATACCTAACGGGCGTGATGCGATGGCCAAAGAAACTGATCAATTCCTTGTCATAGGGCATGACGTTAGAATACGGCACCTTCAACTTTTCGAACAATTCGTAAAACATGATATATGCCGAGCTTCTATTATTGGTGAGTGGCCAATGGACCTCTTTATTTGCTATGAATGTGGACACCAAAAGGCGGTCATCATGCCCTAGGAGTATGCCTTTAAGGTCAAAATCATCAAGTCAGAGGGGAAGGGCTTTCCTTTTCTAGAGTTTTGGAAACTTCCTGAAAGATGAGGCTGTCATGATCTCCTTAACGTGCCTTTTTTGGGTGTTGCTAGATGTGCCACCCCCAACAAACCCACTGGATATAACGTATATAACCTCATGACTGTGCCAGGGGAAGCATCATAGTGAATTGTGGCTTCTAATTGGACCAGGGCTACTTGTGCTTCCTAAGGAGGAGATCCGTAGCGCGAAAGAGACCGGCGAGATCAAGCTTGTTGCTCACTTTGACCTCTCCGCAGGCTTCTCGACTGGTCCCTTTGAAAGTCATGACTGCGACTAGAACTTTGGTTTCTATTATCTCGCCTTCTATCATTTCCCTAAACAAAGTGCTTCAACTTTTTGCGTCTGATCTAGGCTTCTATAGCATCCTTGAGTTGGACGCAATAATCTGAGTCATGCTCGACTTACCAATGGAAGTGGTAGTACTTTGACTTATCAGTCTTGGCTCTTCGCCACAAGGGTTTAGGTTGCTCAATGCTTTCTTCGCTAAACTCCACATTAAGAACTTCATTCAAGATTCGGCTGCTCGAGGTATTCAATGGCGTGTATTCATCAAATTGGGAAGATAGCCTACTCCTTCAATTTGATCGTGCTTGCTTCTCTACTCTCCCATCGTGCTTCTTGTGACCATGGTCTATAGACTTTAGTCAACTCGCCTTTAAAGTGTTCTCATAGTTAATATATTTCTTCACTTTCCTCAAGAATTCCTCCCTTGTGGTTGGGGCGGTCTTCGAAATCAAAGTATGAAATAGAGACCCCTCCCTCACTCCATCCTTGGCAAGCAGGAGTACTACTTTAAGCAACAGGTTCCCAGCCATCCTTGCTTTTTGGTTAAAACTGGCAATGTAGTCTTTGAGGGGTTCCTTGATGCCTTGGAGGATCCTTTTGAGATCGGCCTTGATTTTTGATCTGGCCTGCTCGTGGCAAAGGCAGAACAGAATTTTCCTCACAAATTAGCCTAAGAATCAACTAAGTGCATGGGGAGAGATTGGAACCACTTCATTATTGACTGCTTCAGCGACAACGGAAATGCTCGACATATAAGCAGTCTTGTAGCTCCTTTGTAAGAAAAATATGACTCAAAAGTAGCAACATAATCGTCGAGATCCTTACTGCCATCATACAACTCCAAGGTTAGAAGTTGCTGGAGCTACTTCTATGCCTAGAAACTCATGATTTAGTCAGAGAAGGGTAGGGTAAAAAGGATTACCTCGTTGTTGAGCTACTAGACGATGATGTCGTCATGGTGTTGAATAAAGCGTGAAAGCTATTGAGGCTGTGAATTACACGCTAAGGTAGGCAGTGAGCTCTGGTTAGGACCTGGCTGGAAAACAAACGCCTTAGAACGGTTGAGTTTCCCCCTGAGTATGGTTCATAATGGAACGTACTCAATCATGCTCCACACAAAACAAGTTCCTCAATCAGGAGTCATTGTTCCTCCAACGCAAGTTGCTGCTGCTAAATTAGTGCCACATTGTCAGTAGCGGATACCGTTGGCTAAGTTGTGACAAGATAAGGTTCAATGGAAGGTGGACTGTTGTAACAGTTGATGCCTTAACCATTAGGACAGGTAAAGGAACAGGCATAGGAATTTGTAGTTTCAGATCCGTAGGTGTCATGGACACCTCTTCTCCATCACAAGGGCCATGATGTTGAATCGGTAGGAGAATCATCAAGTTGCGAGGTGAAACTACAGTTGCGCGTGCTGAGCACATCCTAAGGATATGATAGAAGGGAAAGTAGATTCCCACAGACGATGCCAATATTCGAGCAATGAACTGTGGGAGAGTTTTGGCGACGGACTCAGTCTTTAAATGGCTGTATGTGGTGGTGATGGAAAGGCAATGGCCACCTACAAATACTCTAATGCTTAAGCCAGTGGGAGAATTAAGAAAATAATGGGATCTAAATCATACATGGGGCGCTAGGCCCTTATATAATGTGTGTTTTGACAGGAAAGTTTGTTATCTAACATAGAATTTAGTTATGCTATCGTGGACAACGTGACTCAAAGCCATTGTGCCAAGCAATGGTTGGTGTTTTGATCAATCCCAATGATATCTGATGCTTGTTTGATAGTGATCAACTCGATAGTCGTGACAATCGGCCTAATGCTCAAAAATACTCCAGAACAATACTAATAATTTATTTATTAAATATAATATATAATTAACTTGAACAATATTATTAAATACTATTATATGTATATAATATTAAATAGAGTAAATTACGCTCCCTTTCCCTAAAAGATGCGAATATTACACTATCCTCTACTCTTATGTTGAAATATAAAATTCAATCCATTTAACTAATAACCATTAAAGTAAATTATACTTCCTTCCGCTGAGAGATATGAATATTACATTACCCACTTCTTACGTTAAAATGTAGAATAAATTACAACTTCCTCCTTTGAGAGATGACAGTATTACAATATTGATCCTCTCTTATGTTAAAATATATAATTTACTCTATTCACTTTAACATCGCTAAAGAATCTTCATTATAAGATTTTAAAATATATTTTTAATTAAAATATACACTACTAAGTTATCATGCACTTACTCGATAAAGATTTTTAAAAAAAATATATAATTAGATTTCAAATAATTAAAAACAACATATTAAAATAATGATTAAAAATAAAAATTATGAGATAAATTGTGTGTGTGTGTACACACACACATTAAATTTGTATTATTGTTTAAGAAACTAATTTATAAAATATATTTTAAAATAAAAATTCAAATTTATATTAATATAATATATATAAATTGATATATATATATATATATATATATATATATATATATATATATATATATATATATATATATATAAGTATTAAATTTTGTAATAACTATTTTTTATTTAAAAACTGATTTTTAATCAAAATAGATTCGTTTGAAAAATCATATGTTTAATATACATATTTTAGCATTATATTTACTAATTTCAATAAATGTATTATATTTAATAAATATAATAATTAATACTGTATAAGAAAAATACTAGTTTATTTAAATATTTATAAAAATACTATATTAATAACATCAATTAAATACTACCTTAATACTTGTGTTTCATTTATTTTACTTGTATATATATGTGTGTGCGTGTGTGTTATTTTTAATTTGATTATTTTAAAAATGTCTTGTAAAAATAATAATTAAAATAAATAATTTTAAATATATCATTAAATTTAGCATAATTCATAATAATTTTTAAAATAAAAATTAAAGGTATAAAGTAAGAGATAAATTGTTATAATAGAAAATTTTAAAAATGTGTAAAGTGTCATATATTTGAATCCATTAGGAGAGAGGAGTGTATCAATTATCTATTATCTATTATATATACAATTGAAAATAATCTCAAAAAGGAAACATCCACGTGTCAACCTCCGAAGTAATTCTACACAGAATCTCATCCCATTTGACAACACCAGAGCGTTTCTCTCATTTTTTTACTTACGTGTCAACCTCAAGTTTATTTGCATATAAATTAATTTATGGATAATTATGAACAATTTATAAACAATTAAGACACCAAATATTAGAGAATCAGAATAAATATTATATACGATAAAAATGATAATTGCACAACATTGCTATAAATAAAAATCAATTTTTTAAGGAAACATTATAAAATGAAGATGAAAATTAATATAAATCGTAATTTCCTATTTTTTAAAATCAATATAAATCGACATTATAGCAATAAATATTACATAAATCTTGAGGACATGTTATGTAACACTCATTCATATTAAATACAATTCATATTAATTTAGTTATTAAATTTAAGTAAATAAAAAAATACGTGTAATTTTTTTTTCATTTTTAAAAGAAATTCCAAACTTAACAGAATTTAGAAATGGTAATAAAAGATGAAAGATAAGACTGTATATACATATATATCATAAAACTATACATCATGGTTTGATAATACTGAAAATTAAAAAAATACATCAAAAGATAGACACTATCTAACCTAATATGTACATCAAAAAGATCCTATACAGAGCAGTGTTCATCTACCCTATCCCTCATACAAAAAGAAAATACTATAGGTCTTCAGGTACTCCCCCGTGGAGACGTCCTCTAACTCGTACTCAGCATCACAAGGTGTTAATGTCGTCTTCAATAATCACGATCAATCATACATAGAAGAAAATAATAGAGTGAAGTATTTTGTTCTAAAATCACTTTTACATGTATGGTAAGAAATTTACCATAAAACAAAGATAAAACACAGCTGACAACAAAAGGGATCCTAAGGTTCATTTTAAGTTGTATCAAACTATCCTTGACTAGGTATGGATCCATACTTCCCATTAGTGAGAAATAGTTCTCAACAGAACCTGGGAAGTGACTGGAAGTACATATACCTCTCTCAACATCATCACATGGTACAGTCCTCATTATCATTTAGGAAAATAACAGTCAGGATATCCATTTATAGAGGTATACTCTTAAACCAATCCTGGAATCCTGAGCAGTTGTCGGGGTTATCGAGTTTGGTCAGACGAATATCCCGGCTCAAGTGCACTACCCTGACCATTGAGACCTTCACCACTTGATGCCTACCCCCAAGACCTCTACAAGTGGGTCCCTACCTTTCATTCCTCAGCGTACCAAACTGTAACTTCCCTAGCAGGGTGTCATGCCACTACATGTCACTCGCATTACATTACTCACTAACTATCAATTTCTAACTTTTCAAGCAAAGGTTTCCCTGGTCTCATTTAATTTGAGCACCAGTACAATCAACATTTCTATCTTATTTTTCAGAAATTGTATAATACCAAAATTTTAACGAAATAACAATTTAGTAATCATATAAAATTTTAGCAGAATAACAATATAGTAATTATAATTTAATTACTAAAATTTTGATAGAATAACAACTAAATAAATGCATTTTGATTTTCTAAATTTGAGCAGAGTAACAGCTTAGCAAATGCATTTTAATTTTCTAAAATTGAACAGAGTAATAGCTTAGCAAGTAAAATTTAATAATTTAAATTTGATCAGAGTAACAATTTAGTAATGATTTAATAATCTAAATTTGAGCAGAGTAACAACTTAGCAAAAATTAAAGTTTAACATTAAACAATAATAACAATAATAAAACTTAAGCCTAAACGGGTTTAGGGGAAAACCCTTCCTACCAACATGCAAAGTGACAATAATTTAGAATCAACTCCACTCTCCCCATTACCTCTAAGATAGCTGATGAAGAGGATGGAATTGTTGGTGCAAAGCTTCTAGGAGGAGAAATTCTACTAGTTGAAAACTAGCAAAATTTTAACATAAAAACTAGATAAAAACATTTTAAAGAGAGAAAACTTTAGAAAGAGAAGCTCTCTACCTTGGGAGAGGAAGAGAAGATGCTGAAAATCTAAAAACTTTGAGGCCTATTTATAAAAAAAGAAGGGGTCTTAGGTGTCCACCAATAACATAAGCAATTATGCAATAAATCAAGTTTTAAATTTGTTTTTAATTTAAATTTAGGGACAAATATGCACACTTAGGGACACATACACTATTTAGGGTGTTGAATCACCTCTCCTAGGCTTGGGGACGTGCTCCACCAACTGTCCCAAGCTCCCATGTGCTAATTTTGATCTGTAGGTGAATTAATCCATACCGATAAAAAAGCCTAAACTTGAAAAATTAGTTTTTAATATTAAAAAAATGCAATTAAATGTAAAAATGGACAAATACATTATTTTTCATCAAAATAAAATTCTAATAATTAATTTTATTTTTTATTAATTTATTTCAAATTATATGTATTTATTTTGTATTTTTAAGCTAGAAAATTCATAGAAAATCCATTTTAATTCAATAAATACCAAATTTTTTATAAAAATGTCAAACCAGTACTGGTTGACTTATCAGACACCTAGGGACATTTTGGTCATTTTACATAGGAATTCCAGAAAATTCCCAAAAAATTTCAAAATTTTATTTTAATATATATGACATAATTCCAAGCTCAAATTAACATTTTAATATCAATTGAATCTTTTCCTCATGGCAATCCTTAATGTTGAGAAATAGGGACAAAATTGTCATTGTCTAATTTCTCCGGGCTCCGGTTCGGAAAAATTATTAAAAATCACGATTAAATAGCTCTTGATATTCTAAGCAAAATGGTGGGAGTCACAATTTTGAAATTCCTTTTCGATTTTTCACAATTGCATTGTCAAATATTAAAAAAAACAATTGAAGAATTGAAATAAGATTGTTATATTTTTCACTACTTTTTTTCAAAATAAAGTTTTTATAATGAGATAATTAATATAAAATTTTAAAAATATTTTGAAGTCAAAAAGTCTCTGGTTGGTTCCCATAGTCAACCAGGGATATTTTTGTCATTTTACAAAAATTATCTCAATAAATTCCAAAAAAATTCTAAAATTATTATTAATTTTTCTAAATACATTGATGACCTAAAAATAATTTTTAAAGATACAAAATAATTTAATATACAAAAACAGGGGTGTTACATGTTACCTATTACATAAAAATTATATAAATCAACATTAATATATAGTAATATTTTAAGGAATAATAAATATTATATACAATAAAAATGATAACGGCTCATTTTTTAAAATCAATATAAATCAAAATTATTGTTTGTGAGCACAGTTTTAAAATTTAAATATGAGCAATTTAAAATCAATGAGTTTTAAGATTTGTTAAAGAAATGGTTAGTTTTAAAATCAAAATGAGTTTTAAAATATTAGAAAGAAATTGGTAGTTTTAAAATGGGAAGTTTTTAAATAAAAATGAGTATTAAAATTAGCAAATATCTAAAATCTAATTGTGTGATAAATACAAAATTTATCAAATAATTAATTTAATTAACATTTAATTTCATTAACCTATATATTAAAATCATGATATGTGTGATAGTTTAATTGCCATTAAATTTCAAAATAAAATGACACCTTTACAATTATTTTATAATAATCTACAAAAGGGAAACTCCACGTGTGAGCAATTTTAGAATAAATTAGGAATCAATTTTTTAAAGAAAACAATTTAGAATAAACTTGATATTTGACTATACTTAAAACTACATATTAATAAAAGATGCAAATTACGTTACAAATATTTTATATTTTATATCAATTGAAATTAGAATAATAACCAAATGCTAATTCTCTGTACATCGCACCAGTCCACAAATTAACTAATTTAATACAAGAGATGTCACGAGATTATAATATAAAAATCTTTGTATTTCAAAAGTAAATATTAGATTAATAATATAAAAATAAATAGAATTAACTAAATTTAGGGAATAATGTTTTAAAAAATATAAATATAAATAAAAGTGAGAAATTTAATACAAAAAATATTATGTAATAGTAATTTATTGAAAAAGACCATAACCCATAAAGTGTACATGTTTAATATTAGAGAATCAGAATAAATATTATATACGATAAAAATGGCAACTGCAAAACATTACTATAAATATAAATCAATTTTTTAAGGAAATATTATAAAATCAAGATAAAAATTAATATAAATTATAATCACCTATTTTTTAAAATCAATATAAATCAACATTATAGCAATAAATATCATATAAATCTTGAGGACATGTTGCCCTTTATATAAAATCAACATTATATAAATATTATATAAATCAACATTAATATATAGCAATATTTTAAGGAATAAACATTATTATATACGAAAAATGGTAACTGTCTATTTTTAAAATCAATTTAAATCAAAATTATTTTTTGTGAGCACAGTTTTAAAATTTAAACGTGAGCAATTTTAAAATCAAGATGAGTTTTAAAATTTGATAAAGAAATGGGCAGTTTTAAAATGTGTAGTTTTAAAATCAAGCAATTTAAGCGTGAACTATTTCAAGCAATTAAATATTTTTTATGAATATTAAATTTCATTAACCTATTTATTAAATTTAAATGTTTTATAAAGTAAATTAAGTTTGTAGAACGATATTTAAATATCATATACAGTGTAACAAATTCTTGTGCTCCCCCGCTTTCTAATTCATTAATTTATTTATTTGCGTTTTAAGTTCTTTCAAATGGCTCCAAGGTGCGACTTGGTTTCTGCCATCACTGCTAAACACGAGAATTGGACTATACTTGTGAGAATCTTGAGGATATGGTAAGTGTCTGATTTTACTTTCAACAAAATATCATTTTCCCTTGAAATGGTTTGATAGACATTGAAGTTATAATTTAGATTGTCATATTATATTTACATGTTATTTGTAATATTACTAATTTTTACTCAATGCTTTATGTTTAGGGTAACAAAATTCATGCTTAGGTGAAAAAGCATATTATTTACAAATTTGAAAAAGAGTTAAAAGAAAGGGTTGTTTACCTTATGTCAAAGTTTGGCGTGACTGCAAATTTGGAAGAATATCATTCAACAAACAACTCTTTTAAGTTGAATTTTCAAATCTGTACAAAAATGACAAAATCGGACAATAAAGCGATTCCAATCAATGTGTTTACCTTCACTCACCCTGTTGATTGTTTTCGTGACAATTTTGAGAGTGACTACTTGGTTGGTGAGTAGTTTGATCATTTCACATGCTTTTAATCTATTTACAATGTCAAGTTTGATTTTTTATTTGACTAATAAAAATTAATGATTGTTTTCAAACATCATTAATGTCCTTACTGGTGCAGGTAAAGAACGTGAATATGAGAAAAATGGTGGCACGACCAAGATTGTAAAGATAGAGCTCGATAATGATGGGTAAGTCCTATTTACAATAGTTTGTTGCAGCAATTAATATTAAGGTTCATTGAGATTCAAGATATTTATAATCCAAATATGAATTATTCTACATTTTTATTAAACAGATATTGTTTCAAATTCACTTTGTTTGGGTCCTTTGTGGACCAATTAAACTCATTCCTCTCATTTGGTTAGACAAGCAATGCTATTGTTGTGAATGTTGTCTCTTATATTATTTTCTGATATTTTTGAGATTTAACAAAACAATGCATTCTAATGTGTTCCATGACTGGGATTTTAATGATTTTCAGAACAAATAAGCCTTCAAAACACAATGCATGCGTTACAACTATTGTTTAACCCCGATATATCTGAGGTTGCTACATTGAGGAAAAGGTTTTTATTTCCTAACTATGTTTTTTGACAATTCAGTCTAATATTTTAAATCATAACCCATAAGTTTTTGTTGTTAGGATGGCCGATATATTTGAATCCCCAAATCAGGGATTAAGTCAATTGCAAGACGCATCAAAGGTAAGCATTGAAGATGACTTACTGAATTTGACACCAAGGACCACATTGAAACATTAAAGGATTGTAAAGAGGTATTTGTATGAGTCTTCATTTTTATAAATAAATTTGTCAATATTTTTTAGATAACTACTAACTGTCTACATGTGTATGATAAATTTAGGAGTCAACCTATATTGTTTTAGGCATTGTTAGCTATATTGCTGATGAGGAAGGTTGGTGGTACACTGCATGCACTTGCAGTAAGAAGGTTTATCTGCACTTTAATATGTACTTTTACGAGAAATGCAATCGGCATGTCCTAAATGTCACTTCGAGGTGCTATATTTCTTAAAAATGTGTTGTATAATTTAAGTTTTGTTGCATTACAAATTGGGTTGTGTGTTGATATATTTTTTATTTATTGTTTCATCTCATAATATTGTAGGTTTCTCCTAAAATTGCGTGTAATTGATGATACAAAATCTGCTACATTTGTTCTTTTTGATCGCGATGCAACTGTTTTGCTAAAAAAGTCATGTGCTGAGTTGTTGGAGTCTATCAACATGGGGGATAATTTTAGAAATGCTCTCAAAGTCTCTCTTTTTTTGCTATATTTTTTCACTTCTAACTAAGATTTGTTTGTCAAAACATTTGATAGAGCCCTGAGCCACTAACTATCCCGAACGAGATTTCTGATCTCATTGGTAAAAGCTTCTTATTTGATGTTGGTTGTTATGGCAAGACTAGGTTTAGATTTGAGATGACTTATTGTGTGAAGAAGGTTTGTGGTGATGTTGAGATATTGCAAAAGTTCAAGGACAAAGGGGTGAATACGGTATTATCTCAAATCAATTTTTTTAAAAATTTATTTGAACTTTGGCAATAAATAAATATTTACCATTATTGTTGTAGGATGTGAACCATGTTGGCTCAAGTGTTCAAGTTGAAAATATTGGATTGAATGCAAAAGCAATTGGTGATGTTGCTCAGGTATTCAATTTTAAATAATTACTTACAAAATTTAATGTCCTAATATTACACCTAACCAATTAAGAAATTTGAGTCCAGTTTCATTCAAACCAACATAATGTCGATGGTTGTGTAACTCTTGTTAAAGCAACATATAATTAATTGTGCATAATAAAATAGAAGTAGTGTTATTAGCTATGTTTGTTAATATCTTTAAAGCTTCTTTATTATTTTGTTAATCTTCTAATTATGTCAAGAATTCATTATTTATCTCTTTAATATCTTCATTTATAAGAGAATGATTGTGGTTTTATTTCTCTTTGATATTTTTCATTTTATATGTGATTTCAAAATTTGGATATGTACTTTGAGTAAATCACTCATTAACTCAAATAAATGTTAGTTTGGAATTTTTGTCTATATTAAAATATTTTTTTCCTTCTTATAATTAATGTTAGTATTTTTCTATCACCAACATGTAAGGGTCATTTTTTAAAATTCAAGTGTCAAATAATTTATTTACTTATAGTAGTGTCGATAATATACAATATGTTAATATTTGCTTATTGTTTCGTCTAGACACCTATAACTAATAATGTCTTTTAATGAACCATCAAGAGCTTCAAGCTCAATCTCTTTATTAATTGAGCAAGTGTGGTCCATGTATATTTTAACTTAAATTTTGAAAATAATTATTTTCTTTTAATAAAAAGTATTTTCAAAAAATTAGGAAAATGTGATTACTTTTTAAAAAACAAACTAAATTAAATACGCACATATTTATTTAAACACATGACTTTTTAAAAAAAATCTAATAATATTGAGAATTTATTATGAG
This sequence comes from Spatholobus suberectus, assembly GCA_004329165.1. Taxonomy (NCBI): domain Eukaryota; kingdom Viridiplantae; phylum Streptophyta; class Magnoliopsida; order Fabales; family Fabaceae; genus Spatholobus; species Spatholobus suberectus. Next base: position 53,377,555 of record CM014731.1, on the reverse strand, counting down.
TCATTCTACTTGTTGAGGATAGTAATAATGCAATATATATAGTTGAAAATAAAACTAAGAGACAATAAAAATAAATACATATTATCTTAATTAAATGACAAAAATGTGTCACAAAATTACTTTTTAGATTTATTTTAATATTTTTTCTTTCAAATGAAAAACAAATTTTTAATAGCTTTGCATTTAAATTTTATACTTATTATACTTTTCAATGTTACATGTAAAATTTGTGAATTAAATTTTTTAATCCCATTGTTTTATTTTTTTTATATAAAACAGTGACTTAATTTATTTGATACATAAAATATCTTATAAACTACAAAACATTTACGATTTTTGTTTTGGGCCAGCCTCCAATGGGCACCCAAGTTTTGACCTTGTAAGGGAGGAATGTCGACCTTATTAGATACCTTGTGGTCATCCAATCAACTCATCTAACCAAGGCTTGGAACGATCCCTAACCAACCTACATTAGGATTGACCTCTCGAAGCCAACCTTCATAGGTCTAGTTGCTGACTTATGCTTCATCATGCACTTCACATGACTCAATGAATTGCCACATAAGCCATGTGCATCATAATTGCTTCATAGTTTTTCCTCCAAAATCATCACTATATAAGGAGTTGCATCCCTCAAGTATGAATCTAACCTCATTTTCACACTCCCCTCATACTTATACTGATTTGAGCATTGGTGTCCTAATAGGTTATCACCACTAGATTTCCTTCTCCATCATGCTCTCCACCGTGTTACCCAAATGACCAATCAAACTCAAGAAGGGGTGAATTGAGTTTGTTTAAAAAAATTTCGCAATTCAAATTTCTTTAATCGTGAATGATTCAATTATAAAGAGACAAGTGAAAAACCCCAAAGCAATTCAATGAACCATAAACCAAGAAACCACAATCAAACAATCACAATAAAGCAATGTAAAACTGTAGGAATGGAGAAGAGTGCATCGAGAATTTATATTAGTTCATCCACAAACTGTGACTTACTTCTAGTCCCCAAGCCACACTTAAGTTTCCACTATCCAATCAGAGTATACAGCAGCAAGCATTTTTCATTCAAGGAACCCTACCTTGACAACATACCCCAAGATGCTTTTCACTTAATCATTCCAATTACCCCTTAAGAATCACACACCCCAAAAAACTTGAGGGACCACTAACCCTTAAAACCCTAGGAAACCTCCTTCCTAGAACAACCAAGGGATACCACCCTTGTTCACAAAACAATGAAACATAAAGCCAAAAATCATTCTATGATAGTGAGATAATCACAACTTGAAGCACTAGTAGCACTTAATGCAAATTGTGGAGGTTCAAAAGAATTCTAAAACTCAATCTCAATTCTTTCACTATGGGGTTACTCTCTTTAATTAGGTTTTCAAGAAAAATAACCTTTTATATGTTAGGTATTAAGATACAAGGCCCAATTAATTCTAAAGCACAATTAAAAAGTTGAATTTCAAAAAGATAATCTTAAATTATACATATATAAAAGCCAGTTAATTGTTATCATTATGTGTAATTGATTATAAACACAAATTTCATCGAGAATAATTTATTATCTATCTAGATAATCGATTATCCCATGAGATTATTGATTATCTCAAGATGACTTTTTTACATAACACTTTATTTTTTAGCTTTAACCTTTTTTTCAAAATTCTAATTCATTAACCTTCAATTTTGTTAATCCTTTTCTTTAAAAAACATGATCTTATATTTAAAAAGTTTGTCATTGTTTTTCTAAACCCAATAGTTCATTAATTTGAAAAACAATTGATTTTAAAACATATTTTTGATTTCCAAAGATTAATTCTTTCCAATTTTAATCCCAATTCAGTTTTAATCCAAATTCAATTTTAATTCCAACTCAATTTAATCCTAATTCAATTTTAATCTAAATTCTACTTTATTCATAATGAGTCATACACAAGTACGATTTAAGTGCCTTACAAAATTGGATTGTCTTTATAAAAACGTGTTCTAGTTGGTGGACGAGGTGCCAACACACCATGCCATTTCAAGCTCTACCCGCCAAAAATCACCCTTAGCCGTGTTCGTATCCACTCTCAATTTCACCACCGAACAGTTTTAATTGTTAATTTAATTATTTGTAGTAAATAAAATTTCACTTACTATGTTATATTCATAAAATAAAAATAAAATAACTAAAAAATGATTAACTGAAATTAATTGTTAACATATAAAAAAATTTTAAAGAACTTTATAATTATATTAATATGCATTTTAATTTGGTTAATTTAAATTGTTTTATAAAAAGTAAGGATTTTTAAATATACAAAAAAATTAAAATGATTTATCACTATTTAGTTAACATAATAGTTAAGTATATATTTATTAATTATTATTATTATATATTAATCAATTTAGTTTTATAATATTAATATACAGTAAAAAAAATTAAATATGTTTTATAGAGTAATAATTTTAAAATCTTAATTAAATAACAAACTTGTGTCACAAAATTACTTTTTAGATTTATTTTAATATTTTTCCTCTCAAAAGAAAAATAAATTTTTAATAACATTGTATTTAAATTTTATGGTTACTATATTTTTCAATGTTCCATGCAAGATTTGTAAATGAAAATTTTTAAACCAATTGTTTTATTTATTTTATATAATATAATGTGACTTAATTTATCTAATATATAAAATATCCTACAAATTGCATAATATTTATGGTTTTAACTGTTATTTTAATTATTTGAAACAATAAAATTTAACTTATTATATTATATAGTATAAGCATAAAATAAAAATAGAATTTGTAAAAATAATTAGATGAAATTAATAGTTAACCTATAATAAAATTTTAAAATTATATTAATATGAATTTTAACTTAGTTACTTTAAAATATGTTTTATGAAAAATAAACAATAAGGATTTTTTAAATATATAGAAAATTAGAAAATAATTCACCATAATTTATTTCAAATAATAATTATGAATAAAAATTAAGAGACAACTTATTATTATTTTATATATATTATTAAGTATTAATTATATTACTTTATCTTATTCAAAAAATCTTATTATTATTTTATATATATTTATTAATTTCTATATATTATATTAATATATATTTTGAATTTATTTTTTGTAGAATATATTTTATCAGCTATTTTTTTTTTCAAAATCTTAATTAACCAAATTGTATCATACAATCTAAGAAAATATCTATTTATTTATATATTTGTGTAAATATTACATTAATAGCATTAAATAGGATATTATTATTTCTTCTCATGTTTAATTTGCCAGTATATATATGTACTAATTTATGCATATCATATTAATATACATTTGAATTTTTATTTTTAAGAATGTTTTATAAACTAATTTTTATAAAATTTTAATTAAATAACAAAATTTTGTCATACTATATATAAAAAATCTCTTTATATATATTTGTATAAATATTATATTCATAGTTTTAAATGCAATGTTAATATTTATTTTCATGTCTAATTTACTTATATTATTCTCTCTCTCTCTCTCTATACACACACACACACACACTCTCACACAAACACACATTTAAATCTCTCTTTTTTAAAACATGTTTTATAGACTAATTTTATAAAATCTCAATTAAATAGCAAAATTGTGCCTTACTGTATAAGAAAAAATTATCTATTTGTATATTTGTATAAATATTACATGAATAATATTAAATGTTCCATTAATATTTTTTTCTTTCTAAATTCTAGTTTAATTATATATATAGATTTTTAAAATGTTTTATAAATTATTTTTAGAAAATCTTAATTCATTAAAAAAATTTCTCATGCTAGATAAGAAAAAAAATCATTTATTTTGAATGGATATAGGAAAAATATATCCATATATATATCTGTATACATATTACAATAATAGCATTAAATATTACTTTAATATTTTTTCTTAACTTTAATTTACTTATATAAATTTATCAATTTTTACATGATATTAATATACATTTGAATTTTTATTTTTTAATATATGTTTTATAAACAAATTTTTATAAAATCTTAATTAATTAAGAAATAGTGTCATACTATCTATGAAAGATCTATTTACTTATATATTTGTATAAATATTATATTTATAACATTTAATGCAATATTAATATTTTTTTGAATTTTTTATAAATCCCAATTAAATAATAAAATTGTGCCATTTATTTGTATAAATATTCCATTATTGCATTAAATACTACATTAATATTTTTTTTTGTGTGTTGTTAAATGAAAAGTAATTGTTATAAAATTTAATCTCTCTCTCTCTATATATATGTATTTATATATAATAAAAATATATTATTTTTTTGTTTTTGATTGAAAAAATTAGTTTATAAAAAGTTTCTTAAAATACGAAAATTTAAATGTATGTTAACATAATATATATGATTTCACAACATATATATATATATATATATATATATGTGTGTGTGTGTGTGTGTGTGTGTGTGTATGTATATGTATATAAGCTATCTCTTAATTTTATCTTTATTTATATTTTTAAAACAAATTATTATGAATTATTTTAAAGTATCTAAATTAGATTGTATATTAATAAAAAATTTAAATTATTTAAAAAAATTATGTGATAACAATTAATCTAATCTAATTTTTTACTCATTGTATTTTTACTTTATGAATATAGTAATTAAAATAAATGTAAATACAAAATAAAAATTTTATTTTTCATTTGAGAGAAAAAATGTTAAACTGAATTTTAAAAGTAATTTTGTGACACATTTTTTTCTATTTAATTAATATAATGTGTGTGATCTTACTTTATGTTTACTATCTCTTACTTATTTTTCTTTATAACTATGTATTACTTTATTTCTACTATCAATAGTTAGAATGACTCAAAATAAATTCTAAATATTATTTTATATTTTTAAAGAAAGTACGTGCTTGAATAAACATGAGTAATTAAATTTGCTCACCTAGGAACTAAAACTTGCAATTTTTACAGAGTCAAAACAACAAAGTTTAAACAGGTATAAAGACCAAATGAATAATTAAACCATGCATAAATGAATAAATAAATCCTTGAGAAGAGAAGCAATGCGAATGAAAGGATCGAAGAATAAGAAAGAAGCAGATGGCTCAGAACGTAATGCACTAAACGTTGCTAATTATTTGATTTTCTATGTGGATGGCACTTTGGATAAGGAAGGTACTCCAATGGTGAAGAGACACGACAAAAAGCATGTTGAAAACCAAAAGAAAATGCCCATGGAAAATGAAGACTCAAAAGACGTGAACTTTAGGAGAAATTGGGTAAAAGTAAATGGTGGAGAGAGAAGCATGAATAGTTGGGTAATTTGATTAACCCAAAATCAAAATTCAAAACTTGAAAACATTAATTGCGAAATTGAAAAGGCAGAAATTTGAAATAACACTTATATGATTATTGGTTTCATATCGTATCTCGAACAAGATATATTGCCTTCGAAGAAGGATATCTGTGAGAACAAAAAAAATAAATGGTTTCATCCATCCTTAACTATGATAAATCAAGTATGTATGAAAGGTTCAATAAGCAAAGGACTTTGACTTCCTGGTAAATTTTGAGTCACCTCCCCTTCTCATAGTGTATGTTTGGATACAAATTGGTTATGTACGTTTAGATTAAAATTCACGTTCAAAACATAAAAGCAACTCTTCATTACTGCATATATATGTGCGTCACAGAGTACATGGCGCGAAACCAACATGCGGATAGTCTATTAATGGAAAAAAGGTGATCAACTTAGAAGTTGAGTCACCTCTTATTTAAATGTTCTTAACTTCGATCTCAGTTTTATAAACATCAATGCTTGATAACTCATATTTCTATATGTTAATTACAATTATTGTCATCCCTATACTTACATCTAACGACCTGCAACATTTTATCTAATTTATAATGTTATTTAAACATGCTTTTCTTTAGGAGTGGCAAAACGGGTTAACCTTGTCCTAACCTGCGCTCTTCCTGCCTTAAGTGGGGCAGGACAAGTTGATCTGCCAGCAGAAGTTGGTTGAGCATAACCTACCCCGCTTAGAGGTGGGTTAGCGGGTTGACCCACTATTGCAGGTTGTAAAACGGCAAGTTGACTTGCCAAAACCCACCTAAAAAATTAAAAAGAAAGTCATCTCAATACCCCAAGCATGTATGGTTATTGGTGTCTTCATTTTTATTTTCTTTCCGAACATCAACTTCAAATGATTACTATTACGTGATAAAAGTATTTTCCAGTCCAGCCACCTAATTTGCTTGTGCTATCTCTAACAAAAATAAGACATAAGATAAGCTCCATATTTAGTTGGATAGTCCAAAAAATATTGCTACAACAAAAATGAAATAAAGTGCTATATTTTATTAAATTATAACTTAGATATGTGACACTCGTTTGGTTTTAAATTTTATAAAAAATATTAAAAAGAAAAACATGTTAGCAGGCCAACCCGATGGATCAACTCGGCCCGACTCGTCTTCAACTTGCCAAGTTGACAGGTTAGGCAGGGTGTTTTGGCACATTTTCCTGGAAGTAGCCCTAATTGAATTTAGATCCTCAAGTTGCATCCAGCAAAAAAAGCAAGTAAATGATCTCAGCCAAGAGAGACAACCACATTTACTATCTAATAGTATCTCAAACAAAATTGTCTTTCACGTTTGTATTTAGTATCTAACCATATTCTCGAACAGAATTGTCTTTTGCATCTGTATTTAGTATCTGACCATATCTCGATCAAAATTATCTCCAAAAGATATTAGCTATGAAAAACCACAAAATAAAAAAGTAAGTAAATAAAATAAAATAAAAAAATTATCAGTCATTATGCAACTTTTCTTTTAACATTTTATCTAAATATTAAGACAGCATTTGTCGGTTTAAAATTAACTTTATGGACATTAAATTAATTTTATAACATTTTATTACAATAAAATGGACGGAGGGTGAAAATCACGCGGGGAGCTGTATATATATGGATCATCAACATGTACCTGTCACCTGCATCTGTTCTCCCTTACTCTAATTTCTTCTCTTCTCTTCACAACTCAACCACAGCTTTCAACTCTAAACTTCCTCTGAATACAAAGAACCTTTTTCTCTTCCCAACACACACTCTCTCTCTCTCTCTACTTCGTTTTTGGGTTTCCTTTGATCATGGGTCGCCCAGGGAGTAATGGAGGCCCAGCCTTTCGCTTCACTCAAGCTGAGGTATTCATCTAAATTTCAACTCCACGTGATTCTTTCATGTTTTTTTTTTCTCTATTTTTTTATATATTGGGTGTTTGTTTTTATGCTAATTTTTTTATCTTGTGCTGAATTAAATTAACAAACTGGCTCTCCTTCATAACTGTTCCTTTGGGTGCTCTCAATTCTGTCACTGGATTTATTTTGTGGCATTCAATTTTGCTATGCATGTGTGTGTGTGTACGATATTTGGTTTCCGAATAGTGGATGTTTCATTTGTGTTGGTGTGATAAACCAATACTGGATGCTGAAAATACATGCATCAAGTTAGGACTGTGACATTGGACAATGAATTAGGGTAAAGTATAGTTACATCACTTTTTTTAAGACCCGTTGCATGGTATCCACATCTTTTTGCGGAAGTGGTGGGAAATTGATGCGATTTGCAAACCTCACTACCCTTAAATAGGTTTTGTTCCGTGTCTTAGGATTTGGGTATATTTGGGATTATGCCGTAAGTGTTGACTTTGTGCTTGGTCAAATGCCATATTATTGTATTTCTTGTTTTGTGAACCTTTTTCCCTCGAAATGTATGTATAATGGATAGTGTTCAGTGTTATAATTTTAAACTAGAAAGGAGAAATTGACAAAACAACTTAACTGTGAGCTGATGAAACAAAATCATGAGTCATTACCAAATGTGTGAAGCCTTTGTTTCAGCAGAAAGAAAACAGAGCAGTGGAATTAAATAGTTTTTAATAGTGCTCCTTTAGTTCTTTTTCATTTAACAAGTTGAGCCTATCTGATTTGTCAGTTTCCTTTGATGAGAATTAGTGGAAGAAAAGTAAAAAAAGAAAAAAATAACAAATGTTTGAATTGTATAATTAGTATTGGTGATAGGGAATCATCCATGTATTGTGCAATTCAAAGTCATCTGTGATTCATCACATGATACGAACCACTGACTAGTCCAATTGTGAATCATGCGATTCAAATCACAAGTTGTAAGATTCTATCAACTGAGATTTTCCAGAGTGCTGTCAAAAATTATTCTTTCTCTGGACAGGTAGCAGAAATGGAGGCTATTCTTCAAGAACACAACAACGCAATGCCAGCACGTGATGTTCTTACAGCCCTTGCAGAGAAGTTCAGGTGTGCCTCTGTGCCTCCTAACTGCCTATGCTATTATTGAGTGTTGTAATGAGTATCAGACTAATAATAATATTTAGTTCGCTCCTGAAAATTGTGACTAAAGTTGTGCTTTCTTTCTTTTAGTGAATCACCAGAACGTAAAGGCAAGATTACAGTGCAGATGAAGCAAGTATGATATCATATGACTACTATATTTTATTTTAAATTGGAATCTTTCAACCTCCATTTTCTTAGTTTTCCGCTTCATTATAGGTTTTGAATTGGTTTCAAAATAAGCAGTATGCAATAAGAGCAAAATCAAGTAGGACTCCTAGGAAGTTAAATAATATTACACCTATGCCTCGGGATGATTCAACCCCAGTAAGGAGAATGCCTCTACAACCAACAACTGCTCCAATTCCCGCTGCTGCTGCTTCAGGTAGAATGTTGCTGCATTTGGGTGCTTAATTTTCTTTATTTTGCTTGAATCCATAGCCACACCTATTTGTTAATGCTGCATACTTTATGTTGTGTTAATTTCTTTTTGAAAATTTGATCATGCTTTTACTTAGATCTTATACCATATCAGTGTTGTTTTTCTTGAATCTCTAATTTATCTGAGTTGATTATGCTGCTTTTCCCAATTTGTTTAGTTCATATTATACTCACTTGAAGGGCTAGATGTATACGTGCTTCGTTGCATTATGTTTTCAGTTTGAACTTACTGTGTAGCGTGCATTAAGGGCAAAAAGTAATGAATTTATATTTTGTGGAGGGCTTTCTGTTACCATTTCAATAGAAACCTGGTATCTCATTAGAAAGAATATTGCTTTTCAAACACCATTTGCAATATTGCTTTTCAACAGATTGACGTTAATTCTGTGCCTGCTGCTTTCTAAATTCTCAGTCAAACTTTTCCGTCTTATTTTGTTTTGTAGTTACAACTATTGAGAAATATTTTAGATTTTTGCTGAAGCAAACAGATTTTTTTTTCCTTTTCAAGTGTATCCCTTGTCCCTTGTTTCTTCCTCACTTTCTTTTCGTTTATTTACTTCTTAATTACCAGGGGCATATATGTCTATTTGAGAAAAAGTCACTTTCTACCTATTCATTATTCAACCAATCAAGAAGAGAGAGAATCACACTCCTCTTTCTCTTCACTCTCTTTCATATTCCTCCCATACCAAACAACCTAAAAATCCAATCATTTTCTCACCACTTTCTTTCTATTTTCTTATACCAAATAGAGCATAAAGGAAGTTTCTTAGTATTCCTTCAGTTTCTTGTGTGAAAACATATGCAGAACTTACTCTGAGAGTCACATGTCTACTGTACACTTTTATGCTTGTCATGCATGACTGAGATACCAAAACTGTCTCTTTGAAGGTTATTGAGCTGTAGAAGAATGACAAATCTTGTTATGTATCTTATTTTCCAAGTTTTGGCCAGTGTCATTTGAACTGTTTGTAATAGATACTTTATGATGCCATAATCAGTGTGACTGTAATAGAACTAGACCAGAATTGAGGTAAATGGTGTAGCATGTTTCTGGTCCAGCTTGTTTTGGAGAAATAATTGATTTGTTTTTTCCAGCTTCTTGAGAAAACTTTTGAAAAGAAAGCGCAGTTATTTCCCAAAAAAAGCTGTTCACAAACATGCTAGTAATCTATATTGCTAGAACAACCAATCTCTGGGTATTAAGGTGGTATGACCAGAAATCAAAACGCGATACAAAAGCATTTGAGACAGTTCTCAACTGTCTGAAATGAGCCTTTTCATCTGAACTATAGATCGGTATAGGGGTGTATTTGAAAATCCATTGTACCAGCATTGAACAGAAAAACTCCACATTCCGAGACAGAAACGTAAAAGGAAGTAGGGGGCTGGATTGGTGTTACATTGAATGTAACATCTATGCAAACACACTATCTCATGAACAAAAACCAATATGAACTTTGTTAGGAATGTGTTTGACATTTCATTCAAGAGGAATTAAAAAGGAGAGGGGGTATTGATTGAGCGAAAAGGCATGATCAAACACTCATAGTGTCGCTCTTGAATGCAGAAGGCAGTCTTCGATGGTATCCAAAAAGGAATATAAATAACTCCGAAGGACGTTACGAGCTCATATACTAGTTAATAGTACTAGAGTAGAATTGGGGTAAATGGTGTAATCTTTATTGCTGGAACAATCAATTAGATCAATATCAGGGTTATGCTTGTTGGAAAACTGCCTTAATTGGAGCCACCCTGGCCCGCCTTAATTGCAGCCTCTTTGATATGCTTTTGTTGCAGCCTCTGGCACCTTCACTGTGCTGGGTGTTTGGAGGTGCGTTTAGTCCCACATCACCTAGTAATATGTATGTAGAGCTTATAAGGCTTGAGCAATTCTCACCTTATAAGTTGGTTTTGGGGAGTTGAGTTAGACCCTAAGTCCAAATTCTAAAATGGCATTAGTGTCTATCCTAAATCCATTGTTGGGCAACCCACATTGTTCATGGTCCAAGCCCATAGCCTTGGGCATGAGGGGGTGTGCTGGAAAGTTGCCTTAATTGCGCTTTATAACTAACTACAGCTGGACAGTGACTAGCTATATTGTTGCTGCTGTTAGCTTTTATTTTTACTAATCAAGGTAGTTAAAATTGTTATTTTACTTAAGATAAGGAAAAAGGGTTAAGACTTGAGATTGTAAATCATGCAATCATAACATAGATCGAAAGATCCTACAAAATTCATAAATTCTACAACTAGGCTTACCTACCCTATACCCGTTAATCCAAACACAAAAGAGAGGAGGAGATCAGGACAAGTGAAAAAGAGAGGAGAACCAATCACCTAGTGATCATAGCAAACAAGTGCGTGGAAAAGGAGGAACAATGGAGGAGATGAAGATCGATGGAGAAGAACTGCACATCATTCCAGTCTCACCAAGAAGAATGGCTAAAAATGGGGGTAAGTTTTGACTAGCTTTGGGCTTTTTCAACCACACACAATTTTGGTTGCAAACGGGTTGTGGTCATAGGCTTGAAAAGGTTTTTTTTTTTTTAGGTGCGGTAAGATGTCACAATCCCACCTATCTCATGATCTTGCATGACGATCTCACTTGATTTCATCAAATTCCAAATTTGAGTGAAATCGAGATGGCAATAGGCATCCAAGATCATAATTATTAGAATCTTACAATTCATGATTCAAATCATACGATTTAGCTAACTATTGATTTGTATCATAAGATCAATGTCAAATGACTTTGAATCTTACAATACATGAATGAATCAGTACAATTATGTATCATCGGATACGAATCACATGATTCAACAATTTGTTATTTTTTATTTTTTTATTTTTTAGTTTTCTTTCACCAATTCTCATGAAAGAAATTGAAAAATCATATAAGCTTAAATTGTTAAATGAAAAAGAATTGAAGGAGAACTTCTGAACTCATCCTATTTGATCATTTCACTATTTTATTTGGCACTCATTCAATGCATGTACTCTATTTAACTATTTCATTACATTGTTTCCATTCTTCTAAAGTAGAGGATTTACAAACTTAGATCTAACTAATAACTTTGTTTTATGAGACTTGTGGTTGGTTAAGTTGTTTTATCTATTTCTAGTTTAAAATTTTTACATTGAACACTATATATTATCTATGATATATTTGAAGTGATTTTTCACTGTCTTTGAATCTTACGTTAAATTATGATTCACAATTTAAAATTAACTTGGCGATTCATGATTTGTATCTTGATTTGATGACCTTGCTCAGGATCATAAAATCGTACAAACTGTCAAACTTAAAGGAAAGATCACCATTTTGAACTGCACTGCTATTAATGACAGATTAAGGCCCTATTTCTTTACTCACCCTTGTTCTTCCTAATATAGACTCTCCTCATTGGAGGTCTGCTAATGGGTTGGAACCTGATATAGATTTTGTACTATCTTTGAGCATACTTATTATATTAAGTGTGCCAACATGCAGCTAGAGATTCATCATCAGCTGTGACTGAGCTTAAAATTTAAAATACTCCTCTAAATTGTATATCTTTGAACGCATGTTATGTTGCTGTAATTTTTTATTGTACATGATATAATATTTCTCACAAAGACGTTAATATATAACAGCATTGCTGAATTTACTGGTGATGATACTGGATGAAAGATTCATTTTCTGCTGCCTTAAATCCCTTTACGTTTTTGTGAGGAGTATAATGCTGCTTTAAATCTTTACTAATCAATAAGTAAATCTTAATCAGAAATAAAAGGTCCTACTACAGATTGTGTCTTCAGTATAGACTATGGTGTCTATGTTTCTATGCTCGTTATTCATTTTGTTTATTTATATTGCCTTCATTTTGTTCTACTCAGTTCCAACAGCAGGAAAAGCAACTCCAGAAAATCCAGTTATGGAATTTGAAGCTAAATCTGGAAGGGATGGAGCATGGTCAATATTTCCTCTTTAATAATCTTTAGGACCTTTTGTTGTTTATTTTTCTTCTTAATTATTTTAAATTTGTGGATCTGACTTATGGTCTTCGTATTGCTAGGTATGATGTGGCTACCTTTCTATCACACAGATATTTGGAGACCACTGATCCGGTAATTTAAAGCTAAGATTATTTCTGTTTCTAAGTTTTGTGAAGAAATTAATGAGCCTTTTTGAGATGGTTTTCAATTTCCCTTTCTCACAAGAATATTTCCACGGCAATCCTGTGATTTTACTGCTTTCTATTCCCGCACACATGTCCATATGAATGCTACGACTAACGACTAAAGTTATGTAGTAAAATGTTCTTTGCAGTTGAACCCTAATGAACTTGTTAGAACATATTAGGAGCTATTAGTCTTATTGTTAGAGGGCTTGTGCTTGCACTAGCATTAATACCCTTTAGCCGCTACGTTTTTATTAGGGATTAGATTTGTAATCAGATTTGAATTCTAATCCTTCAATATAAATTCAGAAGGGCTGAGAGGAATTCTCTCAAGTAATTACAAGAATTCTAGAGAGTTCAAGTTGGTATGCAGAACCTCCTCTCTGGTCATGAATCACTTTGGCCAATGGCCACCACTGTGAACAAATCCACTAAAGCCCCCACTGCTGTGAACAATTCTGGCAAAGTCTCCAATAACTGAGCTCTGGCAATAGGTCAATTAAAAATTGAACTGACTGACCTATACCTGAAAGACCCTCCATCTTCCCTCAGATGCACCTCCACTTACTGCAATCATGTGCTACACCTCTCAGCATGTACAGCTCACTTGCCACCCTACACATGTATTTTCAAGGAACTTGTTTTCCTGCTGTTTGGTCTGCCTACTCTGCCTTCCATTTATCCATTATATCCCTTGTAAACCCATTCACGCTCCTATGAATCTAAATGTTAAGCTTCTACTAGATAAGGAGAAGCTTTACTCAGACTACTGAATAGTGGGAAACTGCTCTATCTCACCATGACCAGGCCAGATATTTCCCTTTTTGAGTGTTGAGTCAATTCCATAACACTCAATGGGATAGCCATTACGATGCAGTATGAGATATATCAAGAGCTCTCTAGGAAAGGAATTGATTTATGAAAACAAAAGACAGGCAGACATTGTTGGTTATGCAGATGCCAACTGGGCAAGTTCCATTAGTGATAGAAAATATAGACATTGTCGGTTACACGGAAGCAACTGGGCAAGTTCCATTAGTGATAGAAAATATACCAAGTATTGTGTCCTTTTTGTTTCTTAGTTTCGAGGTCACTCATTAATGAATGGTGCTGTAACCATCTTGACTTTTGTCCTCAAATCTTTTGTGGGAAGTATAAACAGAGTTTGTTGTTCACTTCATCTTATTTTGTTGAGGCTTTTGCTTTTATATATCATGTAATGGTAATATCTTTCTCCATGTTTCAGGAAGTGCTGGTACAATTTTCCGGTTTTAGACCTGAGGAAGCTGAGTGGATTAACATTCCAAAGCATGTCAGGCCATGCTCTTTGCCATGTGAATCAACAGAATGTGTTGTAGTCATCCCTGGTGATCTCATACTTTGTTTTCAGGTAGAAATAGCTGTAGCCAGGTGTCAAAAAGTTAATTTTGATTAGAGACAATTTTTTTCTCTAATCATGTTTTGCTTTTTGGAACATCTTTTTCATATCGTTTATTTACTCATTTTCGACATTACAGGAAGGTAAGGAGCAAGCCCTTTACTATGATGCCCATGTCCTTGACGTTCAAAGACGGAGGCATGATGTAAGAGGCTGTCGTTGTAGATTTTTGGTTCGCTATGATCATGATCAGTCAGAGGTATTAATTTTCTATAAGATTTTCTCTCGTGGGATTTTATTTTTTTATGATATAATTCTGTCACTTTTTTTTTTTGGGTTTACATAAGATTTTAGTCCCTATAGTTTTCACTTTTCACCAGTTCCTATAGTTTTTATTTTTGGATATAAGTCAGGTATTAATTTTCAATAAGATTTGATCACAGGGGATTTATTTTTATGATTTAATTCCTTCACATTTCTTTTGGGATTACATAAGATTTTAGTCCCCATGGTTTTCACCTTTTACTCATTTGAGTTTTGGTTCCTATAGTTTTTATCTTCAGATATCAATCCTTGTAATTTAGCTTATTTTGGTTTTGGTCCTTACTGTTTAGTATCAGTCTCTATATTTTGCATTCGTGTGGGTTTAGTCTCTAGTTTCTACTCATTGAGATATTGATCCCTAATTTTCATGAAGGATTGGTTCCTATAGTTTCTACTTATTAAGGTATTGGTTCCTCAGGGATCAAAACCCACAAAACTGAAAATATAGGGACCAATATCCAAAAAGAAAAAAAAAACATATATATATATATACACACGCTATAGAGACAAAAACCTAAATGAAAGGAAATTGTAGGGAATCATATAGAGCCAAGGTAGCAATTAGTTTAAGGATGATGAATTACAGTTTTGGTTCTGAAGGGTAACATGTCATACTCTTTAAGCACCTTATACAACTAATTTCCATGCCGTTTCTATAGATGTTATAAATCTTGCTGTAATGGATCATCTATAAATATTAATTGCTGAAAAAGGTTTCCAGATTAGATATAATACCCTTTGCTTTTCGGAATGAGATCCTCTACAGTTGAAAAATCAACTGCAAACAATCCGAATCATTAAAATTAATTACTAAAATAAAACTGTAATATGAATGCATTAACCATATGCTGTTGGATGTAACTGCATCCTCGTACAGTTCCTTTATGAACCGTGTAGAGAATCTGGTTCCTTGCTTTTTTCTTTCTGAAAACTATGTTTTTATGCTAAATCCATATTTTACGATGGATTTTTTGTTCCAATGGCTATCATTCTTTATGAGAGGATCAATGAATGCAGAACGGAGGCTAAAAAGTGAACTAAGAATTATGTGTGACTGCTTGTTCAGTCCTATTGCTTCATAATGGTGCCATTTGAAAAGAGGCAGAATCATGCATTTTACAAAGCTTTTCTAATTTGTTTTAAATTATATAACCACATAACTGCACTGTTAAAGGTCACTCATTTGATGCATTAAGTTGATTCACCCATCTTGGGTTCTTGCCAGGAAATTGTGCCTCTTAGGAAGATTTGTCGCAGGCCCGAAACCGATAATCGGTTACAGCAACTTCATGCTGTGAATGAGGCAGCACCTGTGGATCAGCAAAAGACTGGCATGGATCCAGCAAATGTTCATGCTATGAGGGTTACTACTGAAACAGTGTCAAAGCAGCTGATTGCTGCAAACATTCATATGGAGACACCAGTTCTGCAAACAAATGTTCCTCTACCTCCACAAAGTATGGATGTGGATCAAAAGAAAGCTGAAACAAATACTGATGTTCAAGCAGGAAATTCCATCATCACCCCTGGCAGTGCCCCATTTACTAACATCATTACTACAAGCAGTGTTCCAGAAGTCTCCAGCAAGACTCAGAACATGGTTGAATGAAAATAGCTGTTCCATTTTTCCAAACTTGATGAGATGAGACTTCAGTACATTTTTTTAGTTTTTTAGAACTATTAACTAGCTGGGCAGTTTATTTTCAGCAAACAGTGCGTACAATTCAGTTTCTCTTGCTGTTTTATTTAAACCATAGAAAGTAAAAAGAAAAATGACGTTATACAATTATCGAGCATATAGCAGGGCATTCTTTTTTTCTTGAGGAATGAGTCTTCTTTTTTTTTTTTTGGCATAATTGCACTTTTCATCTCATATAATTGGTTTGTGTACGATTTTTCTTCGAGGTTTTTTTAGTTAAGTAATTTTATTTTTAAAATCAAACAAATTTATGGTTTGTTTGATTTTCTTCTCACTTTTGTGTTTTAAAAACTCTTTCCTAAAATTATTCCACACTACTCATCAATCAGTTTTTCATACAAAATCTATTAAGTTTTGAAAATTGTTTTCAAAACAAGTGTTTTAAAAACAAAAATTTAGAAATAGTTGAAAGATGTTTTTTACTTTTTTAATTCCATCATCAAACAAGCAGGAAATTCCATCATCACCCCAGGCAGTACCCCATTTATGAACATCATTACTACAATCATTGTTCCTGAAGTCTCTAGTCAGACTCGGAACATGGTTGAAGGAAAATAGCTCTTTCATTTTTCCAAACTTGTTAATGAAACTTTAGTACATTTTTTTAGTTTTTTAGAACTATTAACTAGCTGGGCAGTTTATCTTAAGCACTCGTACGTACAGTTATCTAAAATTCACTACAGTTACAAGACAGACCACACTAATGTAGAACCACTTTCATGTCTTGACTACAGTTATCTAAAATATTAACTTTAGATACCCAGTAAAAGAAAACAACAAATATCTGCTAACAAAGTTTGAAGGCACTGACCTCTGACTGTGAACTCCACTCCATCAGACGTGGCTATAAGATTTCCATCTTTCAGACGAGCTTCATACTTAACTGAATTACCAACAAGTACAATAAATAGCTAAGACTAAGGTAATTAATACAGGCATCACATAAACAGAAATATTGAATTGTATACAGTTAACTTGAGACTACTATTGGCAAAGTTTTAGTACAAGTTAAACAGGTATATGGATCTAGAAAATAGGACACACCCCATTGAGATTCTGATCATCGCATCCACTGTTTGGGAATGGAAACAGGATTCATCCCAAATTGAAGCTGAAAAACAATAAAAATCAATAAGTTCCATCATTCATATAAGTAATAAAGCACAAAAAAAAAAAAGGATAGTATCATTCGTCAAGGATAAAAAATGCAAATAGAAATATAGTGGTTATGATCACTTGCAACTTGGTTCCAACTAATATTATGATCTGCATTTTGGGGACATTATAATCAGACAAAATATCATTAACGATCATAGACAATATCATATAGTCAATATGAAAAAAATGGAGTGCAATATGAAGAGCTAAGATATCAGCAAAAAACTAACACATCAATAATGGGAAAGAAATTTTTTTATCAATTAATTACACATTTTTGGATGGCGAACCTATAGCTACCACAGTCAATGCTAATAAAATATGCACTTACGCAAATAGCCCCTTCTTTCTGCTCCAATGTACAAGTCCTTGCAGGGTTTTCAAGTGTTCCCCGGCGATCAATGCACGCTGCAAAAATAAAACGCTATGTCTAAGCAACCGTGGAAGCTGCGTACATTCAAGGTATCGAATCCCGGGTTCCACACCAGTGAAACATAGCCGAAAACCCAGAAGACCACGGCTATGTGACTTCTGAGAAAAGATCTAGCATCAGTGAATATTCATAAATTGAACGTGTGAGATGAAATAAATTGATCCTAAGAAAACTAAAGTGAATTAAAAATTAAATTTATAAGCTTCTAATCCACATCACATTCTGGTCGTGAACTACACGGAGAAATATCTGAGATTCGAGCGTTCTATTGTGGAATAGACACATCGCAGACACAAAATTATTGGTTAATCAGCAATCACCGACACTGATATTGATTAACTACGGAATTAGGGAGGTAATAGGAAATATAAAGCGAAGATGCCTAAAAAAGAAAGGGATTCTTACATTTGGATCTGAAACTTTCCCGAGGAAATGAGAAATGATTTACAACGGAGACGGCAGAAGAGAGAAGAAAAAAGAGGGGAAATGCTAAACGCGAATGCCGATGGCGCCGGGGAGAACGGGAATGTTCAGGAGCGGAGCCGTTTTGCATTGGGTCGAGGGGGACTATACGCGAAACAAAAGGTTAAGGTTTATTATTTGGCAATTTCTATTTATACTCTCCTTTGTACTTGTTCTGTTTTGTTTGGATAAAGAAAGAAATAAAAAAAGATAAGTAGAAGAAAAGACAGAATAAGTAGAGAATAGATAAATTTTTAATGTATTTAGATTGAAAAAGTATGAAAAAAGTAGAAGAAAAAAAAATTGAGTATTTTTTTTTGCTTGTTTGATTGAATAAAAAAGTAGAGAGAAAGAGAATGAATTTTTCTTATAAAAATATATTTACGCTTAATATATATATATATATATATATATATATATATATATATATATATATAGATCTTGTAAAATAAAAAGAAGTAATAAGATTATAATTGTAATTTTGAGTGGGTCCATAGTTTTTTATTTCACTTTTCCTCTTTTCTCTCTTCTTATAATATATATAGATTTTTATTTAGTGGTCTCACACATATTTTTCTCTCTCCTCTATTTCTCTCCTTAAATAAACAATATAAAATTACTTTTTTTTACTCACTTTTCTTTTCTATATTTTTCTCTTCTCAATTTCTACTCAACCAAACAATGGAATAGACTCTATTTTTTTTCACTTTTTTTCGATTTTTTTTCTCATACTACCAACCCCGTAAGTACACTCTTACCAAAAAAAAAACACTCCTCTGATATCCTTAGCTCAAGTTCTCGGTGAACAAAAAAATATCCATCAATAAAAAAGACAAATGTTAACAAGTGCCCTTAAGGCACTATGTAAAGAACCAAAAATATAAAAATTTCATTAAAAAATGTCATTAATGCACATTTCTTGTGATTTTCAATACATTCCCAATGTGATTTCTAATAAAAACCTTCTATTTTGAATTTCTTAACCAATACTCTTAGGATACGGGTTAGTAAAACCTAATAAGAAATCATATCTTTCTATATACCTATTTTTCCTTCTCCTTAGAGCATTTTTAATGGGTGCAATTTAAGCAACCCACTTTGAGTTTCTTATCTTCTTTTAAGTGGCTCTCACAATGCCACATCATATTTAAGTAATTCATGCACATTTTGCTCCAATGGTGTAATTTTAAGTCATCTTTAAGCAACCCACACTTTTATATTTTTTATTTATGCTTAATTTTGTTTCAAATTAAAATATTAATTCAATTATTTTAATTATGTATAAAAATATTAAATAATAAAAATGTATAAAATTTATTTTTAATTAATTTTTACCATAATAATTTAAAAACAATGATAAATTCATGACATTATATAATTAAAAAGGACAAGAAATGCATAATATTATATTAAACAAATGAGAAATACATAAAGATGAGAACCATTAGATACTTCAGCTGATGAGATGTCACTACTTGCATGATTGAATTTAAAATTATCACCGTATGTGTGTTGTTCGTTTTCAACAATCATGTTATACAATATGATGCATGCTTATATCATATTCTTCATTGTATTCACATGTCAAGCACGTGTTGGACCACATATAATTGCGAATCCAGATTAGAGCACTCCAAATAACTATTCCACATCCTTTTTTACTCATTCTTGTCATTGGGAAAATAATTTTCTCTTTTCTCCTTGTGGTATTAGGATGGTCTTAACAAATGTAAGCCACTCGAGATAAATACCGTCTGTTAAATAGTACCCTATTTTATATGAGTTTTATCCACCGTGTATTACATTGCGAGAGCTTCCTTCGACAAAACATCATTAAACACATTAGATCCGTTTAACACATTAAAGTCGTTATTTGAACCCTTAGTGCCAAAAAATGAATGTCAAATCCATAAGTCTTGTGATGTCACTGCTTCAAGCATGATCACTAGTTTGCCATGATCACCTTAACAAAATTGACCTTTCCACGCAACTAGACAAATGTTTCATTCTTAGTGCATACAATCAATGGAACCTGACATACCTAGAAAGCCACATGCCTCCTCCATTTGTAGTAGTCATCTTATCAGGTACTCATCCCCAAATACCATGCACACACCCAATAAAAATCTCTCTAAGTACTCCACTGCAATGTTTTTGCCAATTTTTCACCTTTATCTTGAGAAAAAATAGTCTATGTGTCAGCCATGATGTCCTTCTCTAAGCTTTTACTTTTCTTTTGATGAATAACTTGTTTGTAGCAACTAACAAACTTCTGAACTATAGCATTCATCTGAAACCATCGATATTTTAGTTGAATTGTTTCCTTTTCTTGAAATTGCCTCGCAATAGTTATTATAATTGTCTTTGATTTTTAACCAAAAATCATCTACTTTTTGGTTGACTCCCACAATTGCATCCTTTGAAAATGTTGAACCATGATTAAATAAGAAGTGTGTCCTCTTCCACTAAGAACCTAACACGAATTTTTTTCTAAGTACAATGTCCTCCTTCCTCATCGAGCGTAATATTTTTTGAACCAACTTGAGGTTCAAACATGGGCCCAAATGGTGAATCAGGTTCATCATTAGGGGACTCTACATCGTTGCTAATACCCAATGGAGGCCTATACCACATGGTAAGGTTGGTTGGTGGTGATGGATACATAAAATACTGAGGATTTTGAGAATTGTCATTAGTAGAGGGTGGTTGGTTTTGCAAAAAAAAAATTGTAACATTGATAGTTAAATTGGTAGGGATCCACTTAATAGAAAACAAACAAGATTAGGGCTTGATAACAACAAAATAATAGAATAATGGGTTAAGAAATTGTGTGCAAAATGGTGTGAATTAAACCATTATTTATAGTC
Source organism: Spatholobus suberectus (assembly GCA_004329165.1). Lineage (NCBI taxonomy): Eukaryota > Viridiplantae > Streptophyta > Magnoliopsida > Fabales > Fabaceae > Spatholobus > Spatholobus suberectus. The sequence continues at coordinate 53,356,232 of CM014731.1, read as the reverse complement.
AAATAAGCAACGATAATATTTTTCAATAGTTAAGGTAATATAATGGTAATATTTTCCATTGACTTTAATCCCTCTCTCTCTTTTTTCAAACAGTCCAAAACAGTAATATTTTATTATCTCACGGTCACTCATCAAAAAGAAAAATTTGTCACGATCCAATATTTTTCTCTCAATTATAGTTCCCAAATATCAGTTCACGGTCCAAAAACAAAAAACTATCAAAATATCAAATTAAACCCTCTTTCTCCCGAAGCTTTTCTCGTTTCTCTCCTTCTCACGATCCAAAAAGAAAAGGAAAACTATCTAAATCTTCTCCCAAATCTCTTCCCCCATCTCTCAAATCTTTGTCCCCTCTCTCAAATCTCTTCCCCCTTTGCCTGTTAAATCTCAACCCAAAACCAAAAGGGAGTTTGTGCATAGATGCATATGTGAGAGACATGCTTTGGTTCACAAACTAAACAACACCAAAAGGGGGAAATGGGGACTCAGACAACACCAAAAGCATATCTATAACTATAACACCCTTAAGGAGTATTATCTTTTACCTGTTTATATTGCTAAAACATGCAAGTTTAGAATATAAAAATATCAGAGAAATTAAGCAGAAACTAAAATGTGAACTTTGATAACGTAAACATACTGAAAATGACTATTACAAATTTCTTGGCATTTAGATTCCGTACAACTCATACTTAAAAGAAATATAAACTATAAACTACATTCTACAAATTGCGAGGTCAAACTATAAACTCCTCCTCTAGCAACGACTCCAAGCTACTTCCAAGAGGACTTCACCAACTCAACCTATAAAACATGAAAACTTAAAAGAATGAGACATAATGTCTCAGTGAGTGCTCTAAAGATTCTAGGTTGACCTTCTATTGTAAAGATCCTTTTCTTATACTCTCATGATTTTACTTCTTACTAAAACCCTCAGTCCTTTACCTCTTTAGTTCTTATTCCCATAAACTATGCCCAACTTAGGGCTCGCTAATCTTTAGTGGGCTTAGGCCTTGGGTCTTTTGACCTATACTGTTCCTCACACTACGCAACTGTCTCCTTATAGCTTTAATGAGAATTTTGTTGGAACCAAAGATGTTTGAAAGTGTTTAATCACTCAAAGCGTCCAATCACTCATTGTTTGTCCATTGCCCAAATGGGCAATACTCAATGTGCAGATTCATCAAAATTGGCAAGGCTACCATCTTCATGTATTTAGTCACGAACAACATACACATAGAAAAAGATAGAGGAGTGAGATGATTTTTTCTCAAAATCACTTTCATATAGATAGGTAAGAAATCCTACCATCAAGCACAAAGATAAAATACAACTAACTATAAAAAGGAACCTAGGGTTTTTCTCTAAGTTATGTTAATCTATCCAAGACACTTTATGGATCCATACTCCTCATTGATGAGCAACATCCACATCATAATCAGGGTAGCGATTGGAGTACATATACCTTTTTTGCATCAAGGTACAAAATCTTCATCATCAATCTTAAGGAAACGAACCATCTTTTATCTCTGAGCTATTACAACCCATATAGAGATATATTCTATACCAACCTTGGTAATGCTGAACAGGTGTTAGAGTTATTAAGCTAGTTTAGTGATTATCTCAGCTTTAGAGTGCTACCTTAACCATTAGGACTGTCACTATTCGATACCAAACCCTCTAAACCCTTTAAATGGTCCCTAGCTTTCATCTTGCAACATACCAAACTATAATTTCCCTATCCAAGGATTCATGCATACAGCATGATCCTCACTTATTTAATTACTGATTTAATTTTAACTCAACATACTTAAGCACAATTCTATCTCTCTTAGCAAAGATATCACTGGTCTCAAAACCTGAGGATTAGTACACATCCTCACCACTGTCTCTACCTCGTCACATAGAGACTTACCATCATTAACTCATCAAAATAATAATTAAAAGATTACATTAATTGCTTTCTAATACACTAAAATTCCTTAAAAATTCATGAAAGTCATTTTAATTACCATCAATTTGATTTAATCACTTATAAAACATTAACATAAAAACAAAAACTTTTCTCTATTTGTTTATACAAGGTCGAGAGTGTAGAACACAAAGATAACACAAGAAGGGGGGTTGAATTATGTTATAGCTAGTTTTTCGCAAAACCTTTTCTAAGACGTATCATCTGAAGGGTTAATCAAAAAATTTTCAAAACGATTTGAAAGAAAGACGAATGCTAAAAGAGAATGAGAAAAACACACAAGAATTATACTAGTTCGTCTCACCCCAAAGACTACGTCTAGTTCTTGGAAACAACCAAGTTCCACTAACTTATCCAAGTTACAAGCATTCATTCAACAAGCCTTTTCAGGCTCAACCTAAGTAGTCTTTAACTTGCCTATCCAAGCAAAAACCCAAGTATTCTTTGAATCAAAGCCTCTTCAGGCTTCTACCAATTTCTTAGAGAAAAGATTGAATGTGAGTTACCTCACTAGGTTTAACGTCATAACAGACGAATATACAATGAAGTACAAATAAAAATTTTACAATCAAGTGTATATGAAAATATTACAATATTAGAGCTTTTTCAATAAATAGAGATTTTAAAATAGTCAGGCCAAACCAACCCTTGAGACTGAGGTCTCTTCTTCTATTTATAAGCTTATCCAGAAAAGTATTCGTTGTGAGTACTTGTAGGAGACAGCCTTCTTCTGTTGGAAAAGAGTTGTTGAGGCATTAAATGTAGCATTTAATGCCTTTCACCAATCTGTCACTTGATAAGATAAAGTAGTCTGCTTATCTTTATCATTCTTGTACTTAATCTCGTAGCAGTGACCTTATCTGCTTTTTCATTCTGACATCCGCACACACATTCCTTCTTTTACGCGTAAAGTGATCTTTCTTTAAGAGTAGGTACATAGACTTCATTTATTTGTTTATGCTTTTACAACTAACTGGTGTGCAGATCGTTAGAACATCGTCTGAAATCTATTTGTTACTGAATATCTTAAAAACGAAAGATAAAGACGATATAGGCTTAAGTACTCAGATGATAAAGAATTACAAGTGACCAGACAATTGCTTGAAAAGCTCTTTTTAACTGTTTGTTATTATCAAAAAAATATTTGAGGGTTATAATTTCATCCTTTGTCTTAACAATTTCCCCTTTTTGATGATGACAAACATCTTTAATATACACTACACTTCTTTATATGAAAAAGCCTTTTGTCATATAAGTTTTAGTATAGAAAGCATTTTTCATGCATATATATTTCAGTTAGTTAGGCACATGCAATATCAAATAGAATACAGTAAGTTCAATAAAACAAATCTAACTGAGTAAAGCTAGACTATATTCATATTCATACGTATATATAAAAAAAAATCTCGCTAAGACTGATATCTTTCGTCTGTTTATTCTTCTCTTTTCTCCTTTTTCTCCCCCTTGGCATTCTCCCCCTTTTGGCATCATCAATCAAAGGATTCAGAGTCTGAAGGTGTAGATGATGAGCTGAGGTCACCTTTGAAGCACTTGGCCAGCTTGGAAAGCAAAGCTTTTGCGCGTTTACGTTTCCTGCGTTCCTTTACCAAATCAGCTTCAAGACGTTGGACAACTTGCTTCAATTCTTGAAATTCTTGTCTGACGCTTGAAGGTCTTAGCGTAGGGGCAGAGCCGGTAGCTTCATCTTCATTGGGTTCCTCTACAAAACAAAGATTGAATACATAAGGAATAGGGGGTCCATAAAACCAAAAGTGACCGCATGGAAGAAAAGCTTTAGAGGTATATGAGGAGAAGAAGATGTAGGTCTTGGGGTGGTTTATTGAGAGTTGATTATCGGGGTTGGATGTACAAGTGGAAGGTAATGGAGAGACTTGTGTCCAGTGACCTGTGCGACGGATGGCAACTTTATGGCTTAAAATGTTTTTCTCTTCCGCAATTAGACCCAAAAAGTGGTTGAGAGTTTCAACATGTTCTTGTAGCCTGCTTTCAGGTCTAAGCTTCGTAGAGTCTGTTTTCTTTTAAGAATAGCTAGCTGTGCAGGTAAGAGTGCTCTCTTGCGAAGCATCAAGTGTCGTCTAGGGTCGCGTCTAGACTTCGGCTCTTTGCCCTTGCCATAGATAGATTCTGACACTTGATCGTCTTTTAACAGCAAATGCAAAAGATGGTTTATGGTTTCATCAAAAGCGACATTTGAGTGGCCATGAGCCTAGGCGAGCCTAACTCAAAGTCTGGACACTTTTTCTCGCATATGGTGTGCTGCAGAGAGATCTGCATTTTCTCCCTCAGGAAGTTGTTCATCACCCTCCCCAACTCCCAATCGTCATCACCAATCCGCCAATCTTCAAAGTCTGGACTATCTTTTGGATGGATGGCGAAAGGGTAAGTCTTGATCTTCCCATGGTAGAACGGATAGATAATCTTCGGCTTGTAATGATATGTTCTGCACATGATCAGATGCTTAGAATAGTTACATTTCAACATAAAAGGGGATGTATAGGCAGAGAATCCTACGCTGTCTCCATACTTCGCGTCTAGGTGGGAATTTGGTTCTGGTCGAGGTAGGGTAGATGAAGATGGGAGTGTCTAATAGCGTACTATACCCTTCGTTCTAGATGTACGGAAGTGATGTGGGGCTCATATGAAAAAGCTTAGGTAGCTTCTTCTTCAACATTAGGAAACTTCTCAGCATACCCATGGCACACCAAGAGTGGCCATTTCTCAGTAATAAGGGTTGTTCACATCCTCGAATTATTGACTTCGCCCCGTTCATAATTGATAAGAGCTTGAAGTATTTCTGGGTTGAAGGGCTTTTGAGGTTGATATTCTTTGGTTTTCCCAACACTACAAGGCTCTTTCTCTATGAAGTATGTGACATTCTACTTACGAAGTCATTCAGACGGAGGCATCTTTGATCAATAGAGTTCTGGTGAAGCTGCGTCTGTCATTGGTTCAACTCCTCTAGACAATTATCCTTCTGCTTCAATCAGATTAAAGGAAACAACCCTTGCAGGCTGATCATTGCTTGGAGTAGCTGTCAACTCTATAGAAATACGTTTGAAGACTTAAGATAAAGAAATAGATTAAGGAACTTCCTAGAAAAGAGATCTAGGTAATCGACCTCTTGAGGTAGCAATGATGTCCTCTTGAGTAAACAACTCTTGCTCATTAGGTTTTGCAGGGGTTATTTGCAGGGAGTGCTCAATAACAAATTGAAGCACTACTTCCTCAATCTGCTCTTGCTCTTCCTCAACAAGCTTCTTTCTTCTTCTTCTTCTCAACCTTTTTTGATTTAGCTCTGGCTCTTCTGAGTTGTTTTTCCTCTGGAGCTCAAGTCTTAGGTACTAGAATCTTTTTGGATTTTGAGAGTTTTTTGGACGATTGGGCAGAGACAATCGGTTCAGTGGTAGTGGGTAGTAAAGGTGGTTGTTCTGATAGAGGTTCAGGAATGGTTGTGCTTATGGTTGTGAGTAGAGTGTTAATGGGAAGGTCACCGTTTGAATCAAGTTGGGGGGTTGGTCTGGATCTCAGACAAATGGTTAAGGGTTTTTGTTTTTATGAGGGGAAGACGGTTGTGGGTGAGATTTGGTCTGTTGAGGTTAAGGGTCTGGTTGCGATGGTCTTTTGATGGGTAATTTTGGTTTTTAGGGTTTGGTTTGTTTGGATTGAGGTTGAGAAGGTTAAGATTTCATCTGTGGTGGTGGTAGAGCAAATGCTGTACCGATAGAGGGATCAGCAGATGATCCAACTCTAAAAGCTGTTTTAACAACTTCCTCAGGAGGTTCTTCCTTAATTAAAGTCAACTCAGGGTGTTGGGCTACGTATCCAGAAAAGAGATGCACTATCCTTATCTTCCTAATTATTGATACGTCAATCTCGAAACCCTGCTTCTTCTTTTCCCATCTAGCTTCATTGACGCTCGCTAGATGAATGATCTCAGTGAAGAGCATGGTGTAGGGAATAGGATACCTCTATTTGCTCTTGGCACTCTCCTTTGACTTGGTGAGGCAGGGTCGCCAATTATCCAAAATAAGAGTAGGTATGTTTACCTTCTGACCAGTCAACATTTTATAAATGTAGAATCTGTCCTTAGAGGAAACATTATCCTTTCCTTTTCTGGGCAGGATAATATGCAGAAGGATGTTATGGATGAGTCTGCATTCCAGCTTCATGTTCGAAAAGTAAAAAAACCTCTTCAGAACATCTTTGTTGTCAGTCTGTGGTATTGATTTTCCATATAAAGCTTGGTCGCTATTTCTGGGGTAATGACCTTCTCCCAGTCTTTTGTGAACAGATCACCTTCTTCCTTGCAACCAGACGTTGTTGCAATGGTGTCTATTAAGATGATGATGTTCTGATTATCTATTATTCTGGTGATAGTTTCATTTACTTCAGACACAGAAGCCTAGAAATAGGCATATAATGCATGATACCAAGTAGTTCGCTTTTGGACAAATGCTTCCAATCCAACATTTTTAATGTACATCTGTAGAGGGAATCCTTCTTCCTTGAGTTTCTTCAAATCAACCCATTTTCCAGCAACGAAGTCACCTTCTGGGAATCTCTCCATAGAAGCAAGTTGTCTCTAGGTGGCCATGAGTGTAGGTTTGAGAGGTTAAGATTTTGAGAGTGAAAGCGAGAGAGAGAAAGAGAGTCTGGGTGCAGAGAGTGTGAACGGTTTTCAAATAGTGTAAAAAGAAAGAAAGAGCAACTATTTTGAATATATGAAAATTTTGAAAGTAATGAAAGGACGTGCATTTATGACCACTTGATGTGGCAGTGAGGACGACACACCCGTTTCGTGAGAGGTTATTGATAAATAATCATGAAGGGAAATATCAGACAAATAAATTAAAAACTTTTCATATTCAAAGAACAATGTGTCAGTAAGACGAAATATAATAAAATGTAAGACGATATAGAGTAAGACGAAACTTGAAAAGATTAACAAGACGATGCATATAATACGTTTTATTCTTGCAAAATTTTCATGTGCAAATTTTCTAGTATAAAGTTAAAGCGTTCTTTAAGTAAAGCTTTTGTGAAGATATCAGCTCATTGATGGTCTATATTAATAAACTTAATATCAAAAACACCTTTTTAAACATAATCACGAATAAAGTGATGTCTTATTTCTATACGTTTTGCTTTAGAATGCTGAATAGGATTTTTAGATAGATTGATTGCACTAGTATTATCACATAACACTAGAATGTTATGCTCAAAGCTAGAGTAATCTTCAAGTTGATATTTTACCCATAGGTAGCTGTGAGCAGCAGCTAGCAGTAGATACATATTCTACTTCAGTAGTAGACAATGCAATTGAGTTCTACTTCTTGTTGGTCTAAGAAATGAGACATGATCTGATGAAATGACATCCACCACTTATGCTCTTTCTTTCAAGTCTGTCACCAGCATAGTTTGCATCACAGTATCCTACTAACCTGAAATCTTTATTTTTCTCATAGAATAAGCTTAGGTTAGAGGTACCAACAAGATATCTAAAAATCCTTTTAACAGCTTTTAAACGGGACTTTCTAGGATCATATTAAAATCTGGCATATAAGCAGATGCTATACATGATGTCTGGTCTACTGGTAGTTAAATAGAGACATGTAAGCCAATCATACCTCTGTAGATGGTCTGGTCTACTGGTTTACATGATTCGTCCTTTGTCATGACTGCAGACGGATGAATTGGTATGCTCATAGGCTTTGATTCATTCATCTTATACTGCTTAAGTAGTTCTTTGGTGTATTTTTATTGATGAATGTATATACCTTCCTCCTCTTGTTTAACTTGTAGGCCAAGGAAGAATTTCAGTTTTCCCATCATGCTCATTTCAAATCACTTTACATCAAATATGAGAAGTTCTTACATAAAGTTTCATTAGTAGCTTCAAAAATTATGTCATCTACGTAAATTTGAACTATTATGAAATCTTTGTTAGATTCCTTTCTAAAAAGAGTTGTGTTTACTTTGCCTCTCATAAAGCCATTTCTAATGAGAAAACTACTCAGTCTATCACACCAAGCACGAGGTGCTTGTTTAAGACCGTATAGAGCCTTTTTGAGTTTAAACACATGGTTTGAGAAGACTTGGGTCCTCAAAATCAGGAGGTTGTCTAATACTCCCCTTCAATAAAACCGTTTAAAAAGGCACTTTTAACATCCATTTGAAAAAGCTTAATGTTTTTAATGAGCGACAAAAGCAAGCATAATTCTAATAGCTTCTAATTTAGCAACAGGAGCAAAAGTTTTAGTGAAGTCAATACCTTTTTGTTGGTTGTAACCTTGTGCTACTAACCTTGCTTTATTTCTAATTACCTTTCCATTTTCATCGAGTTTATTGCAAAATATCCATTTTGTTCCAATGATGCTCTTATGTTAGGTTTAAGAACAAGGATCCATACATCATTTCTTATAAATTGGTGTAGTTCCTCTTGCATAGCTATCACCTAGTCATCGTTTTTCAATGCTTCTTCAATAGTTTTAGGTTCAATTTCTAAGACTAGGGTGCAAAATGCTTGATTTTTTAGTGATGACCTTGTCTTAACTCCTTCAGTCCGTTCTTTAATGATCTGATCTTGAGGATGATAGGTAACGAACTTCCAATCTTTGTGAGATTCTTTCATCTGATTATCAGTTTGCTGTTGTTGAGAGATATCTTCTGATTCCCTAACTTCGTTTGTTCTTGTTGGATCAAACGATCCTATTTGTAAGTCTACAAGATCATCTTCCAGATCTGATAGTCTCTTATCAAGGGTTAGTGTGTCATTGAACTTAACATGAATAGATTCTTCTATAACAGAAGTTCTAAAGTTAAATACTTTAAATGTTTTTGATGTATTAGAATAACCTAGAAAGATACCTTTATCAACCTTAGAGTCAAATTTTCCCAATTGATCTCTAGTGTTGAAAATGTAACACTCACATCTAAAAGGATGAAAGTATGAAATGTTGGGTCTTCTACCTCTCCACAATTCATAAGAAGTCTTATTAATTAATGGTCTGATCAATATTCTGTTTTGAACATAGCATGCTATGTTTACAGCTTCTGCTTAGAAGTATTTAGGAATTTAATTTTCACAGAGCATAATTCTAGCCATTTCTTGTAGAGTTCTATTTTTCCTTGCAACTATCCCATTTTGTCGAGGTGTTCTCAATGAGAAGAAGTTGTGGAAAATTTCATTCTTTTCATAAAAGAATTTGAACTCAGCATTATCAAATTCAGTTCCATGGTCACTTCTAATTGCAGTAATGCAAAAACCTTTTTCATTTTGAACTCGTTTACAGAATATTTCAAACACATTAAAAGACTCGTGTTTGTGAGTTAGGAAGTAAACCCATGTGTATCTAGAATAGTCATCAATAATAACAAAACCATACTTTTTCCTGCCAAGACTAAAAGTCTTTGTAGGTCTAAACAAATCCATATGCAACAGTTCTAATGGTTTGGAAGTGGAAACAACATCTTTGGATTTAAAAGATGTTTTAATTTGTTTCCTTTTCTGACATGCTTCACAAAGAAGATGAGTTTTCCAAGAAATCTCAGGCAATCCTTTTACTAAACTCTTTTTATATAGTTTTGAAATGTGTTTCAAATTGATATGCCCAAGCTTTTTATGCTAAACACATTTTTTATCTTTTATGGTCATTAAGTAAGTAACATTTTGTTTGTTCAAATCTTCAAACTCAATCTTGTACAGATTGTTATGTATTTTGGCAATAAAAAGGATAGATTCATCATTTCTTTTGACTATGCATGATTCCTTGTTAAAGGACACAATAAACCCACTGTCACAAAATTGACTTATGCTAAGTAGGTGGTACTTTAGTCCTTCAACGTATAAGACATTGTCTATAGATGGAAGAGGGGGCTTACCAACTTTACCTATACTAATGATCTTTCCTTTCCCATTTCCTCCAAAAGAGGCCATTCCTTCATGTGGTTGGAGGTTTAGGAACATAGACCTTTCTCTTGTCATGTGACGTGAGTATCTATTGTCTAGGTACCAGAATAAATCCTTTCTTTTTCCTATAAAGGATATCTACAACAGGAATTATTTGAAATTTTGGTACCCAAATACTTTTGGGTCCTTTTGTGTTAGTCCCAAAGGTCTTATTTAACCTCTGCTTCCTTTTATGTTGACACCTTTGAGATGAGTGTTCAGATTTACCACAAAAGTTATCGAAGATTGAATAAGACTTAGAAGATGATGGTTTAGGATCTTTGTCTTCTATAAAGCCTATCCCAGATTTGTCAGATGAAGGTCTTGCATGTTTTAAGATTAATTAGAGTTTTGAATATCCATCCACAAATTTAGCCAGATCATGTTTCAGACCAATGACTTTTTTCTTTAGTCTATCAACTTTAGAGAGAAGCATTGTCTTTTCAGGATCTGAGGCTTGACTCTTATGCATTCTTTTTAGATCCTTTTTGAGTATTTTGTTTTCTAAAATAACTTCTTGATACTTTTCTTTATATTTCTTATACTTCAGAACAATCATGTGAGAATTGGCAAGAAGAGTGTCATATGACATATCTTCGTCATTAGACTCATGCAAAAAAAATTTAGTGATAGAGTTTACCTCAGACGTTACTTCCTCAATGTCTGCCACAACACAGATATTAGCCTTTTCATCGTCTGAACTACTACTACTGCTGTCCAAATTTTCCCATGTGGTAAGAAGATTCTTCTTCTTGTTTCTTTCCTTTGAGCTCCATCTCTTTTCAATTTAGGGCGTTCAGCCTTTATATATCCAGGCTTTTTGCATTCAGAACATATAATTTCGTTGTTTTCTTCTTGAGGAGGTTTCCTGTATCTGTTGTCCTTCTTTCTACAAGATTGTTTGAATCTCCCTTTCTTCTTGAGCATCTTTTTGAATTTCTTAGTTATGAGAGAGATCTCATCGTCTGTGGAGCAGCTAGAGCTTTCATCTAAGCTCTGAGAATCATCAGACTGAACCTTTAGGGCTTTGTTCCTAGCTTTCGTCTCAGTCTTTTCGTTTGCTCTTCGACTCAATTCTCCACTCTTTAGAGCAATAAAGTCATTATTTTTGATTTATCTCTTTTGAAGAGATGAACTTTGTGGACTCTTAGAGCTCCCAATAACTCATCCAGAATTAAAATCTTCATGTCCCTTGTAACATCTTATTTTTTTAATGCATGATTAAGTGTTTTAATAACTAAAAAGTGGAAATTTGATATGTAATCTAGGTGATTAAAAGAAATAAATGAAATGTTGTTATGTATAGTTTGTTGTATATGATGATGGTGGTGTGTTGTTTGTTTGAAATTCAGGTTTGAATTTAAGAAACTTGAGATATGTACTTAAACCAATTTGGGTGTGTTGTTGGTGTAATTTTGAGTTCTTGAGAGAAAACAGTTGAGTTAAACCAATTTTGATATAAGGGCAGTGGTTTGGTGAGATTTGGATCTTAGTTGACCAAAAGTCTGTGTTAGAGCTCCGGGAGGTCGAGGTATATAAGAAGGGGAGGGGTGCTTTTCTTCCTCATTCTCTCTCTATCTCTCTTTAAGATTTCTTGAGTTTGTGAGGGTGTAAAGGAGTTGTAAGCTTAGTTGAGTGGTTGTGGCGAGAAAAGGCACGATTATTGGAAGATTTGGCTCAAGACAGTAAATTTGCAAGGAAGCTAAAAATTCAAATTCAAAGACTTTTAGAGGTAAGGGAAGCTTACTATTGTTTGATTTCGTGTTTGTGGCTATTGATATGTTGATTAAATGCTTTGGAATCGATTGTTTTCGTTGAAAATCTTGTGTATGTAAGTTTTGACACAAAATGGGTTTTGGAAAAGGATTTTGAGATTTGTGGATAAAATTGTTATATAATCGGTTAGAAATGTATTAAAAGTGATTATAATTGTTTTGAGATACTTGTTGTTGATTAACTTGGTCAAAAATGGATGTTGGTGAGTGATTTGCGAAGAAAAAGATCAAAAATCGCACCCAGCAATTGAGCTCTTACTTGGTGATGTAAATGTTCGCTCAGAGACGGATTTTTCAGTCGCTGGAAGTTGTCGCTCGCTCAACGAAGGAAATGTTCGCTGAGTGAGAGAAAAACAGAGTTTTCTCTTCTTTCTTATTATTTTGTTGGTTGTTGATGACTTTATTGATTCCTATGAATGTCAAATGTATAGTTTAAATTAATTGGATGTTCAAATGGTTTTCTAAACTAGTTTTTGGGTTTTTCTTTATTATTATTGTTGAGGATTTGTTTGATAAGTTGTAAGTGTCTCGCTAAGCGAAACATATGTTCGCTGAGCGAGAATTTTACCTGAGACTTGGCTACTCTCTGGAATTGAGTTCGTTGAGCAAGACTTATACTCGCCGAGCGAGAACTTTCGAAAGGGAGAGTGTGCTCTCTCTGTGAAAGGTACTCGTTGAGTGAGCATATGGATTGCTGAGCAAGTGTGTAATTCTGTTTTGTTGTGTGAGAGTTTTCAAAAAGTATGTGTTGTTTGGACATTGTCTTGTTTGTTGATCATGCCAGAGGCCGATTTGGGCATGCATGGGGTTGATGGTGATTGTTGGACCACAGGTGGTGTTGAGTAGGCCACGTGGTGATATGTTGATACACACACACACACATATGTGTGTGTGTGTGTGTGGATATTGATGAATGATTTTGGTTGAATTGATTATTGTGGTGATACATGCATATGTGGTTGACTGAGGTTGTGTGGGCTTCAAGCCGTGTGCAGGCAGGCATATAAGGTGGAGGTGACTAGAGTTAGTACTCAAATAGGCCTCCAACCTAGTGCCTAGATAAAAAGTGGGGTTTAAAGCTGGACCTAGGGGATAAATGGATGGGTAAACCTCGTAGGGGGCTAAGGTAGTGCAAGCCTTATGTCGCGGTATACCACCACCCACTTACATTTATCCTGACAACCATAAGCTTATCCAACTGATTAAAGTTTTGGCAATCTGTGAATAGTGCTAGATGGCCATGGTAGGGGATAAGACCTGGCTGATTGCCTAGAATGTAGAAAATCTCTCGAGAGTCATGTCATTCATACATTGACATATGGGGTTGACAACATGGTGTGTGATGTTGTGTGTGCTATACTGTAATATATGTAAACCCATTTCTTAACGATTTGGATTCTATCTTGGTATGTTGATGGTGTGAGAATAAGAATTGTATATATTATGTTGGTTTTTTTGTCGTAAGCTTACCTTTGCCTTGTTTTGTTGTTAGTTGGATGTCTCGTTGCTATTGTTGTGTTGCTGTGACTGTGATGATCACGTCATTTTGGCGTGGGAGCAAAGAGTGAAGCTTCTGTAGATCCAACTTCCCACAGTTTATGATGGAGGATCTAGTGAGAGTTTGAAGGCCCTTTTGGGGTGGATCCTTTGGGAAGATCTTTTTAATGTTTTCCTTTGTATTGGTTGTATAGTTGACTAACTGTAGAGAGTTTTATTTTTTTTTTGTATCTCTCCCTTAGGGTTATATATATACCTGGACTTATATATTATATTGTCTTATGTAATATATATATATATATATATATATATTTCATAACATGTATAGTGATGTAATGATTTTTAATGTTAATAGTTGAATATTCTGAGTAAGGTATGAGGTTGTGAGTAGTACTGTAGCGATAGAGGGTCGTTACATCTCTTGCTTCAACTATGGCTGTAGCCTTGGGTTCCCACACTTTTGGAAGACTATCTAAGATTTTAAGATTGTTCTGAGCCTTAGAGAACTCAACACCGAGACTCTGAAGTCCATTTAGAATTGTTTGAAATCTTCTAAACATCTCATCAATGGTTTATATCTCTTTCATGGTAAACATCTCATAATGTCTTTGAAGAGTTACTGCTCTTTTGAGACAAACATCTTCTTTGCCTCATGTGTTATGCGTATAGCATCCCATATTTCCTTTGCAGTTTTGCAGCTACAAAAATTATTATATTCAGTTTTGGATAAGGCACAAGTTATAATATACTTAGCTTTTGCATTTTGTTATAGGATGTTGAAGTCATCTTGATTGTACTCATTTTCTAGCTTTGCTACAATGAGATTTCCAAGTGTTATGATTCTCTAGATGTTATAATAAGTGGACTTGATGTACATCTCCATTCTGTCTCTCCAATATGCATAATCTTCTCCATTGAAGACTAGAGGCCTTAACAATGAGGCCCCTTCAGGAATGAATTGTCCTTCAAGGTTTGCCATACGGATCTTTTCCTCTAACACTTGTTAAGGTGCTCAACCCTTAGAGGCTGAGCTCTGATACCAAACTATAAAACACAAAGATAACATAAGAAGGGGGGTTGAATTGTGTTATAGTTAGTTTTTCGCAAAACCTTTTCTAAGACGTATCGTCTGAAGGGTTAATCAAAAGATTTTTCAAAACGATTTGAAAGAAAGACGAATGCTAAAAGAGAATGAGAAAAGCACACAAGAATTATATTGGTTCGTTTCACCCTAAAGACTACGTTCAGTTCTTGGAGATAACTAAGTTCCATTAACTTATCCAAGTTACAAGTATTCTTTCAGCAAGCCTCTTCAAGCTCAATCCAAGTAGTCTTTAACTTGTCTCTCCAAGCAAAAACCCAAGTATTCTTTGAATCAAAACCTCTTCAGACTTCTACCAATTTCTTAGAGAAAAAGTTGAATGTGAGTTACCTCACCGAGTTTAACGTCCTAACAAACGAATATACAATGAAGTACAAATAAAAATTTTACAATCAGCATATATGAAAATATTACAATATTAGAGCTTTTTCAATAAATAGAGATTTTAAAATAGTCAGCCAAACCAACCCTTGAGATTGAGGTCTCTTCTTCTATTTATAAGCTTCTCCAGAAAAGTATTCGTTGTGAATGCTTGTAGGAGACAGCCTTTGTCTGTTGGAACAAAGTTGTTGAGACATTAAATGCAGCATTTAATGCCTTTCACCAACCTGTCACTTGATAAGATAAAATAGTCTGCTTATCTCTACCATTCTTGTACTCAATCTCGTAGTAGTGACCTTATCTGCTTTTTCGTTCTGACATCCGCACACACATTCCTTCTTTTACGCGTAAAGTGATCTTTCTTCGAGAGTAGGTATGTAGACTTCATTTACTTGTTTATGCTTTTACAACTAACTGGTGTGCAAATCGTTAGAACATCGTCTGAAATTTATTTGTTACTGAATATCTTAAAAACGAAAGATAGAGACGATATAGGCTTAAGTAATCAAATGATAGAGAATTACAAGAAACCAGATAATTGCTTGAAAAGCTCTTTTTAGCTGTTTGTTATTATCAAAAAAATATATGAGGATTATAATTTCGTCCTTTATCTTAACAGAGAGTTTTATAGCCATAAAATACCCACTTTTTTCATTTAAATTTATCAATAATTATAAAAATACATATAATTATCTCTTTAACACAATTATTAAGCTTCTAAAATGAAAAATTTCTTAAAATTTTGGTGAAATGGTCGTGAATCATTATTGTAAAAAGAGTAATGAAATTTTCATTTTAAACTTCTCAAAATAACTTGTAAACCAATTTAATTGTTCTATCAACTTAAAATAATTTTACTTTTTTTAAATAATACCATATATACTAATTTTTTTTTTTCATTTTTGCCTTTGGAAGTGTTGTGGTTGAATGGCCATGGAGGGGAGATAAAGCCAAATTCCTAATTTTTCTACCCTTCAAATCAAATCACTCTATATTGAAAATTTGTAGGAAAAGATTTCAACTTGCCAAGCTTGTAACTTAACTAAAACACGTGAAATTTTTATCTAGACTTCCCTTTGAAAGTTACAAAGGCCAAATGGTCTATAAGCCAAAACAATGGTTTTGAAACAATTTTTCTTTTGCCAAAAGAGTTATCAACCAAGCAAAGTGTATCAATTTAGTATAAGAACTAAATAAGGCATGAAATCAAGTGGGTAACAAAGAAAAAACTTCAAGAGGCTTATACCAAGGTTCAAGCAAAATTCTTTCAACTTTTGTCACCAGTGAGTCCACAATTTCACTTAGAGATCATCAAGCAACATTCAAGGACTTGTTAGAAATCAAAAACCAACACCAAAGTGACAAACCCATCATAAAACCATGGTCACAAAATAGATGCATCAACATGTCATTTGCATCACATAAACCATCAAAACAAAATCATACATCAAATAAGATGCAAGGTGGTAGAAGAGTTTTGGGGGCCAAAACCCATTTCCTACCATCCATGTGAAGTAATCAAGAAGAGAACTTCACCCCATCCACCTATATACCTCAAAGAAATGTGAAAATGGAGAAGAAGTGGTGAGCTTGGGTGGTGGAAAATGGTGACAAATGCTTGATCCAGGTGTGGTTGGTGATGGATGATGGTTGGTTGGCTTCTTGCAGCAGGAGAAAAATGAAAAATTTGAGAGGATTTGGTGAGGGAAGAGTTCAGTCAACACAAAAATAAAAGGGAGAAAAGGTAAAATGAGTTTTATAAGCAGTGATGATGTAAGCTTGGTGATGTAAACTATAGTGATGTCATAATTCAAGTTCAAGTAATTTTTATTTTAAATATTATCTCCATCTAATTATTCTTATCACTAAGTAACTAGACACTTAATTTAGTTGGCCATCTAGTTAGATTAGTAGAAACATACGTCTAAAATAAAACTAGTCTACAAACTTCTTAACTTGTTTACTAAGTTTTCTATTTCAATTTTAATTTTTCTTTTAAACATCTAACTTCAATTAAATTGTTTCAATTTAGTCCCTACATCTAGAGGGCTGGACGTGTTGCACACTGTCGTGACTACATTGTATTTTATTTTATTTTTTATTAATTAAAACTAATTAATATTATTTAATCCTATTTTACCAAGTTAATTAATTCTAGTGCTAATTTAATGTAATTGACCTTGATACTTATTGAACATGTAAAATTAAGGTCCTAGATTATTTCTAGAAATTAAAAATAATTTTACGTATTTTTCTCCTAATTTTTAATTAATTAAAATATATTTTTAAGTCAAAAATTATTATTAAATTAATTTTTAATTAAATAAATCTGAAATTTTCACAATAATTATAAACATAAATTATTCACATGAAAATATGCCTTAGATAATTTTCTCACTATTTTTTAGCCTAAAAAAGATACTTGTTTGACTTTGTAGTCAGCTAAGGGCATTTTAATCATTTTATACAAAAATTTCAAAAAATTCTAAATTTTTTAAAATTATATTTTAATATATAAAACATGATTTGAGGCTCAAAACGATTTCTTATCATCATTTGAACCTATTTCGCATTTTAAACCTTTCTATAAAGAATTTGGGACGTGATTATTATTTTTACATTTTTTTGAGCCCCGACTCAGAACAATTATCAAAAATTACGATTGAATAATTCTCAAAATTCTGAATGCAATCGTGTAGATCAAATTTTTGAAATTCCTGCTTGATTGTTTAAAAATAAAATAAGAAGAAAATGGAAAAATAGTTATAACTAAAGGTAGGGGTGTTACACAACTTGCCTTCATATTTTCAAGCCTAACCCACTTTGTTATTTTTGACACATTTTCCCGTAAGTAGCCCTAATTGAATTTAGATTTTCAAGTTGCATACAGCAAAAAAAGCAAATAAATAATCCCATCCAAGAAAGACATCCAAATTTAGTATCTAACAGGATTTTGAACAAAATTGTCTTTTGTGTCTACATTTAATATTCAATTATATCTCGAACAAAATCATCTCAAAAAAAATTATCTGTGAAAAACAAAAAAAAAGTAAATAAATATAATAAAAATTTTATCAGTCACAATGCAACTTTTCTTTAACATTTTATGTAAATATATTAAGGCATAGCATTTGTGGTTTAAAATTAACTTCAACGCCATTAAATTAATTTTATAACATTTTATTACAATAAAATGGACGGAGGGTGAAACTCTCGTGGGGAGCTGTATATATGCATCATCAACATGGTACCTGTCACCTGCGTCTGTTCTCCCTTTCTCTCCTTTCTTCTCTTCTCTTCACAACACAACCAAAGCTATCAACTTTAAACTTTCTCTGAATCCAAACACCCCTTTTCTCTTCACAGCACAATCTCTCTCTCTCTCTCTCTCTCTGTGTTTCGTTTTTGGGTTTCCTTTAATCATGGGTCGCCCACCCAGTAATGGAGGCCCAGCCTTTCGCTTCACTCAGCCTGAGGTATTCATCTCAATGTCATCTTCATGTGATTCTTTCATGTTTTTTCTCTTGTTCTCGTGTTTTTATATATTGGGTGTTTGTTTTTATGCTAAAGTTTTAATCTTGTGCTGAATTAAATTAACCAACTGGCTCTCCTTCATATCTGCGTCATTTGGGTGCTCTCAATTTTGTCACTGGATTGATTTTGTGGCATTCCATTTTGCCATGCATATGTGTGTGAGATATTTGGTTTCTGAATGGTGGATATTTCATTTGTGTTGGTGTGATAAACCAATACTGGATGCTGAAAATACATGCATCAAACCAGGGCTTTGACATTGGGCAATGAATTAGGGTAAAGGATAGTTGCATCACTTTTTTAGACCCCTTCTATGGTTTCCACATCTTTTTTCTGCAGGTGGTGGGAAGTGGTGTGAAATTGATGTGATGTGCAAACCTCACTACCCTTGAATAGGTCTTAGGATTGGGTGTATTTGGGATTAAGCCATAAGTGTTAACAAAACCTTTACATTTGGTCAAATGCCATGTTGTATTTCTTGTTCTGTGAAGCTTTTTCCTCCCAAATGTATGATGTGTAGTGTTCAATGTTATAATTTTAAACTAGAAAGTAAAAATTGACAAAAAAAATTAACTGAGAGTCTGATGGAACAAAATCATAAATCATTATCGAGTGTGTGAAGCCTTTGTTTCAGAAGAATGAAAACGGAGCAGTGGAATTAAATAGAGAGCATTTAATACTGCTCCTTTCAATCTTTTTTATTTAACAAGTTGAGCTTATCTGACTTCTCGGTTTCTTTGATGAGAATTGATGGAAGAAAAGTAGAAAAGGAAAAAATAAAAAATGGTTGAATTTTATGATTAGTATTGGTGATAGGGAATCATCCATGTATTGTACAATTCAAAGTCATCTTTGATTTGTCACATGATACGAGTCATTGACTAGTCTAATTATATTGTGAATCATGTGATTCAAATCACAAGTTGTAAGATTCTATCAACTGAGATTTTCCATAGAGTGCTGTCAAAAACTATTGTTTCGCTGCATAGGTATCAGAAATGGAGGCTATTCTTCAAGAACACAACAATGCAATGCCAGCACGTGATGTTCTTACAGCTCTTGCAGAGAAGTTCAGGTGTGCCTCTGTGCCTAACTGCCTATGCTATTATTAAGTGTTATAGTGTCAGACTACTAATAATATTTAGTTTGCTCCTGAAAAGTGTGATTAAAGTTGTGCGTTCTTTCTTTTAGTGAATCACCAGGTCGTAAAGGCAAGATTACAGTGCAGATGAAGCAAGTATGATATGACTACTATATTTTATTTTAAATTGGAATCCTTGACCCTCCATTTTCTTAGTTTTCTGCTTCATTATAGGTTTGGAATTGGTTTCAAAATAAGCGGTATGCAATAAGAGCAAAATCAAGTAAGACTCCTGGGAAGTTAAATATTACACCTATGCCTCGGGATGATTCAACCCCAGTAAGGAGTATGCCTCAACAACCAACAGCTGCTCCAATTCCCGTTGCTTCCGCTTCAGGTAGAATGTTGCTGCTTTTGGGTGCTTAATTTTCTTTTATTTTGCTTGAATCCATAGCCACACTTATTTGTTAATGCTGCATACTTTATGTTGTGTTAATTTCTTTTTGAAAATTTGATCATGCTTTTACTTATATCATATACTGTTAGGACTTTGGGAAGGGGGAGTTAGTTAGGAAAGTTAGAATATTAGTTATAGTGAGTTAGTGACATAAATAAATAGGAGGACTGATGTTGGGGGGGTGGGGGGGTGTGGAATTCATTTAGATATGTTCATTTGTAGATTGAGCATTAGCTCTTTGTGAAAGGAGGAATCCCTCCTTGGAGGAGAGTTATCTCTCCTATTCTCAGTTCCTTTGCAATCAAGAAATATAATCTTTCTTTTCTTTCTTCTATCTTCTAATTTGGGTTCCTAACAAATTGGTCTGACTTGCCGGATCAATTCGAATTCCGGGGAGAAGAAACTGCCTGATTTGTTGCTGAGAAGAAATGGAGACTACTTCCATGGTGTTGTTGAAGGAGAGGACCTGCGATCTATTTGAGGTTAAGCGAATGTTGCAACAGTTGGTGAAGAAGCAAGAAATCAAACCAGAATTAGATGGGTCATTAAAGGAGGAGGTGTATGTGAGGGAGACAGCCAATTCTCATTGGCTTCAGCAACATTCTTGCAAGACCAGCATTTCAAAGTTGACGCATAAACTGCACAAGATACAGAAGAGTCAAGAAATTGTTCTTGAGGAGAAAAGGGTGGAGATGCATCCCTCAGAAATCAAGATGGTTAGGGAATAAAAGAGATCAAGTAGTGGCTCGAAAGGTGGATGCAGAAACAAGACATCATATTGGAGGACAAGGTCATAAATGAGCAAAGCATTCAAGAGGAGGTCGATCCCATTCAATCAAGAATGTCAAGAAGAGCATGGAAGGGAGTGGGTCAGAATGCTGTGATAATACAGAGGTTCATTCTTGGACAAGAAAAGTGGAGGTAGCCACCTTTGGGGGTTGTACAAGGGGAGAAACAAATGGGGAACACCTCGTCTGTGTTAGATCAAGAACTAGAAACAGAACAATACAATGAAGTGTTGAATGGGTTCAAGACAGGGAGATCATTGGAATCCTTGAAGCCAGAGAAGAGGCTTGTTTTCTTGGAGGAAGAGCCAATCAGCCCACCATCATTGCAACCACTTAACACAAAATTTTCAGAGGTAGACAATGCTGTCAAAGGCACTGGAGATGTGGAGCTGGTTGTTGAAGAGTCCCCAATCAAATACCTCCCAAAGTCTCAAGTTGGAAACCTCCCATGGGCTCAAATTGGATCTTTGATTCGAACACTAGCAGTGGGCCTCATACAGCACTCAATTGGAACAGCTTCACCCAGCTCAAGTCAAGGTCAAACAGCATTGATCACCATCAAGAACACATTTGGCCCAACACATAATGCAAACAAGGGAAAACTAATAGGTGGCTGCAGTGGGATTCAGTTGATTGCAAAGTCTTTTATCAAAAGATGCAAATTGGGATGAAGATGGGGGTACAGCACAAGTAGATTTTGGGGAAACAGTTACATGAAATCTATCTGTCATCAATTGTTAGGACTTTGGGAAGGGGGAGTTAGTTAGGAAAGTTAGAATATTAGTTATAGTGAGTCAGTGACAAAAATAAATAGGAGGACTGATGGGGAGGGAATTCATTTAGATATGTTCATTTGTAGATTGAGCATTAGCACTTTGTGAAAGGAGAAATCCTTTGTGAAGGGAAAACCCTTGGAGGAGAGTTATCTCTCCTATTCTCTGTCCCATTGCAATCAAGAAATACAATCTTTCTTTTCTTTCTTCTATCTTCTAATTTGGGTTCCTAACATATACCATATCAGTGTTGTTTTTCTTGGATCTCTAATTTATCTGAGTTGATCATGCTGATTTTCCCAATTTGTTTAGTTTTATATTATACTCATTTGAAGGGCTAGATGTATATGTTCTTCATTGCATTATGTTTTCAGTTTGAACTTCCTGTGTAGTGTGCATTAAGGGCAAAAAGTAATGAATTATATTTTGTGGAGGGCTTTCTGTTACCATTATGATAAAAACCTGGTATCTTATTGGCAAGAATATTGCTTTTCAACAGATTATCATTAATTCTGTCCCTGCTGCTTTCTAAATTCTTGGTCAAACTTATCCATCTCATTTTGTTTTGTAGTAGTGACAACTATTGAGTGACATTTTAGATTTTTGCTGAAGCAAACAGGTTTTTTTTCTTTTTCAAGTGTAGCTCTTGTCCCGTGTTTCTTGCTCACTTTGTTTTCATTTATTTACTTTTTGTTTACCTGGGGCATATTTGTCTATTTGAGAAAAAGTCACTTTCTACTTTTTATTCAACCAATCTAGAAGAGAGAGAATCACGCTCCTCTTTCTCTTCACTTTCTTTCATATTTTTTTCATACTAAACAACCTAAAAGTCTATAATCATTTTCTCACCACTTTCTTTCTATTTTCTTTCTCAAACCAAATAGAGCATAAAGGAAGTTTCTTAGTATTCCTTCAGTTTCTTGTGTGAAACCATATGTAGAACCACTTTGAGAGTCACAAGTCTACTGTACACTTTTATGCCTGCCATGCATGACTCGATACCAAAACTGTCTCTTTGAAGGTTATTGAGCTGTAGAAGAATGACAAATCTTGAAATGTTTCTTGTTTTCCAAGTGTTGGCCAGTGTCATTTGAGCTGTTTTTAGTCCTGTCTAGCTTTTAAGGTGTAATAAATACTTTATGATGTCATAATCAGTGTGACTAATAGAACTAGACCAGAATTGAGGTAAATGGTGTAGCATATTTCTGGTCCAGCTTGTTTTGAAGAAATAATCGATTTTTTTTTTGCCAGCTGTTCCCAAACATGCTAGTAATCTATATTGCTAGTACAACCAATCCCTGGGCATCAGGGTGGTATGAGCAGAAGTCAAAATGCAATACAAAAGCATTTGTGACTTGTGAGACAGTTCTCAACTGTCTGAAATGAGCCTTTTCATCTGAACTATAGATCAGTATCTCACGAACAAAAACAAATAAGTATTTTGTTAGGAATGTGTTTGACATTTCATTCAAGAGGAATTTAAAAGGAGAGGGGGCATTGATTGAGCAAACAGGCATGTCCAAAAACTCAGTGTTCCTCTTGAATGCAAAAGGCAGTCTTCAATGGTGTCCAAAAGGAATGTGCAACACTCACAGATACCAAGGTTCTATAATCATACAACTAAACAGAGGAATCTCCAACTTTACCGTTCCTCACAGGTTCCATTGTGTCTGCCACTGGCAATATCAGCTCCTCTCCCCTACATTTCATGATGCACCCAAAGTTGCCCCATCCATTGGAGCTCTTCTTGTGCAATTTCCAGTTTCGAGAAGTTCCTTGATTCTTCTCAGTCATGCTTCTTGCAGCTCCCTTTGAGATTCTTGAATCTCCATCTCTGCCTCCAATTTTATTTCCCAATTCTCAAACCCTTTCTCCAAAGCCTTCATTTGATCCTCCATTCTTGATTGAACCACAATTAACTTCTTGGATGTTGTGAGCTCATATACTAGTTAATAGTACTAGAGCAGAGTTGAGGTAAATGGTGTAATCTTTATTGCTGAAACAATCAATTAGATCAGTATCAGGGTGATGCTTGTTGGAAAGCCACCTTAATTGCGGCTACCCTAGGCTGTCTTAATTATGGCCTCTTTGATTTGCCTTCATTGCAGCCTCTGGCACCTCCATTGTGTTGGGTGTGAGGTGTATATGGTGGCCTATGTAATGCTTATAAGGATTGAGCAGTTCTTACCTTATAAGCTAGTTTTATGGGGTTGAGTTTGGCCCTAAGCTCAAATCTTAAGACAGAATCGAAGCCTATACTAAATCCATTGTTGGGCAACCCACATTGTCCATGCTCTAAGCCCATAGCCTTGGGCGTGAGGGGGGTGTGTTGGAAAACTGCCTTAATTGCGGCCACCCTAGCTCACTTTAATTGCTGCCTCTTAGGTCTACCTTCATTGCAACCTCCAACACCGTCATTGTGCTGGGTGTGAGGGGGTGTGTTTAGTCCCACATCGCTTCGTGATATGGCCTAAGTGGTGCTTATAAGGCTTGGGCAATCCTTACCTTACAAGTAGTTTTGTAGGATTGAATTAGGCCCTAAGCCAAATTCTAAGAATGCGGAATAGAGATGAAGAGCACTATGGGATACAAAAGTGCAATTCTCTCTCTCTAGGTGTTTAAAAGACCTAGCTTGTCTTCCATTTCTCCCTCCAAACAATTAATACCCTCAACACATCTCTGTAACTGCGTTTTAACTACAGCTGTACAGTGACTAGCTAAATGGTTACTATTGTTATCTTTTTTTTTTTTTTTACTAATCAAGGTAGTTAAAATTGTGATTTTACTTAGGATTATGAAAGGGAGTTAAGATCATAAGTCATGCAATCGTAACATAGATTGCAGGGTCCTACAAAATTCATAAATTCATACAGCTAGGCTTTCCCTTCCCTATACCCAATGAGCTAGACACGAGAAGAGGTGATCCAATCACCCATTGAATGTAGCAAACAAAAGCGTGGAAGAGGAGGAACAATGGAGGAGAGGAAGATCGATGGAGAAGAACTGCACATCATTCCAGTCGCACCAGCAAGAACAGCTGAAAGTGGGGGTAAGATTTGATCGGTTTAGGGTTTTTTAGGTTTAGGGTGGGTCGCAAGCAGGTTGTGGGTCTGAAAAGGGCTTTTTAGATGTGGTGAGATGGAATGATCCCACCGATCTCACAATCTTGCATGATGATATCACTTGATATCACCCAATTCCTATTTTGAGTGAAATCGAGAATGCAATAGGCACCCAGGATCATAGTTATTAGAATCTTACAATTCATGATTCAAATCCTACAATTCAATACTATTCAGCTACCTATCAATTCGTATCATAAGATCAATCTCAAATGACTTTGAATCTTACGATACATGAATGAATCAGTGCAATTTTGTATCAACGATTTGTTATTTTTTTTAATTTTCTTTCACCAATTTTCATGAAAGAAATTGAAAAGTCATATAAGCTTAAATTGTTAAATGAAAAGGAATTGAAGGAGCACTTATGAATTTATTCTATTTGATCATTTCACTACTTTATTTGTCACTCACTCATTCAATACATGTACTCTATTTGACTATTTCATTACTGTGTTTCCATTCTTCTAAAATAGCATTCACAAACTGAGATATAACTAATAATTTTGTTTTATGAGACTTATGTTAAGTTGTTTTATCTATTTATAGTTTAAAACTTTTACATTGAACACTATATATCATTTAATCATTGTCTTTGAATCTTACGATTCAATAGAAATTATGATTCACAATTTAAAAATTAACTTGGTGATTCATGATTTGAATCTTGATTTGATAACCTTGCTCAAAATCGTATAATCATACAAACTTACAGGAAAGATTGCAATTTTGACTGCAGTGCTATTAATAACAGATTAAGGCCGTACTTCTTTACTCATCCTTGTTCTTCCTAATATAGACTCTCCTCATTGGAGGTCTGCTAATGGGTTGGAACTTGATATAGATTTGGTACTATCTTTGATCATACTTAATAATATATTAAGTGTGCCAACACTTGGCTAGAGATTCATCATCGGCTGTGACTGAGCTTAAAATTAAAATCTCTCTTCGAAATTGTATATCTGTGAACACATATTATGTTGCTGTAATTTTTTAGTGTACATTATATAATATTTCTCACAAAGATGTTAACATATAACAGCATTACTGAATTTACTGGTGATGATATCAGATGAAAGATTCATTTTCTGCTGCCTTAAATCTCTTTATGTTTTTGTGAGGGGTATATTGCTGCTTTAAATCTTTACTAATCAATAAGTAAATCTTAAATCAGAAAAAAAAGGTCCTACTACAGATTGTGTCTTCATTATAGACTATGGGGTCTATGTTTTTATGCTCTTGTTATTTATTTTGTATACTTACATTGCCTTCGTTTTGTTGTACTCAGTTCCAACAGCAGTAAAAGCAACTCCAGAAAATTCAGTTATGGAATTTGAAGCTAAATCTGGAAGGGATGGAGCATGGTCAATATTTCCTCTATAATAATCTTTAGGATCTTTTGTTGTTTATTTTTCTTCTTAATTATTTTACATTTGTGGATCTGACTTATGGTCTTCGTATTGTTAGGTATGATGTGGCTGCCTTTCTATCACACAGATATTTGGAGACCACTGACCCGGTAATTTAAAGCTAAGATTATTTCTCTTTCTAAGTTTTGTGAAGAAATTAATGAGGCTTTTTGAGATGGTTTTCAATTTCCCTTTCTCATGAGAATATTTCTTTAGCAATTCTGTAATTTTACTGCTTTCTATTCCCGCGTGCATGTCCATATGAATGCTAAGACCAACTACTAAAGTCATGTAATAAAATGTTCTTAGTGGTTGAACCCTAACAAACTCGTTGGAATATATTAGGAGCTATTAGTCTTAATGTTAGGGAGCTTCTTCTTGCACAAGCATTAATAGTTCTTGATACAATTATTAATGTTAATTATTATAGATAATACCGTTTATTTCTAATCCCTACAATTGAGGAGCTATGTTTTATTAGGCATTAGATTTGTAATCAGTTTTGAATTCTAATCCTTCAATATAAATTCAGAAGGGCTGAGAGGAATTCTCTTAAGTAATTACAAGAATTCTAGAGAGTTCAAGTTGGTATGTAGAACCTCCTCTCTGGTCATGAATCACTTTGGCTACCACTGTGAACAAATCCACCAAACTCCCCACTGCCATGAACAATTCTGGCAAAGTTTCTAATAACTGAACTCTGGCAATATGTTAATTCAAAATGGACCTGACTGACCTATACCTGAAAGATCATTTATCTTCCATCAGATGCACCTCCAATTGCTGCCACAAGGTGCTGCACCCCTCAGCATGTACAGCTCATTTGCCACCCTACATGTGTATTTTCAAGGCACTTGTTTTCCTTCTGTTTGGTCTGCCTCCTCTGCCTTCCTTCTTTTATCCATTATATCCCTTGTAAGCCCAATCACACTCATATGAATCTGATTCTTAAGCTTCTAATAGATCAGGGGGAGCTTTACTCAGACTATTAACTAGTGGGAAACTGCTTTATCGCACCATTACCAGGCCAGATATTTCCTTTCTTGTGAGTGTTGAGTCAATTCCTTAACAGTCAATAAGATAGCTGCTAAGATGCAGTAATTCGGATTTTGAGATATATCAAGGGTTCTCTAGGAAAGGGGTTGATTTATGAAAACAAAGGACATGCAGACATTGTTGGTTATGCAGATGCAGACTGGGCAAGTTCCGTTAGTGATAGAAAATATACTACGTATTGTGCCCTTTTTGTTTTTTAGTTTCCAGGCCACTCATTAATGATGCTGTAAGTCTGTAACTATCTTGAGTTTTATCCTCAACTTTTGTGGGAAATATAAACAGAGTTTGTTGTTCGCTTCATCTGATTTTGTTGAGGCTTTTGCCTTTATGTATCATGTAATGGTAATATCTTTCTCCATGTTTCAGGAAGTGCTGGTACGATTTGCTGGTTTTGGACCCGAGGAAGATGAGTGGATTAACATTCGAAAGCATGTCAGGCCACGCTCTTTGCCATGTGAATCATCAGAATGTGTTGTAGTCATCCCTGGCGATCTCATACTTTGTTTTCAGGTAGGAATAGCTGTAGCCAGGTGTCAAAAAGTTAATTTTGATCATGGACATTTGTTTTTCTCTAATCATGTTTTACTTTATGGAACATATTTTTTCCTTATTGTTTATTTACTCTTCATTTTCAACATTACAGGAAGGTAAGGAGCAAGCCCTTTACTTTGATGCCCATGTCCTTGATGCTCAAAGGCGTAGGCATGATGTACGAGGCTGTCGTTGTAGATTTCTGGTTCGTTATGATCATGATCAGTCAGAGGTATCAATTTTCAATAAGATTTTCTCGTGGGATTTTATTTTTTATGATATAATTCCGTCACTTTTTTTTGGGTCTACATAAGATTTTAGTCCCTATAGTTTTTATTTTTGGATATCAGTCAAAGGTATTAATTTTCAATAAGATTTGGTCATGTGGGATTTTATTTTTATGATTTAATTCTGTCACATTTTTTTTTGGGTTTACGTAAGATTTTAGTCCCTGTAATTTTCACTTTTTACTCATTGGAGTTTTGGTTCCCGTAGCTTTTATCTCTGGATATCAATCCTTATAATTTAACTTATTTGGGTTTTTGGTCCTTACTGTTTAGTATCAGTCCCTATATTTTGGATTCATGTGGGTTTTAGTCTCTAGTTTCTACTCTGATATTGATCCCTATTTTTCTTGAAGGTTTGGTTCCTATAGTTTCTACTTATTAAGGTATTGGTTCCTCAGGGATCAAAACCCACATAACTGAATATAGGGACCAATATCCAAAAAAACACACTATAGAGACAAAAACCTAAATAAAAGGAAATTATAGGGAATCATATAGAGCCAAGGTAGCAATTAGTTTAAGTATAAAGATGAATTACAGTTTTGGTTCTCCGAGGGGTAACATGCCATGCTCTTTAAGCACCTTATCCAACTAATTTGCATGCCATATCTATAGATGTTATAAATCTTGCTGTAATGGCTCTTCTATTAATATTTATTGCTTTAAAAGGTTTCCAGATTAGATATAATACCATTTTCTTTTCTGAAAATTATGTTTCCCTGTTAAATCCTTATTTTATGATGGACTCTTTGTTCCTATGGCTATCATTCTTTATGAGAGGATCAATGAATGCAGAATGGCTGCAGAAAGGTGAACTAAAAATTATGTGTGACTGCTTGTTCAGTCCTACTGTTTCACAATGGTGCCATTTGAAAAGAGGCAGAATCATGTATTTTACAAAGCTTCACAAATTTGTTTTAAATTATATAACCGCATAACTGCACTTTTAAAGGTCACTCATTTGATGCATTTTGTTGATTCACCCATCTTGGGTTCTTGCCAGGAAATTGTGCCTCTTAGGAAGATTTGTCGCAGGCCTGAAACCGATTATCGGTTACAGCAACTTCATGCTGTGAATGAGGCAGCACCTGTGGATCAGCAAAAGACTGGCATGGATCCAGCAAATGTTAATGCCATGAGGGCTTCTGCTGAAACAGTGCCAAAGCAGCTGATTGCAGCAAACATTCACATGGAGACACCAGTTTTGCAAACAAATTTTCCTGAAACTATGGTTGTGGATCAAAAGAAAGCTGAAACAAATACTGATGTTCAAGCAGGAAATTCCATCATCACCCCAGGCAGTGCCCCATTTACTAACATCATTACTACAAGCTGTGTTCCTGAAGTCTCTAGTCAGACTCAGAACATGGTTGAATGAAAATAGCTGTTTCATTTTTCCAAACTTGATGAGACTTGAGCACATTCTTTTAGTGTTTTAGAACTATTAACTACCTGGGCAGTTTATCTTCAGCAAACAATGTTTATAAGTGACTTTCTCTAGGTATTTTATTTGAACCATAGAAATTAAAAAGAAAAATGAGGTTATACAATTATCAAGCATATAGCGGGGCATTCTTTTTAGTTGAGGAATGTGTTTTTTTTTTTTTTTTTTTTCTTAATTACACTTTTGCTCTCAAATAGTTTGGTTTGCTTGCGATTTTGGTTCTTTGAGTTTTTTTAGTTAAGTAATTTTATTTTTAAACTTAAACAAATTTATTTATTTTTTATTTATTTTCTTCTTACTTTTGTGTTTTGAAAACTGTTTTCTAAAATTATTCCACACAACTCATCAATCTATTTTTCATTCAAGATCTATTAGGTTTTGAAAATTGTTTTCAAAACAAGTGTTTTAAAATCAAAAAATGGAAATAGTGGAGAGATGTTTTCACATTCTCTTTTTTTGGTTTTCTTCAAGTGTTTTGTTCAAGTGTCTAGGGGACAAACTTTTAAAAAACATAAATGTATTTAGGGGACAAATACTTTCAAATGTGTTTAGGAGACATAAATTTTAGAACACAAAATTGATTTTAAAGGCCATAAACAAAGCAGGTTTTAGTCTCTTCAACATTTTTCTTCTACTTAAAATTTATAAATTCAAATTTTCTATTTCAATATTTGTGGGATTTATGATAAATTTAAGATATGAAATAATTTTAGAAGTTTAGAAGCAATAAATTAGTAAAGTTCTCCTTCTTTCCATCCAAAGATATAGCAAACAAGATTTCCCCGCCATATACCTATAAATTTTGGCTTTGCAAGTGACAACTATTTTTCACTGCAATTTGTATCTAGACATAAAAGAAGAAAAATTCAAAAACGGGGTTGCTTGCTACACTAACCCTCTTAATTTCCGACTAGGCAATTGTTCCAGAACGAGTTTCACACGACCCTAAGTTCAAGTATGGTCACTGGTAATAATTCACCAGGTTGTCTTCTTTGGGATATATCTTCAGAGCCCCGCATTGGATATGAGACTAATTCACTGCTTGAGATAGTTACAGTGCACCTCTACATAAATTTTATGAAACTTCCAATTCTCAGTTTTATGTGATTTTATCCATCTGAGATTAAACTGTATTGATTTTTATAGCTGTTAAAAAATTTTCGTGTAATAACAGTTCAGCGTTATGTAAGAGAGAGCAATAGCTATACCATATACACTTCATTCTCACTCAACTCAACCCTGTATGCAACTGCTTAATTATTGTCTTACTGAAAATGCAAGAGGACAGATCGTAAGTTTAAGCAACATGCTTGGTATTTTTGTCCTTAAATATGTGGTAATTATACACAAATTTTTGGTGAAGACAGGTTTGTGCGAATACAATAAGTATAACTAATTCCTAAATCACACACACACACACACACACACACACATATATATATATATTTCCAAGGATTGAGTTTAAGCACCTCAACTCCATAATTTTCTCCTATTAACAAAAGGAACCTTTAGAACAAGTAGTGACTTCATGAAATATTACTTGCCACCAACATTACTCTTGAAAGTGGCACACCAAAGGGATAAGACGAGTTGACCTATTCCTCCACTTTATCTTCAGCACAGGACTTTTATTATAGTGAATTATTTGAACTTTGATCTTCCTTTGTGCTGCTCAATTTATTATTTGTGAGATTCTCAACTGATGCATTTGATAAGCTTGACTTCTCAATGATTTTGCTTTCAGATTCCTTTCCACTTGACCCTCCCACAACGGAGTCCATGGCAAGCTGGCCAGAATAAAGAAATAAACCAACAGAGTTGATGCCATAGACAAATGTAGCAAGGTAGCACAAGCCATTTATTATTGTCCTGTGAGAAAATATTATATGATTGTTAAATGCCTAACAAAATGAAACCATAAGGCCTCCAAGAGATAGTTATGGAAGCTACCTTATGGTGATTGTTATCTGACGAACCTGAAAAGCAAGTCATTTTCACTGTCAGCCTATCTTGAGCAAGCATAAGAAAGTAATGTGTTAATCAATCATATATGCCTCATCAATCCTATCATTAAGACACAAATACAATGTGTTGCTTGAAAACATCATTATAACTCTGTCTTTGTGTGTCTATATATATATGAAGACAACTTAAAGTCACATAACTATTTTGTAAAGTCATATGCATATGTTCAATATTTATCCACCTTACTCGTATAAAAATAACCCTTCACTTGATACGTCTCTATATATAAAAATGTGGTGTTTTCACTGTACTAACTGCACAACAAAAAGGAATAAGTGAGGACAGAAATTTGAGAGAAAAGGATATGATACTAACTGAGAAATTATCTGAAAGTGTTTGGCGACCGAGAGTAGCCTCAATAGATGTGGTGAACCTGTAGAGAACAACAGCAATAACACCTGCTATAACTGCTCCTAACAATGCTTGATCAGGTGAAGGTGGACTCTTAGCTTTGATGGAACTTGACCTCATAGCTTTCAAGCAGTCCAATGACTTCTTCACTCCTGAAGACCTAAATTTCTAGAACCACTAACCCATTTCATTGAACAATATAGATTGAATCAAAATAACACTTCTCAGAGATATCAGTCTACAAATTAACGCGGACTGCATATCAACAAAATCAAAGGAAATTTCAATATGACTTGATTATTTTAATACAAATTCATGCTTGAAACCCAGTCATCTCTTTCCTCTCAATATATATAGGGGGTCCATATCAATTGAGAACCTTTATTATTTTTTCTCATAAGAACAAGAACCATACATACATAATCAAGATTGGTTTTATTCAATTTTAATGCTAACCATTCATATGCAATGATATCACTAAGAATACTAAGATTAATTATTTTTATGAGAACAGTTATTATTATATTAACAAACTACAACTTTTCATTTGTTGATATACTTCCAATTTTCCAAGCTGTACCTTGCTAGCGAGAGTATAATTAATGGCATTCAGGTGTTCTTTAAAAGGTGTAGAATAGTGTTATAATTTTTTTATTTGTTAGTATGCTTTGAAATTATACTTATTTTTAAAAATAGGTGAAACCTTCCGAATGGTCAATATTAGATATAAAAGTTTTAATTTAAGTGCACAAACAAGGTAAAGGTTTTTTATACTGTGATCTAATCACATATCATCTTTGTATGATATACTAGTATTTTAATATGTATATTGCACAGAATAAATATTTATTTTATATAACTTAAATTTATAATAAATAAATACTTCTGAATATATAAATTATATTATAATTAAAATTTATAATAAATAAATAGTTTTTGAACATATAAATTGTATTTCAAATTTAAAATAAATAATTATTGTAATATAATGTTAATTTTTAATTATTGATATATTTTTTAAAAATATTAAAATTTAATTTAGAATTAAAGATATTAAAAATAATAAATTAAAAGAGATAAAAGGTTAAAAAAATCCTTAAGAACTCTCTCATTGAAGAATAACAGTTAAAAATGCTATCGTTAAAGAATAGTAGCTAAAAACGCTCTCGTTCAAGATAGCTATTCTCATTTAATATATAGGGTGGATTTATTAACTTTTATCATAACTACCTTTAGAATCATCTCAAAAATGATTTCTGATTGCTGAGAGTTACACATGAGAGTTAAATTCTAGATTCTAGATATAAATAAAACTACTATTAAACATTCAATCTTTGATACAACTCCATGCATACATAGTACACGTGTGTGTGTGTGTGGACAGTAATTAAAAATCTAAGAATAGCCAAACATGAGTGGTGACACAAGCACATAATGAAGTAACCTTAAATTCCACGAGGAAGAACAGAGTATACCAATTCTTTGGCACGTTTTGCCCGGCGCTGGACAGAGCGAAAGAAGAAGACAGTGATGGCTCCGGAGAGAAGGACACTGGAAGCAACCTGAATGGTAGAAGGGTCAACTGTGAGAAGGGAAATAGGAATAGAAAAAGGGAGTTCAATGGGGCCTAAGTCTTGTGTTGTGAGTTGTGCTAGCCATGCTGGAGGAATGGCTGAAACGGTTGTGGTGGTGGGTCTGTGGAGAAAATGAAGAGATGGTGAAGGGTGGTGATGGGTGAGTGAGAGGGGAACAGGGAGGGTAGAGAAGAGAAGGTGGTGATGGTGAGAGTGTAACATTGTTGAAGGGAGAGAGAGAGAGAGAGAGAGAGAGAGAAAGAAGGAAATATGGAAATGAATGAATGATTCCTGTTGGTGCCATAACTGAACAAAGACCAAACATAGATTTGGTTCCTGTGTGTGAAAATATCTTCTAGGACTTTGGATTTTGGTGGGGAATGGAAAGGCTCATCTCAATAAGCAAAATATCCCATATCTATTATGGATATTTAGGAAGAAGACGAGGCAACGACATTAATTTTTCTTTTCGAAAAGACTAGAAATTTTAAGATGTGTTATTATTATTATTTTTTCACTATGTTATATGTGCAAAGTTAATTTTCGATATAAAATTTAATTGATCACTTTTAGTAAAGTTTTTTTTCTTAACTATACTTTTATCATTCACAAAGCTTGAACTCAATACCTTATTTTAGGAATCTGAGACTTCCACTAGGACCAACGACAAATGTTTTATAAAACATAAAATAACATTTGTTTATATAAATATTGAAGAATGTAATTAGAATACACTAACATAATAAAAAAAATTTACACCATCATTCAATCATTTATTGTAATGTATGGTAATATTGTTTATTTTATAATAATTACTTTAAAAGTGTTATTCAAAGTATTTTGTTAATTAGTTGATAATGTAAAAAAATTTGTATTGATAATGTATACAAATCTTTATATGTTTACTTGAATGAGAAAAATTATGAATTAATAAAAAAATATAAAACTAATTTTGAATGATAATTTAAAATATGTCTTTACATACTTCATCTATCTGTTCTAAAATTTGTTATACTCTTTTTCGAGCAAGATAACCATCCTTCAGATTCAAATTGTTTCCACTGTCCACATATATCCAAGGTAACACCTCCCAAAAATAATATTAAAGAGAATGCTAACTAATATTTTTAGAATATGTATTCAAAGTATAAAAAAAATGAAAAACTATAACATTTGATATCAATATAATTTTATTATAATTTTTAATATATTTTTATTTATTAATCTCTTGGTTAATTAATATTATTAGGATTTTCATTAGCAGAACTCTAATAATAGTTAATGATCACCAAAGATTCAAAGAAAAAAATTGTAATATTTCTCTAAACTTTATCTATTTATAAATGAATATATTTAATTTAAATTTCCTCTGAATTAATTTAAGTTATGATTGTAATAAATTAAAGTTGGGTCGAGTGAGGTCAAGTTTTATTTAATTTGAAGATTCCAACCTTATCATAATCTAATCGGGTCATCTGATTAAGTATTTTAAAAAATATGAAATGGAATGGGGGAAAAACATAAATAAAAGAAAAAAACTAAAAATATAAAAATTAAAAAAAATATATATCTTATCTCAAAAGTTAGATATAAAAAAGAATAAATAAAAATGAAGATTAAATATCATTAAACACTAAGCATTTTTTTATATTTTAATATGGTCAACTCATATGTAAAATTTCCAAACCAATTGTTTCAAGTTGATATATTTTCAAACCGATTTAATTCGTTAATCGAACTTATCATGATGTTTTTAACTTGAGTCAAGTTGGGTCGACCTAACTCATCATCACTTCTAAGTCACCTTTCACTCCTTCAGTCTTCTTATGTTATATAAGTAAAATGTGCAATTTTAATGATATAATTTAAGAGTTTAATTTTTATACACTTTTAGTGTAAAAGTTTTTACACTATTAACCAATTAAAAATCATGGTAAGTAAGACTTTGAAGGTAATTATTGTAAAAGCTAATAAAATTATCATATATATATATATATATATATATATATATATATTAATTTTGTGATTAAATAACAACATAAAATCTCTTTATACTATTAATGCATAAATTTTTTTCTCATAATTTAATGATTTTTTATAACAAAAGTGGTAAAATGGAAAGACACCCCCAATACTACCAGGCAAATGGCCAATGGCATACTAAGCTACTAGCATAGACCTACTCATAATTTAATGATAACGTAAAGAATAATGTTATCTACATGTATTGGATCCAAAAATGATTTAAGGGGTTAAAAGAAAAAAAATAATAAATATTAAAAGAAGTTAAATCACAGTGAGAGACATTAATGTGTTGATTGTGTTTTTTACTTCCCGTTTTTTGACTCGATTTCATCAATGTTGTCACACAAAATGAAAAACGTGAAAAACTAGGGGTGACAAAAGAGGTTGGATCTATTAGGCCAACCCATTTTGACTCGCTTTTTTAATGGGGTACGTTGGGATTTTCAATTGACTAACCCATTTTGACTCACCTCGCTTGACCTACCAAGAAAGTGGGTGAATGGGTCAACCCGCCAACCTTTTTTTTTAAATTATCAATAATAATCGTTGTTATCATATTATGTGATTTTATTTTTTGTGTCAAAGTTTCAAACTTTTTATGTAAGGCTCTGGCTTGTTGGGCTAGTATTCATTTGAGATTGGAAAATAAAACTTTAATAAATTTAGATTTGATTAAAAGGCGAGTAAATTTTCGCGATTTATGTAATCCTGAGTTCTTATTTTGCAACACATGGAACCTGTTGAAAGAAAAACATTTTACAGTACATTCGTGTAAAGGAAAAATTAAAAGATTGGCCACGTATAATGACCACATCCGCAAGTACTTGATAGACAGTTTATATGTACAAGTATAAATCAACCTGATCATGCAAGTGAGTATATAGTTTCTCGATAATCAATTCAAATTTTAAAATAAAAGCTTAACCACAATGTCGTTATCCGTCAGTACCTAATAACAATTGAATAAGAGATATTAGGAGAGGGAACACACACACACACATATATTTCACATGCATTTAAAATAAAGGTTCCATACATGAATTAACACATTAATAGAATAAAAATAGGTTTACAAAATAGGAGAAATAATACCTAGTAAGTATAGGTACAATCATCTAGAAAACTAACCAACACACACACACACACATAGATATATATTTCACATGCATTTAAAATAAAGGTTCCATATATGAATTAACACATTAATAGAATAAAAACATGTTTGCAAAGTAGGAGAAATGATACCCAGAAAGTAGAGGTACAATCATCCAGAGAAAACTAACCAACCTTAACCTAACAAACCAAAACAACAGACATGGATAGACTACACTACTAGCACACCTGAATCTACCAAAATTGTCATCCCATCACTAGCACTACTGGCTAGGAGGGTAACCACCTTGACCCACATGATAAGACATGCTAGGGTCACTATCATCAGGGGATTCACCATTAGAGTTCCCATCACTCTCACTATCATCTTGACCTTCGTCCATGTAGGTTGCAAACTTAGCAGTGTCCCTAGGAGCTCTCGAGGACCCAACTATCCAAGAAAAGGTAGGTAGGAAAGTGTTACCTTCCTGACAGTCATCCTAGTTTTGCCACCCTTAGGCCTGATGGCTAGAAGGTCATGCTGCCCATCAAGGGCATGACCTCTCCCATGCCCTACTGTAGTAGTAACGACCACTAGGATCTCTACAACTCTCCTCCTTTCTCCCTTAACGAGTCCCCGAGGTCCTGAGGCAGTAAAGGCCCTAAACTTATAGATTTTGCGATCGACAAACATCAACAGGTGCAAGTCATAAACCCACCGCAGAAGCTTGACTAAGGTCATCGTTATTGATGGCTCGTGCTAGAAGGTAACCCTGTCAAAGAATACACTTCTATAGTTCATTCCGTTTAGTTGTTCCCCATGCTCTGTCCACTCTCCGTCTCTTAGGGTGATCCATATGTGACGTCGTCCATCCATTGTTTGCTTGGTGTCAAGCAAGGCCACAACCAAGAAACAAAAGAAAAGGGGGAATAAGATAAACAACCATAGAACTGGATATACCATAAAATCACAGCGCAACAAACTCAAGGGAAATGCCACCTACCA
The DNA here is from genome assembly GCA_004329165.1 of Spatholobus suberectus. Lineage (NCBI taxonomy): Eukaryota > Viridiplantae > Streptophyta > Magnoliopsida > Fabales > Fabaceae > Spatholobus > Spatholobus suberectus. The sequence continues at coordinate 53,318,981 of CM014731.1, read as the reverse complement.
TTGGCAGTAACCCACCCACACATACACATATATATTTACATAAACCTAGGCAGCCCCACAATGACAAGCAATTCATCATTATACTAGGAAATATCAACAAGAATACAGACATGCTAGCACACATCATAATCTCTAGTCTAGGCATTTACTAATTTAGTTTAAGCATACATAACCCTACTACACCACAATCACAGATAAGTTGGTCCACAATGCATAGCATGTTCAAGTCAAGACAATACACAGGTAATGATTCACTGGCAATAACCACAATGGTGGCACTCACATAACAAGGCAAGGAATTAGTAGGGCAATACAAGCACCATCAAGCATAAATAATTGTAGTCAAATTCCACCAGGGGTTAGTCACTTAGGGTGCATGCAATGCGTGGCCAGCTATCCAATCTGTCACTAAGTCTTTCAATTAGTGCATATGATACACAAGGGTACCCATATCCAGAGATTTTGGTTTCACAAATCCTATATGAGGCATTTTACGAACTCCTTATGAAGCATTTCCACCCTATAACTGTTTAGTGGAACTCCAAATAGTAGGTGCACAGTATAGTAACTCCCTATAGGACAACAAACTTGTGTATGAGACATTTTTCCATATAGGCTTAAAAATCCAATAGCATTGTACTCCCTAAAGGATAATAGTGAACTAGATATGTCATGATGCATGATAAATTGTTAAATCTTTCCCTTTATTAGTTGCCAAGATGAGAGGATTGGAGATAAATTTATAGAGAAAAGCTCGTATACCTACTTATTGGGAAAACCTTCTTTTCATAATCATTTTCCTTAACCCCAAAATCATTTATAAACTTGTAAAATCATTTTCAAACTTATAATAGATTTTGAAATATGAGAAATCATTTGGTCGCCAAGTATGATTCAAGGTAGATACTTTAGTTCTAAACTTATATTGAGGCAAAACTAGTAAAATATATGTATGTTTGGATATATAAGGGATATCCAGACTTCATGCACAAGTTTAGACATCAAACTCATTGAAATGTAACTTTATAGAATACAAACCATGACCATTTCAAGTTTGGAGAAGAAATATCAATAGTAAACTTTTGGAATAGCCAATTTGGGTAAGGAAAATATTAAAGTTGGAAAATACAGAATCTTTGGCCAAGGTTTCAAAAGGGCTTTCTCAAAAATATTAAGAATCCATTGGATTCATCTCAAAACTATGCAGCCACATAGGGTGTTATAAATGCAGTCATGAAATTAGTCTTAAGGCAAAAAATATAGGATTTAAGTACAATCTCCATCATCGTCTTGGGTAATTTTATATCAAATTCTATATCATGCAATTAGGGTGAAACCAACAACCACAAATCCAGTTAGGTGTTTATTTCAGACTACATTTATAGGGAAAGTAGTACAACATTCACAATTAGAGAACTATGCATAATCAATACCATCCATGCTGGATTTTCATTCACACAGAACACGCTATAGTGAATAATTCATCAAAATTCACACATAATTCAAAAAAATACAAAATTAGTGGCATTCAAAAGAAGACATACCAATATTTATGCCTACCAAAAGGCTTTAACTAATTCAATATAGTGCATTTCCATCAATTTACATAATTCAGGTCATGAACAAAGTTGCAAAATAACAAGCATACAAGTAGCCTTTTCAAACAATGCACTTTGCACGTACTTAGGCATCACTTTGGCACTTGTTCTAGACAAGGATTGGGCTCATCTAGGTCATGCTAAAACATGGGTGACACCTAAGGATCATGTCTTATGCCTCTCATGTCATAAATTCACACGTACATTGCAAACGTAAAATCTGCCCTGGCATTTTGACTTATCCAACCAATTTTAGTAGGAAAAACACTAAAATTTGTAGAAAATTCCAGTTAAGGTGAAACCAATTGCATTTGGAAGATAACATGTAAGGCCACAAGACCACCAAAGGAACTTACCTAATTCTTTTTTACATTAATACTAGTTTTAAAAACAAGTTAGGATGTCCTACAAAGTGAGGTTCTAACACATCTCAGCATAGTTTTGAAATTCCAATTTCTTTTAGGCTTAGACATAGGAAGGGACTTGGGCAAGGTTGATTTTAGTCACCTTTAAGGTGAGTAAAAACAGGGGAAACAAAACCATTTTGTGATTCAAGCATTAAACCTCATAATTTAACTTAAACAACAAATGAATGCAAATCTATCCTACACCCAAACATGTTTGATATGTCTTACCAAAATATTCTAGAAAGCCTTAAAAATTATGGGACCAATTGGTTTATAAAGAGGACACTTAAAACTAGGTTCCCACCAAAGGATCTATCTTAATTCAATTAATGTAGTTCACATGAGATTTTCAAAGATAGGACAGATGCTATACAAAATTTAGGAGCCACACTTAGCAGAGTTTTGAGCCTTTAGGTAGTTTAGAATTGTATTTTATCATTAGTTATAGATGAAATTTATATGTTTGTTTCGAATGTATTTAGAAGGTAGTTTAGAATTAGTTGTAGAAAAAAAATGTATATGTTTAGAATGAATTTAGGCAGTTTACAATTGTTTGAAGTGTGTTTAGGAGGTACTTTAGCATATAATTATCTTTTAATGCATATTTATTGATGAAATTTCGAATTTAGCATATTTAATTATCATTGAACTACTTGTTTAGGTCTGTTTGTAATTTATAGGTTGGGAAATTCATAAAATGACAAAATATTAAAAAAATGACTTTCTACATTTGTTAAAGCCTCAACTGATATGAAAAGTCACCTTTCTACATATAGAAATTGACTTTCTACATCGGTTTAAGCTATAACTGATGTACAAAATTGTACATCAATTATAGCTTAAACCGATGTAGAAAGTCACACCTTTCTACATCGGTTCAAGTTGGAACTAATGTAGAAAGCGTTTTTTACGTCAATTCTTAGTCCAATGTAATAAAGCCCCACTTTTTACATCGGTGCGATCTATATCAGTTTAAGAACAGATGTAAAATCCCCAAAATAACTGATGTTGAAAGTGTTTGCTCTAGTAGTGAGTGTTATAGACTTCAATGAATGTTTGAAATGTTTAGTATTATTTAATGTAGTTTTGTACAAATTATGAACTATATTTATTCAAATGTGAGAAATAATTATTGTATGTGAAGTGTATATATGCACACATATATAATTATATATGCATACTAACACATATGATAGATGAAATGATTTGTATTTAAGAACTCAAACAATGAAGAATGATCTTTGTTTGGTCCCTCTAAAATTTTCCTAATTTAGTTTTAGTCCTCCAAAATATTTGTGTCCTATTTTCGTCCCTTTAATTTGGAAATACTCCATTTTTAGTCCTCAAAGTGGTTATAATTAACATTTAATGGCGGTTATAAACTGTTAGAAAATGCACTTTAAGGACCAAAAGTGATGTATTTTCAAATTTTTTTAAAGGACTAAATTTGAATTTGAGAAATTTTAGAAAGACCAAAAACGTAGTTTACCCTTTTTATTTTTATTTATTTTATTTCATTTTATACTCCCATGGTTCTTTCGATATTATAGTTAAACACGGAGGTAAGAAAGGTTTGGTAAGTTTCAATTTGTAGATAGGATTTACTTAGAATAAGTGGGTTGAGTTATCTACTATAATATGTAACTCTTGTAATCCATTTGTTCCATATGATTAATAAAATGAGAGTTTTTGGTCTAAAAGTAATGTGCATGTCAAAAACAAAAAGGCAAAACAAAGCAAAGGCTTCTAGACAATGTTGGAAGATTGTTACCTCGAGTACGTAGATTTTAATCTGGTCGGGGTTTGAGATAAACAAGCAAAAGTTCATCAAAATGATGAGGCAATAAGCATCACTGTTGGAAGATTGATACCTCGAGTATGCGAATTTTAATCCGGTTGGGATTTGAGATGAACAAGCAAAAGTTCATTGAAATGACAAGGCAATAAGCATCAACGTTGGAAGATCATTACCTCAAGTATGTAGATTTTAATCTAGCTAGGGTTTGAGATGAACAAGCAAAAGTTCATCGAAACAATGAGACAATAAGCATCAATGTTGGAAGGTCGTCACCTCAAGAATGTGAATTTTAATTTGGCCGAGGTTTGAGGTGAACAAGCAAAAGTTCACCAAGATGACGAAGCAATAAGCATCAACATTGGAAGGCTGCTACCTCGAGTATGCAGATTTTAATTCAGCCGAGGTTTAAGATGAACAAGCAAAAGTTCATCGAGGTGACAAAGGCACAATGAAAAATAAAAGGCACAATGAAAAGCATAAAACAAAAATAAAGCAAAAATAACAAATAGAAGCTTATTAAAGCAGCAATACAAAGTATTAAGCTACCTTAGACACAAAAACTAGATGTAACAACACAAAAATTGTTAATTGAAAGACACAAATATGAAAACTAGCATCGCAAAAGAAGAAAAAGAAAAGGCGTGATAAAAAGCAATAAAAGCAGCAACATGGAAAGAAAGTATTATACTTTAGGCACCATAAACATCAACAAAAGGAATAAATTGTTCAAGCCAACACATAGGCCAAATCAAAGTCAAGCATTACAAAAGTAATTGTTGTTCTGGCCCTTCAAGCCTTTTTTGATGTAGTGGTGGTAGCATCTTCAATAGCGACAACATTGTCTGAGTTATCATCAGTATCAAGATTCACTACCTTGGGTTGAACTTGTGGTGTTGATTTAGGAGTTAAAATGAAACCATCAGCAAGGAGTTTAATAGTATCTTTGTCAATCTCCTCAGCAACCACATTAGTTTGTTCTTCAACAACCTCGGTAATAGGTTCTTCATTAGTCTTAATATTATGCTCCGTTGAAGTCTCGATACATTAATCATCAGGGTTTACCTAGACCTCCGAAATAACAGGTTTAGAAGGGACCATTTAACCATTGAACAAAGCATGCCACACACCGTTAATAATTTCACATTCCCAATTGGCGGCATCCAAACTAATGTTACAAGCAAGAAGATAACGAACTTAATTAATAGCATTTTCAAAAGATTCTTGTGTGGTATCCATCCAATTGTAATGCATCTTCTTGTATTCACTGTTAGAATGGGCTAAGTCGACTTCTAGCTTTTCCACCGTAGCCTGTAGATTCTCAACACTAATGTCTAACTCTAAGTTTTTCAGCTCCAATTAGCACACTTGGCCGCAACACCTTCAGTGCTTTCTCTTTTTTTTCTTTTTTTTTTCCAATCTTGTCCTTTCTAGGTTGTTGGTGGCAAGTGTTCATTCAAGCCCAGTCACTAGAGTGGCCACCTTTTTGCCAGCTTCTTCCTTTGCTTGCTAAGCTCCCTCCTCAGCCTATTGTTACTGGGATATAGTGGCGTCTTTCTCAGAAACAATGCCCAAAGGATCCTTTCCACCACACATCTTACTTAAAAGAACAAATTGGTGGCAATCTAGGACAACATGGTTGATTAAGCCTTCCATTCCTCCCAAGCCCTTTGTAAATCCCGCATTTCTTTGTAAATAACCAACTCTACAATAAGAAAGCAGCCAACAAGAATTTGTTTCTCCATTTCTTAACCATTAAAATTTTTGCCTTAGCTAGATGTTGAGGGACTCACCACCAGAAGACATGTTGGCGAGAAGAACCACGAGGCTTGTATTAATCGCATTAGTAGCGCCAATATTGATAGGAGGAACCTCGATACTCTTGTCTCAGATGACAAGAGTTTGGTAGGAAGGAGGAACAATAACTTTATTAGTCTTGGGTTTCTCAGCCATAACTCTTTTTTGTTTGTCTCCCATCATCTTTGGACCTTTCTTTCCCTTTTCTTGAGGATGTTTGCCTTTGCTCCTCCTCCAATCTCTTCTATTCCCGAGCCATAGCGTACTCAGCCATCTTGAATTTTTCCATGTTAGCTACAATGTAAGAAATTTAGAAAGCCTCAAGAAAGACACTTATTAAGAGAAAGAAAAAAAATAACAAGAAAATGCAAAATATGCAAACAACAAACCTATAACAAGTCGATATTTAGTGGGAGCAGTATCGGTAAGTAATTTACAAGGGATCTAACCTTAGACATTACTGGCCAGATCCCTGAGATGATCGCGAGCTCTAAGCTTTTTTGAAGCAACAGCAGATTCATGAGCTTGATACTTAGCCACATCTAAGTAATAATGGTCATAAGTCCAATATAATAGAAAACAGGGTTCATTTGCATTCTCACCTGCACCCTGAATAATAAATAGGTTATCCCAATTCTATGCTCTTGGATGAAGAAAAAAGTACTTATCCTTATAATCTTTATAAGAGAGTCTTCAAAACTCTTCTACAAGTTTTGGTTTCTGATACCTTGGATAGAAATCACAAAAAACTTGTTCTTAAGGGTTTGACGAATCGGTGCAAAAAAATGACCTAACAAGTTCTAAGTGCAGATAAACCCCTCCCTATTACAGAGAAGCTCAAAGGAAATAATAAAACTCCAGGAATTCAGATGAAGTTAGGAAGGACAAACTCACAAAAAATTCAATACCAAGATTTGGAATTCAGTAAAAGGCAGTCTAACCTCAAGATATTCAAAGAAAGTCAGGTACATTGCCAAGAAATCAAAATACATATATTTGACTCAGCTTCCTCTAGGGGGCACCCAATATTCTCGTTCCACCCTTGGCAACATATCCTTCTGTCATCTCTAGGCACCTCTACATCCTAAATCCCGACATCTTCATTACCGGTAAGATTGATGTGCTGAAATAAGTCAACCAGCATCCTCTAATTTAAACAAGACTAGGTCCCAGATATTTCTTTATCCACCTAATTTACATTCCCAAAACCTCTTCAGGACCATGAGGTAACTTGAGTGATTTTAGATGATTGCGACAAATTTCAACCCTTTCAGGACAAATTTGATCCTCAAGTGGCACTAAGACATGCTCCAAAGGTTCAACCATAGTAGGTCGCTCTGCCCTTCCCGTACTGTCTGACTTAGTGTCACTAGCCTGGACAATATATGTGTCATGACAACTAACATCACCACCAAAAACGGTTCCTTTTTCCCTTCTTGAGGAAGCCATAGGGGCAACCAAAGACATGGCCTCTAGCGCCCCTACGATCACTAGAGGGCCTTCTACGGCCAATAAATGGAGATGCAGAGTTGATTGGAGGCCTTGAATGACTGGTGGAAGCTACCTGACCATGGCCGTGACCACCGTGACTAGAAAATGGAATGTTCAACTAGTGCAAGGGCATCTTCGACCAAAAAAAAAAACCAAATATGGACAACAGTACAAAGCAAAGGAAAAGACGTGAATTAAATAAAGTTCAAAATAAAAGAAGTTACCTTTAGTAAGGATGAAAATGAATGCTTGAAGAAAGTCAATGGAGAAAATGCAAAGAAGCTCGCTAGAAGAACAACGAAAGCTTGTCGAAAATCGCAATACACAACAAAAGTTTTGCACAAAGGTAAAAGTGTAAAATGATTTTGAATTGGCCCTTTGGTTTTTTATATGAAGATAAATTGGGCTAAATCCAAACCTAACGATTTCAAGCAATTTTTGAATTTTGAAACTATTAACAACACACGTATGCATGCTACGCTTAACCCGAAAGCTGACGTCTTTTCGCCTAAAACGAAATTGACTTGGGGACAAACAACTTGTGACACCCTTTCACATTAGATATAACTCGTGCTAATTTAATAATTATATTTTGAGTTGATGAAAATGCAAATATTTTTTTTTTCATTTTGATTTGCGCTTGATTGTCTTTTTGAAACTTTTAAAGTAGAAAAACTGTAAGAATAAAAGAATTTGGTAATGGTAGAAGAAGATAAAAAAGATAAGGTCCACACACACACACACACACACATATACATCATAGTACATCATGGTTTCGCAAATACATACCAGTCAACTGAGATACAAAAAATAAATAAATGGGATACAAGGAAAGTCAAAATGTATATCCAAAATAGACACTATCTAACCCCTCCCCCCCCCCCCCCCCCCCAATATATACATTAAAAGAGTCCTATTCAGAGTAGTGTCAATCTACCTTATCCTGTATATATATAAAAAAAAAGGCCATCAGACAGGGCCTACAAATCCTCATCAGTGTGGGAGTGTCCTTTGAGTCGTCTACTATGGGTACCTCATGAGGTGACCTGGGTCCATAGGAGGAAAATGATGGGGAAGTGTGCCACCCATTAGCCATCCCCACCTCGTAATCAACCATAGGGGAGTCCATGGGAGACTCAGCTAAGACCACCTCCATAGGTGATCCATCATCCTTTGTTAGTATTTATCCATTTGCAACTAATGCCTTTACTGCTACTAACAGCTTAGGGAGAAGTGGGTGTGCATTCATAAAGGGTGCAGCGAATGGGACTGTTGGATCCTCAGGAGGTGATGACAGAGCAGTACATGCATGGTAAAAGTTTGGTAGCGGAGTCGTCGCCAGAGAAATCAATACAACAAAAGTCATAGGGGCTGGGGCATAGGTACCCCTGGGATAGGAGACGAAAAGGTAATAAACATGAGGCCAATGTAGGTAAGATAGTCAATGTCCTCATGATATACTCGTGTCCCTTCATCATGATACTCTATATGTAGGTTAAAGAGAACTGGCATCGCGATCTTCATCAACCACAATTAGTCATGCATGAAAGAAAAAAAAAATAGAGGAGTGGGGTGATTTTCTCCTTAAAATCCCTTTCAAATAGATGGTAAGGTATTCTACCATTGATATAGATAAAACACAACTAATAATAATAAAGTAGGGGAACCTAGGGTTTTATCTAAGTCATACTACTTATGACTCTGTATGAATCCATACTTCCCATGTGAGTAATAGTTCTCAATAGAACCAAAAAGTAATTGGAAGTACATATACCTCTCTCAACATCATCACATGGTACAATCCTCATCATCATTGAGGAATAAAGCAACAACTCAGACAACCACTGTCCTATATAGAGGTATACTCTTACACTTATCCTGGAATGCAGGGCAGTTGTCAGGATTATGAAGCTTGACTAAGTGAATATCCCGGCTCAAAGGCACTACCCTTACCATTGGGACCTTCACTGCTCGATACCTTACCCCTAAGACCTCCGCAAATGGGTCCCTACCTTTCATTCCTTAACATACTAAACTGTGGCTTCCCATGCAAGGTGTCATGTCACTGTATGTCCTTTGCATCACCCTTCTCACTAACTTATCATTTTCTTACTCATCACTTTTGACTTTGAGCAGAGATTTTTCCTAGTCTTATTTCACTTGAGTTCTAATACAATCTCTCTCTAATGTCTCTACCTTTTATTGCAGAGACTTAGTCTATAATTATTTCTCGGTATAACTAATTTAAACTATTTACACAATGGTAATCTAACGATTTATAATTCATAAATCATGTATCTAAGGAAAAACAATTAATTAAATTTCTAGAAATAAGTGGTCTATTTTAAGTACCTAATTAAACTTTTAATCTTATTTGATGAGACTCTATGGCTAATTATTTATTAATAATCCAACCATTGAGTAAATGAATTTTTATTTAGTTTAGATTCTTAGGTAGTTAAGAAAAATTTGAACTAAATAATTGAATTTTTAAAGAAAACTTAGTTATTTTTATTGAGACCAAGTTTTTCTTAAGCATTATCTAAGCTTCATAGTTTAATTTAATAGTCCAAGACTATCTTATCAATTTGGACAAAATTATTCTTGATTAGTTCTTAAAACTTTCTTAAAAATTCCAAGTGTAAATTTATTCTAAATATTATAGTTACCTTTATTTTACTAAATTTCATTTATACTAAGTGAAAAAAAAATGATACTAGCTTATTAATTTAAGAAAAAATCTTAACCATTTATAAGTTGGCTATCCATTTCTCAAGGCTAATTGATTTATCACTAAGATTGGATCAAATTTCCCTTTTTCTTTTTAAAAAGCCGAATGCTCTCTCTTCCCCCCCCCCCCCCCCCAAAACTACCATGATTTTAATTCCTTATCTTAGCAAGCTCAAAAACTAATTTTCTTGTTAGTCTTAAGTATTAAAAGAAACCATGGTTCTTAAAGAAAAATCCCCTAATCTTAGTTCTTTCATTAAATTGTTAACTAGTTGGTTAGGCAAAAAGAGAGAGAGAGAAATGATGTTTATGAATTAACCAAGGCCAACCAAAAGAAAATTTTATCAACTTGTTCCTCTCTCAATTTAGAGGCCGTGAGCCTAAGTTAAAAAAAAAAAAAACCAAAACTTTCAAAATTTTATTTTCACATAGATTACTTTCTCAATCCTTTTAACAAGTCACAAAATTTTTCTAATTCTTTCCTTCACAATTTGAAACCGTGGATCTTCATTAGGCAAACAAGGATTTCAAACTCTTTTAACAACACACCATTAGTCATCCATAACAAAATTTATCAAGATCTCCTTTTTATCAAGCAAAATCGTGAACTTAAAGAAGCCAAACCAAGGGTTCAAAATTTTTTCCTTCTAACTCTTTTACTCTAATCCATCAATATCAATCATAACAATCAATATTTTGTTAGAAATGTGTTAACATTTTAACAACCCACAATAGGAAAATCAGCCACCATTTTAATCAATATAACAACATACAATAACAACAATATATCAACATGTTAACAAAACTAGAATGGGTAGTTGGGGGAAAACCCACCCAAACCACCTATATGAAAGTAAGAAAGGAACAAGCCCCACTCCCCCCTTGTACCTCACAAAATTTGCTTGGAGTAGAGGAGGAAGATGATGACTCAAAGTCTCTTGGATGGAGGTAGTGGTGGTCCTTGAGGATGAAGGATGAAGGATGAAGGTTGATGGTGGAAGCTTAAAGATGGCGAGTTTGTGGTGTATTAATAGGGGAAAAAAATTGATGGTGAGGGGGCTGTTGGGGCAGTTTTGACCAGCAATAAGGAAGGAGAGGAGTGACAAAATCTGTCCCCAAATTGCTCTATTTATAGAGGGAGGGAAAACTTAGGTGTCATTTGGATGATGTCACACAAATGACATCATCCAAGGTGATGTCATTATTTTAAAACATGTGAAAAATGTGAGGTTCAATTTAGTCCTTGTTAGTGCAAAGGTTTCTCTGCATTGCCTTGCAGAGGTTTCTTAAGTCTCAACATTCAATTTTAATTTTATCGGCTAATTCACTTGTTATCGCTTAAACTTTAGTAAATTAGTTTTAATATCAAATTAATGAATTTTTATGTGAAACTTGATACACATATTATTTTCTATTTAAATTTAATTTCCAGAGATAAAAATTAATTTTTATTAATTTTTTTTGAATTTTTATTTATTTAAATAATATTTTTGAGTTAAAAATTCACATTAAATCCATTTTAACTCAATAAATGTCAATTTTTTATGGAAATTATAAAATTAAATATTTTACCTAAAAATGAACTAAGATTATCATTTTCACCATTTCTAGATATCAAACCAATACTAGTTTAGCTTAGTAGATAATTAGAGACGTTTTGGTTATTTTACACAAGAATTTTAAAAAATTCACAAAAATTTTCAAAATTATATTTTAATACATATGACATGATTTTAGGCTCAAATTGATATTTTATTGTCAATTGAATCTTTTTCTCATGTAAACCTTTTGTGCTAAGAAATCAAGATGTAATATTTTCTAATTTTTCTAGGCTCCGGCTCAAAAAAATTATTAAAAATTACTATTAGATAGTTCTTGAAACTCTGAATGCAATTGTAGGAAACGAAAATTTGAGATTCTTTCCCGATTTTTCAGAAATAAAATATCAAATATTAGAAAAACAACTATAAAATTAAGGTAGGGGTGTTACATAACCTACCTTCAGAAGTATGCTTTTAACTTGGTATTATCAAAGACAATATCAACTTGGGAGCAACTGTTCAAAGGATAGGACCATCCACCCTTATACTTTTAAGCTAATATTGTTTTTCTTCAGCGATACTGACTTGAGGGCAACTACTTTACAGGTCACTTCGACCTCTTAGGCTTTTAAGCTGGTATTGCTTCCCTCAAGCAATACCGACTTGGGGGCAATTGTTCTGGGGGTTATCTCAGCCCCTAAACCCTTAAGTCGCTTCACTTAAGTGATTGCCTTAAGGGCACCTCTTAGCAACATACAACGGTATTGAAGGCTACGGTTACCCTTAAGTTACCCTGGACAAGTCGTGCTTGATGAATTTAACATATGTGGCACCCAAACGCACATAGCCATGTGGCGTCTTAACTACCCTAATGACTTTTCCCGGTAAGAACTCTATATATAAAGGACTCCACACACTAGGTATGCATCATTCTCTCACTCTTTGATCATATTTTGACTTTGGCATCAGAGTCCTTGTAGGTGCCACCATCGAAGACGTCCAACCACCATTGTGACAGCTCACCAGAGACCGAGTTCTACTACTATCGTGTCCAACCACACAACAGATATCATTATTGCTTGTTGTAGTTTTCAAGAGGAATTTTGTTGGTTTGTCACAAGTTTATTAGTTTCTGGTGGTATCACTATTGTAGAAAAGGCTTTTTAAATCGGTTTTACAATCGATTTAGATATAGGCGGTATAAAAAATATAATCATTTTAAATCGTAATTTGAACCGAGTTAAAAAAAAAAAATTAACTCGGTTATGGTGATAACCGAGTTAAAAAGTTTAGTGTTATGGTCATCACATTCTCAAGCTTCTGTTGGCATTCACCACCAATAATCAACATTCTTGACGTGCTTCATCTCCTCCCTAGCGGTGCCAATCCTCACGAGCAGCAACTTTGCAATCTTGATCTTTTGGTCCACGAGCCTTTCCACCAACACCATCTCGCTCTTCGCAACCACGAACACAAACAACACGTACTCTAGCAGCTTCTTGCGGTCCACCATCTCCAAAAACAGGTAGTCCTTCCCGTCGACATCTACGGAGCATTGAGGGCGCATGGTGGTGATGACGACAAAGTGGAGGCAGCGGTGGGACTCGCAGATGCGTGCGATGAGGGTGTTCTTACCGATGCAGCTAGGGCCGCTAATGACAATGATAGGGGGTGGGGTTGGGGGAAAGGGGCTCAGAGCTGAAGGGGGAGCCCAAAGAAGCTAAGGGCGCGAAGGAGGTATGGGCATTTAGCTTTCTCCAAGGTGGGGGGGGGGGGGAGGTTTTTGGGTGAGGGAGTTGAGAATGGTTAGGGGGAAGAAGTGTGGGGGTTGGGGGATTAGTGGAAGACGAAGAACAGAGGGGCATAGTAGCCTTACATGTTTTGTAAATCGATTGATACGTAAACCGTTTTAAAATGTCTAGTAAATTTTAAAATTTGAACCAGCGTGCACCTTTTTAAATCTGTTGCAAGAAAACCGATTTAAAAAGCTTTCACTTATTTATAGAAATGCCACCGCGTTTTTTTTAAATCGGACTCGAAAAAATCAATTTAAATTCCTGATTTAAAAACTGTTTTTTGTAGTAGTGTATACTGTAGAATGTAAGAGATATCTCTCTCCTATTTATGTTTATTTGAGATAATTTGTATACTATATACTCTATCCTATTGAACCTTGAGTAGTGATAAACATACATCCCATTTTTGGGATGTTTGAGTAGAAATAAGAGAGGTAGAGAGAAAAGATAAATGAAGAGAGAGAAAAAAAAATAGATGTGACAAATACTATGATGGAGAATGAAGAGAAAAATAGAAGAAAAAAATAATAAAAGTGAGATAAAAAAAAATAGATGTATGTCAAATATTTTCCTTGAACCTTTATTTCTTTCTTTCCATCTTTTTATGTCCATCACTTTTTATGTTATATTTTATTCTTTCTTCTTATCACTAATATTTTTACCCTAATCCCCTCCAAATTCTCTCTTCCTATCTCTTATATTTTCACGCCCAGTCCAACCCATTTTAGATCGTAAAATATCATAACTGATTATAAAAGCTAAAGTACAATAATAATAATCCGTACATTTTTGCCACCCCTTTAAAACCAATTGGAATTGCGTATCATGACCAGGTAAACAAGAAGCAAACAACAAAGCCTCCCAAAATGGCCGCAACAACAAACACCTCCAACCTTCTTCACATAGCCATGTTCCCATGGTTTGCCACGGGTCACATGACTCCATTCCTCCACCTTTCCAACGAGTTAGCCAAAAGGGGCCACAGAGTCACCTTCTTGCTACCCCAAAAAGCCCAACTCCAACTCCAACACCTCAACCGTTACCCTCACCTCATCACATTCCACACTCTCACCATTCCTCACGTATAAGGCCTCCCTCATGGCACCGAGACAGCCTCAGAGATACCCATTTCCTTAAACCACTTACTAGCCATAGCCATGGACAAAACCCGTGACCAAGTGGAACAAACACTTGGTGCAACAAAGCCTGATTGTATACTCTATGACAATGCTTATTGGGTACCCCAAATAGCCAAAAAATTTGGCATCAAAACCATTTGTTACAACGTGGTTTGTGCTGCCAGCTTGGCCATAGTGCTTGTGCCAGCAAGGAATGTTCTCAAAGACAGGCCCATTACCGAGGAAGAACTAAGCCATCCACCAAAAGGGTACCCTTCATCCAAAGTAGTGCTTACTGGCCCTGAAGCAAGATCATTGTTGTTCATTTCACTACCCTATGGTGAAGGCAACATGACATTTTATGATCGCATAACAACGGCCTTGAGAGAAAGTGATGCTATAGCCATCAGAACTAGTAGGGAAATTGAGGGTAACTTTTGCGACTATATTGGAACACAGTATGGCAAAAAAGTGCTTTTGACTGGGCCAGTGTTGCCAGAGGAAGCTGAGGGGAAGTTAGAAGAAAATTGGGCTAGTTGGCTTGATGGGTTTGCAACTGGGTCTGTTGTGTTTTGTGCATTTGGGTCTCAAATCAACTTGGAAAAAGAGCAGTTTCAGGAGCTTTTGCTTGGGTTTGAGCTTTCAGGGTTTCCCTTTTTGGTTGCTCTCAAGACTCCTAATGGGTGTCAGAGTGTGGAAGAGGCACTGCCTAAGGGATTTGAAGAGAGGGTGAAGGAGAGAGGGGTGGTTTCAAGGGGTTGGGTTCAGCAGTTGTTGATCTTGAAGCACCCATCTGTGGGGTGCTTTGTGAACCACTGTGGTTTTGGGTCTATGTGGGAGTCTTTGATGAGTGACAAACAGATAGTGCTAGTGCCACACCTTGGGGACCAAGTTTTGAACACTAAGTTGCTGGTTGAGGAACTTGAATTGGCAGTTGATGTGGAAAGAGGGGAAAACGGGTGGGTTTCCAAAGAGAGCTTGAACAAAACCATTAAGTTGGTGATGGATGGAGATAGTGAGGTTGGTGCTAAAGTGAAGAAGAATCACATGAAATGGAAGGAAACTGGGGGCACTCCAGAGCTAATGAATGGTTATATTGATAGGTTTGTCCAAAATCTTCAGGATTTCTCTATCTGTGATTGAATATATATATATATATATATATATATATTTTAAAGTGATGGAATCAACCCTGTGTCCAGCTATTGAAAATGAAATTGTTTAGAAAACAAGAAAGAGAGAAAATATCTAAAGTGTAATGCTCTAGTTAGCTTGTGACTAGTGTAATTTTTGTCTCTAATAATGTTATTTTGTGGTTCATTTGGTACTATTTTAGAAATAAAGGAGTATTGTATTGATTCAATAAATTTGTAATTTTTATTCGAAAAGTTTGTTCTTTTATTTAGTATATATTTAGTTAGCTTATTTTGAAAAGATAATTATTTATTTTTTTACTAATTTTATCATGAGAAATTTTAAAAAAATATATAATTATTCTTCCAAAAGCATTCTTTGCTAAACATTCACTTACAAGTTTGTTTGTCTTTAATTTTTAATTCATGGATCTAGCTATAACCTTTTTCATAAGTTTAATGCTTTCTTGATTAATGAATTCGTGTTTATAAATATTATTCTAGGTTCACTATCATACTATTTTAATTGACTTTTTAACTTTGTATGAGTTTATGATTTTTCTGCGTGAGTTTAAAAATTTTTATATAAAAATCATAAGATTAGTTAAAAATCATAAATTTATTTCTGTGAGGACATAAACGAATGAAGACGTGAATATTTCAGGTATTAACTTTAAATTAAAATGGAAGATAAATTATAAATGGCAATATATCAAGTAATTTAGCTGCTGCAATGTGAGGACTTAAATGAATGTGAATGAAGATCAAATGTGACGAGAACGAATTGAGGAGGGTAGAATGCAAGAAAAAAGGGCACGTGATTTTTTTAAATTGGGTTTTAATATCGTCTATTAGAATTTTTTTTAATTGTAATTCAAATGATGAAATTAATAGTTCTCATTTCTTGTTATAAGAAATATCTTCATTTGAAACACCTCATATATAAGAGATGTTCTCAAGTATGAAAATTTGACCATTAAATATTTTAAAACTTTACTTTATAATAAAAATATATTATATTAATAAAATTTATTAATTGAAGTGTTAAGATCTCATATAGTGATATGACAAGGGAGGGTCCTTATCCACAAGTAGGAATGTGCATAACCTGACTTGTCCTTCTTACCCGGCTCAGCTCGAGGTTAGTTTTGACGAGTTCAGATTTTAGAAATTAGATCAGATGTATTTTGAGGATGAGTTTGAGTTGTGCTTTGAATTGTCTCAACCTAATCTAATGTCTTATATTTTTTTAAAAAGTCTAAATTTTTTGAACAAATATATATAAATAATAAATTTTTATTTAATAGATAATATTTTGTATAATATGGTATTATATTTATAATAATATTATTTATTTTAAAATATATTTCGTAAAATATCTTAATTTAAGTTTTATAAATCTTTTATTTTATGATTTAACTATACACAATATTAAGATTGATATATTACAATAAGTTAGATTGACTCAATTTTATACCTAATTTACTAAGTCTTGATCAATTCGGATTCACATTCAAGCAAATAATCTTAACAAATTTTCAGATTGAATAAAGACAAAAATAAACCTGTCTTGATCCATCTCCAACTCACCCCTGCCCACAATAATAATACCTCATTAAACAATCTTGGGGGTAGGTAAACTTATTGAAAACAAAAAAACAATAAATGAGACCTTCCCTTTTACGGGCAGAGATGGATACAGATTTGACTATTTTAAAATTGGGTGCGTGTAACATGATGGCGGTATGGTCCCTGTTGTGACTTTATTATTCGCTATAGCACACTTGTCAAATCCAGGATGAAGCGAGGTATGTATGTATAAGTGTGTATTTGGTTTATAGTTGAAAAAGTGAAGTTTGGTTGAATTTAATTTTGTAAAGTTAAGTGTAGTTAAAAGTAAGTTAAATGTAACTTAATTTATGTTTTGATACTTTTATTCTAAAAGTACTTTTATCAAAATGGAAACTTGTTTGGATGAAATTAATGAAAAGCACTTTCAAGAAATTATAGTCTTGTATCTTGTAAGTTGTAAAGAAATTTCGAACAAATACAGAAATTATTCTGCATGAGCTGCAACCCACAATCAAATGCTACTAGAGGAGCAATTATACAAGGTCTTGTATCTTGAATATTTGGTAGGTGAGGAGTAAATGTTGTCCGTTATAGGTTGTTGAAAATTAAAACCTGTAATTAATGAGTCCAACGAATAAGCATTCAACGGAAAAGCATCTCTATGCTTTGGGTTGAACTGGCTTTCAGACGAGAATGCGGTTCAACTCAACGGAAAACAAGCATCGCCAAACATGTGGGCGCAGCGTTCAATGGCCAGTGAACGTCTGTTTCGTTATCTTAACGGAAAGCCAAACATACCCTAAATCATTTGTTCAGCTAGATTAAAATTTATTCTTGGATATAAGTATTTGTAAAGTGAGTATTTATAAATTTTATAAAATTTGCAAATATTTGTTAAAATACAAAATTTTAAAAAATAAATAAAAAATAATTTTAAAACATATATTATATTAATAAATTATTAATATCTTTTAATTTTGAGATAAAATTTTAAATAATTTTAATTTATAACTTAATAATTAAAATTTTACTTTATATATAATTAGAAATATTAAATAGCAAATTTTATCCATAAATACATGCGAATATTTTTTCTATTTAAATGTGTTTTTAGTGCCTATAAAATAAGTGAAAATTTAGTCTTTGTAAAAAAATTTCTTTAGTTTTTATCTTTTAAAAATCTGAAATCATTGTCTTTGGTCCCTATTTTTAAGTGATATTTGGTAATTATTTATGTGTTTAACGAAAGGTTAAGTGACTATTTTAAGTAAGATCCACTAATATCTGTAATACCATGTTAGTATGTGATACTTCTAAAAAAAAATTTAAATTCTTAAAATAAATGTTATTTATCTACCTTAAAATAAACATTAAGGACCAAAAATAGTTATTTCAAATTTTAGAGGAATGAAAATTAAAAAAAAATGTTATACAGAAAAGAAAATCAAAATTCACTCATTTTACAAGAATAAAAACAATGATTAAAGAAATAAAAGATAAAGAAAAAAATTTACAAATACAAAATTAAAATGCTGCTACTCCCATGCAAAACACCCGGCGCTAGTTATTATTATTATAATATTTATATTTATAGTACGATAATATTTTGTTTTGGTTTATTGATAATATCTTTTATAAAAGATAATTCTCTACTCTTATAAAATACACAATGTGATTCCTTCTAAAAATACACATTTTAGACTTTTCTTATTTTTTAATTAGATATTTTTAATATTATTTTTCTCATTTATTTTAGGTATACTACCATTGATTATTGTAATGAGGAGTGTTAATAATATTTATCTAACACATTTTTTATCATTGGTTAAAATTTATTAAAAACTATAAAATTAAGAATGGAATTCATTAAATAAAAAATGAGACCCATAAATTTTTATAATTTCTAATAAATTTCATCCAATAATAATAAGTGTGTTAAAAAATATTTATTAAATAGTACGTTGCTAGCATTTCTCTCACTGTAATTAGTCCAAAAAAAAAATCTTCAAGATATCTCAAACTACCCTCTTATATATTTTAATCTATCATCTTTTATCTCTATCTTTAACTTGAATTTTAATCATTTTTAAAAAAAAATTGTCAATAATTAAAATGAACCTTATACAATTTAAGTTGTTCATTATAATTTTAAAATATAATTGATATTTAAAGAAATTTTTTTATTAAATTTTTTAATTATAATATAATTTATATATTAAAAAATATTTAATATATTGTAAATTTTAATTATATAAAAAAAAATTATTCTGTAGAAAGCACATACTGAAATACAATGAAATATTAAATTTAGATATTTCTTTTATATTCCGTTTAGATTGTGAGGATATAAAAAATTAAAAAAACAAAAATAAAATTAAAACTAAATTGATATTATTTACTAGGGAAAAAAAAGATACATAAAAAAACATTTTTTTTCCCTCAATAGTAAGAAAAGTGGGGAAAGGGATAAGTTTTTATGTCAAGAAAAGATAATATAATAAAAATTTTAATCTTTTGGGTTATTTAAATTTTTTAATTAGCATTATTTTTTATAAAAAAAAATTCATCTTTTTTACTTATCTAAATAAGTGAAGAAAAAAAAATCACTTTTTTTATTTTTATTCATTCAAGCAACACAATTTGTGCCATATTTTTCTTTTATTTCTATCTATTCTGTATTTTTCTTTTTTCTATTTCATTCTTCATCCAAATAAATTATAAATTTGAATTATAACTAGTATTTTAGCCTATGTATTGTAAGTATAAATATTTATTTTCAATTATATAATTAAAATTTATAATAAATAAATATTTTTTAATACAAAAATTATATTATCATTAAATTGGTTGGGGGATAGTGGATTTGGATAAAATAGTTGAATACCGTGGATCTGGATAAATGGCCAAGTGGGACATAGATATTCGAAGAGGAACTCCAAATCTGTGGTTGGGCCAAGTATTTCAATGACAGAGAGCTTTTTGTGTTCCCAAAGCTAGTGATAGAATTCTAGCCTAACACAAGGTTTAGGTTGGTCATATTTTAGGGAAGTTTGCTAGTGCCTTTGCAGAAGTGATGGCTGAGGGACCTGCAAAAGGGGTTACCCTTGAGAAGGGCTTTGAAAGAAACTTTGGAGGAAAAAAGGGTGTGTTGAAGGGAAAAAGGGATTGTTCATGCACGGTTAAAACTTAAAAGTGCTTTCAAATTATAAATTGAAAAACAATTAATACAAGAATCTTTTAATAACGTTAAAAGTGCTTTTAAAACATATGTTCGAAAGCATAGAATAAGAGATTCTCCCTCTCAGAAATAGGACGTGGATTTAACATACAAGAGTATATCGCAAACGGCTAATTAGTGAAATATTCAGATCAAGGTTTTTACTTACCAAACATCATTTTTTTTCCCACATTTTTCTGACGAGAAATAAGCAAATGCATCACGTTTACCTTGTAAGGTCAGTCTTGAAAGACAATAATGACAAATGGATTAACATTAATTAATGAAAACATATGTTTCTGATCAATTATTTGAGGAAGAAACAAACTATATGCTGCAAGACTAAGTGTGATTTAAAAGAAAGAACCGTAATTTTTCAAATTAAAGCTTCTTACAGAATTACGTTTACAATTGTATATAACTACCCACGTGACTCTCAGTTCAACTGAATCAGATTTGAATACACCACCCAGCTTTGGATGAATTCGACTAACTAATGCAAAACTAGGGGTACACGACATGCAAGTATTGTATGATCCACTCTCCCAATATCTAGTGTGGATGACTAACAGATTTTTTTTTTTTTTTATTTCAACGCAACTCCTTACTAAGGTTGTTTCTATCTACACTATTATCTCAAATTAATAACTTGAGTTATTAATAATTGGACGAAACTAAAAAATAACTCGTGCAAAATTATAAAAAGTCCCCTATAACATCAAACAATTCTATTGAATTGAGTATGACTGTATATATATTAACACCTAGTAATTTTATCCCAAAAAAAAATCTAGCAATACCTAGAATATTAATGAACCTGATTATTGAAAGAAGAGTGCTAACAATACATTTTCTAACACATGCTCTCTTTATTATTAATTAAAATTTATTAAAAAATATAAAATTATGAACGAGTCACATTAAACAATTAAGATTCACAAAATTAAAAATTTTAATAAATTTCAGTTAATAAAAAATATATATATATTAAAAAAAAGGTATTAAAAATGTGTTGTTAACATTTCTCTTATTGAAGATGTCCATTTTTAATTTCTAAAATTTATTTCTTAGTTCAACTTTTATCTAATTGGATTCAAAGATTTAGTAGATCTGTACCACCCAAAATGGGAATGGGCTAGGATTATGAAATTATAATCTATAATCTGCTCATCGAGTTAATTCCACGATTAAAAAGTATTAAATAAAGTTACATAGCCCATTGAGAAGTACACTATCTAATACGGTTCTTGAAAAGAAAGTTGACATCTCGAGGGGACCTAGGATTCCTCCTTGCAGTAATCTGGATGAGTGCACCATCAAGAAGCATGTGCTGCAGTACTCTTGCTATGTTCCTAGTGTCATCAATGCCAAGATGATGACTTCCCACCAATGGTATTTGCAGTTCCTTCATCATTGTAACCATTCCTGTGGCCTGTTACCCATTATAAAGCAAAAGCATATAATAAGTATCGTAAATTAGGATTAATAAACCAAAGGGAAAAGAGGAAGAAAAAGAAAAAATATTCAACCCAGTCCAAGTTAAAATGTGACATACTCATTTAGATCAAGGGGCATTGTTACTTTATTAAAAGATCAGATGGCAGAGCTAGTTAAATTAAATAAACCTATTTCAAGTACAACATAGTTGGGACGTCATTCTTAATGCTGAGTCAGTTAACGGGAATGTCATGAACTCTCTCAAAAGCTAAAGTTGCTAGGTAATGGTACGTGAATGGATTTATACTTTTATATCTTTAACATGCACCCTCGTGCAAAAGCACATTGGGCTTGAAGCAAGAATAATGCACAGACTGACTTTACCTTAGGCAGAAATTTAATTTATTTAGCAGCAAGGATTGAACTGCAAACCAGTTGATCATAGTGACTTTGATACCGTGTTATGAATCAACTCTCCCTAAGTTTAAGTCGTTAGGTGAGGGCACGTGGATGGTTTTATTTTTGAATAAATTACACTAACACCCTTTAAAGTTTTTTGAAATTGCATAAAATTCCATATTTTTTTAACCATTACAACAACTTCCCTCATAAGGGTACACAGTGTAATGTTTTTCAAACAATTAAAGGGTATTAGTGCAATATATAAAAGATGTCAGTATAATGTTTTTTAAACAAAGCAAGGATAAAAAAAAGAGGGATATCGGATGTAATTTAACGAAACCTTAAGGGATATCAGTATAATTTACTCTTTATTTTTCTATAGCTTTAACAGGGAGAAACTAGGTAAAGCATATGAACTCTATATCTTTTTTTCCTATTTCTACTTTGAATGCTTCATTAGGCTTGAAACATAGACAATGCTTAGGCCTACCATGTGCTGAAATTTAATTTTATTTCAAAGAATCAGGGAGGTAAGGATTGACCTTTAAGGTAAATGATCGCAGAGGTTTGATACTATGATAGCACCAGCAATTCTCGCCCAAAACACACCTTCAAGAGGCCCCCAATTGGTTGGCCCAGTTTACTACTAAATAGTCATGTTATTTCTTTTGTTATTTCCTTTGTGAGTTTCAGTAGACTAGGCCACCTGGAGGGTTGTGATGTCTCCTAGGATTAAAATCTTATTTTCATTTTATCCAGCAGTGTAGCTTACTTTTCTTGACCTAACCCTAGCCTATAGCCCATCCTACTATGTCATGAACAAACTCTCCCAAAAGCTTTGAGTTATTAGCTAAAGGGCACATGAATGGTTTTACTTTTATATCTAGGGAGAAAATAGATAGAGAATATGAATTCATTCTACCTATCTATCATTGGAAATAAATTTGGTTTAAGTTGAATGATCTTCTGTGAATTGTGTGTGTGTGCATATATATATATATAAGCAAGGGTAACAGTCTAGGTACACAGTTATATTCCGAGAGGAGAGAACTATACGTTAGATGGAACTGCCAACGCATGGAGACAGCTATGGCTATCAACGAGATGAAACTGCCATAGTGAGATGACATGAAATCATGACATGACTTGACTTGAGAGTAGAGAGCTGCCTATTAGATGTAGTCTCCCCTAGGAGAGAGGCCATTCTTAAGAGGAAATGATTATCAGTGGAGCCATCTCAAGCTTTGATTCTCTTATGTGTAACCCCTATAGTATTGAATCTTTAAATTTTACAATATTTTGCAAACTGTTAGATTTTGATTTTTATCTATATGTATTTTAATTTGAAGTCATATACTAAAGAACCAAATACATATTCGTGTAATTTAAACTATGATTTACACTCCTATTTTTTGAAATGTGATTAGATAAAAAATGTTTCCATTGATTTAGCATGTTATAATCAAGTTTTTTAGTTGCAAACTACTAGTGCGTTATTTTTGTTTCCCCTTTCCAATTCATTATGATTATTAATTTATTATCTCCTCACTGAGTCTATGTAACTCACCTCTTATTCTTTTTTTCAAATCATCAATCAGTTGAGTTGCAGGTTACTTGAAGCTGTGGTCTTTCCCAGTAGAACGTTTTGTTAGTAGGCCTCCATTATTTCGACAGCCCCTTTTTTTTGTTTTATATTGTACTTTGGACATTTTACAACTTTGGGAAGTTAATATTGTTGTTTTGGGGTTGTATTAAATACTTTAATATTAAACTGGTGTATATTGTGTCTTGTGGCTGTTGTGAACTGTTTATAGATCTTTACAGGTGTTTATCATTTTGGAATGTTGAACTTACAAGAAATACTCTGTCAAAATTTCAGTAGATTTGAATTATAACAACTTGTTTGTAAGGTTTGATCTTATTGAAAATGTTTCTATGTTGGTTAGGCTTACCAAGCTAAGTGGTATTTTAGCTTAGCCTGTGCATCAGTCACAGGTCCCATTTTGGGTCATGACAAAAGATTCCCATGTTCCTTAGTTTGTTCTATTCTAACCACCAAAAGAAAGGAGCAGACCAAATGGAAAGCATGGTTATTTTTCCACTACGTAACTGGAATTGGTGAGGTTGACTTACCAGCATGGTTATCAAAATTGCGAGTTAACTCATAGAATTGAACGAGTTTACGAGTTTGCAACCCCCAACCGGTTTAACTCGCAAGCAGAATCGTTTTTGGGTAGGCTCACGTGAATTCGTGTGAACTCGTGCAGACTCGCTCAAAATCATGAGTTTATGGGCGAGTGGGCGAGTTAATTGGGGCGGAAAAAAAGCACGAAACAACGCTCATTTTGGGGCTTCTAAGGTGCATTTTGCAGACACATTAGGGTTGTTCGTGATCTGCTTCATTTCTCCTCTTCTCCATTCGCGATTTGTCTCGTTCCCCCTCATCCCTCTCCTTTCTGTTCGCTTCCTCTTCTCCGTCGAACCCTCACAATTTGCTTCTGGTTTGTATTTGTTTCTAGTTTGTGATTTCACTTCTCCATTTGCGATCTGTCCAAGTGAAGGCCTGAAGCTCTGTTTAGGTGACGGCGTGAAGATTTGCAATTTCTCTTCTCTGTTCGCGATCTATCAATTGTTCGCGAATCAGTTTCAGCTCTATACTCTGTCGAAGCTTTGTTCAGGTGAAGCTTCATCTAGCTCTGTCCGTTGTTCTCTCTTCCTTCCAATATTTGTGATTGCTGAAACTGATTTGTTTCTGGTTTGATCTTCCCCAGTCCCCACACTGATATGTGATTGCTAAAACGGATTCTGTTAGTGAACTGATTGCTGAAGTGCTAAACTGTTTTGAGTTTTGACCGAATACTCTGTTATACTGATTTTGCATTTTTATTTGTTAATATTTGTTCTGTTATTGTGTCTGATATCAGTACCACCAATTTATATTACTTCTAAACTTTGTTACTTACTTTATTATTGTAGTTTGCTATTTTGCTTTATTATGGGGTTAAAATGTTGAATTATTATGTTATTTATAGGTGTTTGAATATATTTTTATATATTAAGTAAACTCTTATGAGTATACAAGTCAAGTTTACGGAACCTCCACAAGTTTACGTAAACTTTTGAGTTTGACAACCTTGCTTACCAGGGTCCAAAGTAAAAGCTTAAAATATATCAAGTTGACTCAATTTCATAATTTCTTTGGTTAATGATCCAAAATCTCAACCTTGAATTGATATTAACTCAATAGCACCTACCTAGAGTTGCTGCCCAAACTAAACATTTCATCCACAATATGAGGTAGAATTTTCATTGAACCATTTACCCCAAGTTTTGTTAGTTATGATGGAAAAATGAATCAATAAATCTATCATATTCTTCAGCAAATTCTAAACATTAAAAGAACTTACCCTCCTATTATAAAAATTCAGATAAACATCTTTGAGATTAATCCACTCCATAAAATATGGAGGAAGCTTTATCTTTGACACTTCACATTGCTGAAGGACCTTTGTTTTCAAATCCCAATTTCCACTGCATAAGCGAAAGATGTTGATTGAAAAAGAACAAATTCTGTTATTCTAGTTCTAGATATACAGGGCAGGAAACTAATGCACCATTAGAGAAAAGAAAAAGAAAAGAGGTATAACAGGTAAACCATAAGTAATGATATTTACCATGTTACAAATGCTGCACGATTAAGTTCCCCACCCATCCACAACTGATGTCGCATCAACCAAGCTCCAAATTGTTGAATAACTTCCGTAAATGGTATGGCAGTGTCATGCCAAACTCTGTTAAAAAAAACAATTTAAAAAGTAGCACAGTTATATTGGGTGGGAACCAGTTGCATCGTAGGTGTGATATGATCTTAATTAGGAGTCATACTATTTTTACGGATCGTCCTTAAATTGGTTATCTTGTAACGATAATTATAGAAATAAAAGAAAAGAAGAAAGGTAGAAGATGAAACTTGTGCGACAAATGATAGAGTTAAAGTAAATGGCGCATAAAAAAAGTAAGTAAGAGAATTAAAAAGACAAAATAGAAAGGACAAGAAAATGGAAGAAGACAGATAAAATAGAAAAATGGGAAATAGAAAAGAAATGGGAAAGAAGGCGCCACACTCTAGAAAAGTGATAAGCCAAGCGAGAATTCGCCACAAAGGTATGGAAACCTTTGATAAGAACCAAGAAGGTTCAATCTAAGAACCCAAAAGAGAAGTCAATGCTCTACTCACACTCACAAATGAGTAAACCTCAATATTATTCAAATCTACCAAATGAGAAGGATTACATATCTATTTATAGAGTTTATTCTAAGAAGTCTAACCTTAATTCTAAAGAAACATAAACAAAGGTCCAAGAAAGCTTAAGGCCCAAATTATAACTTATTTTTAAACTTAAAAGAAACCTAATCTAGGACTAGAAATTAGGTTTCTAATTTAGTATCAAACTAGCCCATTTATTATAAAAAAAAAATGTACTCAAACACTTAAATAAAAGCTAATAAAAAAATTAGGTTGCAAGCTCATAGTTGGTGCGTTAGGTTGGGCCTTCTTTCACTTGAATCAAATGCACCATCTTGAGCTCTTCTTTCCTACTTTAGGCTTGAGCTTGTACGTGTTGACCTCTTTTTCAATTCAAGTAAGATATCCTTTGTTTTCCTAACTCTTGCTCTAGCTATTAGGCCTCCTAGCCCAATTAGGCTCTCCCTCTCCTTAGCTCTTCCTTTTTCCCTTGAAGGCCTTCCTTGATCTCCATCAAGGTGGCAGAAGCAAGCAATAATCCCTTGGTAATTGCTACCATAAAATGATTTCTAGTGTACTAGCTATTGCCTATTTATTGCTATCGTCAACCTTAAATTACAATTAACCAATTTTATTTCACTAGTCCAACTCATTACTCATCAGTTATCAAACATATCAAACCATAGTAAACACTATAATCTCTACAAATTTTTATACAAGCAACCTTAAAAATTACATATATATTACAATCAAATCACTACATGAAGAAAGGGAATTGGAGGAGAGGAGTTACTTGCTTGTTAGACTGTTTTGGGTAGTAAAAATGAAAACGAAAACAAAGAAAATTGTATACAGATCACAAGTATGAATCAGGGAAGATTAATAGAAGCAAATTAAGCTGCATACCTGTGAACTCCAAATTTTCCATACTTTCCTTCAATGTATTCGTTTATTCTTTGTTCACTCATTTTTGAGGGCCTCACAAATCTGTTAAAACAGTTAAAGGATCAACGCAAAAGTAAAATTGTAAGATAAGCAAAAAATGATGATCTTCATGCATACATTATATTTTTAAATTCAAAAGAAACTAACCTAAGAAATCAAAACATATTAATCTCAAATAAGTTGCAAGACTCATAAGCCAGCTGTTGCATTTAAGGGTTCAAAACTCAAGAGCCCGCCTACTTTTCCATTCAATGTATAAGCTATTTAAATAAATAAATAAATTAAATAAAATAAAATCTAACATCCCAATGATACCTTTGTATAATTAGAAGTTGATCTTTCTGAAAATCATTGTACTCTAAGAAAGTACTTTCAACATGATATCCTAGAACCATTATTTTTCTTTAAATATTCTTTCCAGAACTTAGAAAACAACAAAAAGTAAAACGGTAATGTCAAAAGAAAAACAGAATAATCTCAGGCAATCACTGAACACTGCACCTGTTAGACATGCTATAAAGTGGCAGATCAAAACCTGTGGAAAATGTCTTCAACTTGCAATGTTTTCGCACTAATCATTAGAACTGGAAACTCAAGAATCTCAACCCTACCCTCTAAATCAAGCACAAGGAAAAAGTCTAGATCCTGAGAGCGTATTTTGTTCAACTCAGCGGTGTTCACTTGAAGCTCCCTGGAGCAATCATGATTAAATGTCTCAAGGTGGATAGGATCATCCATCTGCAAATTTGGAGAAAAGAAAACAACAAAACTACAAATATTACATTCACATATAAAATTATCAATATACTACAAAGACACAGTTCTCCAGTTCGTAAGTTGCAAGTCTTATTTTCCAGAATAACTCAGTAAAATCATCAAGGGCTGAGGTCCCTGAATCAGTAAAATCATCTATCCCGGTGCCATGCCATCATTACAGAACTCATTTGAGGAAACATGACAACCTAATGAAGCTAATTCCTGTCCTATAATACCGTCATCCAAAACTACAAGTAAATGACTTAACTAGCTATCTTCCCACAAAGTTGGGCTCACATATCAAACCTGCAACACTGAACAATGTAATGACACCAGGTTTCTCCTTTCAGTACATGATTCAAACCTACTGAGGTTCATACATGGAACTGAACAATTGAACAAGTAGCATCGACATGAAAAAACATTTCTCAACAAACCGGGTGTCGGTAACTACACATTCGAATGCATGCTCAGAAGTCAGAACCAACTCAACCAAGTGACTGCTCTCTAATACTCACAAGAACAATCCTTCGCCCTCGTAATTCATCCTCTTAATCACTAAATACAGAAAGCACTGAATACTTTTGTGTGTTCCTACTATATTAAATAGATCCATTTTTCATTTAATAATTCTTCTGCTAAGTCATGTAATCCATGTAGTCAACCTCACCTAGTGGGAAAAGATTTTGTTGTTGTTGTTGTTGTAATTCTTCTACTAAGCATTAGGAGGACGTTTGACGTTATTCTATTCATAAATATACATATAGTAAGGTGGTGATCAACTATACGACAGAGTCATGTCATTCTTTACCATTGAAACAATTGATCAAACACATTGCATGCAAACCAATAGGGACACCCTGAATCCTGCAAAACTTAATATTTGGGCAGAACTAAGATCACCCAGAAACAGAAATGAAGTGAAAGTTGATGGGTCATAAAAAAGTTGCAACCTTGGTGCACTTTCCCTGGGAGTGGTACAAGCACATGGGCTTCCAGCGAAAGTGAGGCTCGTGCGAAGAAGGGGTCTGGGAAGTGGAAAGGGAAGCAGAGAGTGTGAGACAGTGCGTTGGAGGAAGAGAGAGGCAGTTGGTGTGGGGCAGGGTAAGAGGTGAGAGGGAGAAAAACATTGGATTACGATGAGACAAAATCTTTGCCAAACATCCTCTGGGAAGCGCCATTACTTTTCACTGAGTCTAAATCATTGGATAGTTCGCGCTTCCCAGCAACATATATATATATATATATATATATATATATATATATATAAAGACAAAATAAATGTGTCCAGGTTTTAAATATATTTTTGTTCCTTAATATGTTTTGTTTTTTATAAAAAAATAAATAAATTGTTCGTGCAAACTTTTTTTTATTTTGGTCTTTTGTTATTTTATTTTAATCTTTCTAATATATTAATTTTTTTGTTTTTGTCTTTGTACTATATAAATAATTAGTTTTTAGTTCTTATTATTTTTTTTCAAAGGAACTAACTCAAAAAAATATATATTATAGGACTAAAACAAAATATATATATAGTTACAAAGACTAAAACAAAATAACAAAATCAAAGTAAAAATATAAATTTACAAAGACCATTTAAAAAAAATAATTTTACAAGAACAAAAACTAAAAAAGTGATATATTATATAAACCAAAAACATATTTAAACCATATGATAATAAGAAGATTATAAGAGATTAACAGGTATGCAATTTCAGCAATTAAAAATTAACATTGTCAACTAATTAAAAATCATGTTTAATATAAGTTTTAAGATAGTAATTTTTAAAGCCAACAAACTTACCATATGTGGTAATTTGTGATTAAATAACAGTGTAGTGCAAATCATAAAATTTAACAAGGACTCACTGAAAATAAATTAATTTTAATATACATAGTTATATTAATTAACAAATTATAAATTTACAATTTTTTGTGAGATGAGATTAATTGATATCGAATGTTAATTTGACAAAATTAGTATTCTAGTTTTTCAATTGTACAAATGCTTATTTTTTATATAATTAAAATAAAATTTATAATAAATAAACATTTTTGAATATATAAATTATATTGTTATTAAAATTAATAATAAATAAATATATTTGATATATAAGTTATATTTTGGATTTACAATTAATGATTTAGAAACTGAGATAAAATATGATATATTGAAAGGGATGGAGATTAAGAAAGTCAAATATACATATAATTAAAATAAAATTTATAATAAATAAACATTTTTGAATATATAAATTATATTATTATTAAAATTAATAATAAATAAATATCTTTGAATATATAAGTTATATTTTGGATTTACAATTAATGATTTAGAAATTGAGATAAAATATGATATATTGAAAGGGATGGAGATTAAGAAAATCAAATATACATATAAAAATAAAAAAGAAGGATAGTTTGAGATGATTGAAAGAAAAATATTTCGGTAAAATGAACATCCAAAAGAGAGAAAAGAGATGATGTTGAGAATATCTAATTAAGAAAATGGGGAGAATAAGTCTCACTCTCTAAATTGGGTATTCTAATTTGTAATATAGAAGTAGATTACATATTTTATAATTATTTATATAAAAGAAATTTTACTAATTCATTATTAAATTTAAAGGGTTTAAAGTATATCATATTTATAAAGCTAAATAATCATGGGTTTAGTGATAAATAAGTACATTTTTAATTGGCTTAAATATCTTTTTGATCCCTCTAATTTGGGTATAGTTTCTTTTTGGAAATAGCTCACTATTGGTCTTAAGGACTAAAATGATTACAAAAAAATAACCTTATAAGGAACAAAAGTGGACTATTTTTAATTTTGGAAGATTGAAAGGAAATTAAGCCCAAATTTAAGGGATTAAAAAAATATTTAAACCTTTTTTATTTTATATAATATAGCAGGCTATAAATTAACGTACTCATATAATATGTGTTTATAATCAAATTACATTATAGTGATGTGTTTGATAAGAGAAAAGAAAATAAAAAAGAAAAATAGTAATAATGATTTATTTTATTTTGTTTGATTAAAAAGAAAATAAAAACTAAAAAGAAAAGAAAAAGAAAAGTTGATTTTTAAAAAGCAGTTTTAAAAATTTTCTTTCTTTCATTTATTTTTCAATTCAAATTTCACACTTTTCTCTCTCATTTTCTTTTCACCCTACAAATATAGGGTAAGTGTCCTTTTTTTTTCTGTTCAAAGTTAATCCCACCATATTATAAATGTTTCCAACTTAAACAATATTTTCTCTCATAAACTATGTATTTAAGTTCAACAATAATTATGACATTCGCAAGTTTGTAAATATATTTTATATTATATAAATTTAGTTAAATATGTTTTGATGTTATATAATATTAAATGTTTTTAATTATGATAAAAATAGTTTTCTATTTTATTTGTTAACAACAACAATAGTAATAATATGTAATTGTTATATAGAATATGTGTATTGCAACCAATGTTTTGAAAACTGGAACGGTCATTAAACCAGTGACAACACTGGTTTAAGGTTTAATGGTCTAACTGTGATTAAACCAAAAATAGAGAGATGAACAATATTACAAACTAGGGCAAAGGAATGATGAGTGGGAGGGCAGGGCAACCTTCTTAGATCAGCTGCAAGGCAAACTTTAAGTCAAATTCCTCTAATATTCCATGCAAGCCTCAATCAAGCACAAGTCTACCATGCACTTGGATGGCTTTAAGAACCTATGCTATTAAGGCTCGTATCTTGGAGGATGTTTGGAGAGGAGAGGGTTGATGATTCTTAAAAACCATTTCATTGTGCATGTGCTAGATAATGTCGATAACAACTACAAAAGTCACATCTCAATCTGCATAGGCCTTCATCAATTCTAGAAGCATATGTTTGAGTGTTCTAGCAACTACATTGAAATATCTTTTTGAATCAACTTGGAACTATTATCTAATAAACTAAATCAATTCTTATTAGTTCAAGATCTAGTTCTTAGGCTATTAGTTTCATAATCTTAATCGATTGACTTGATTATGGTTCTAATTACAGTTAACTAGTTAACAAGACATTGGTCTTAATGGAAGCATATTTGTGGAATTTTGGAAGTACATATTAAGTCCTCTAGTAGTTACATTGGAATATTCCTTTAGTAGTTTCATTAGAATATTATTTAAAAAAATTAACTTAAATGGACCATGTGATAAATCAAATCCTTACTAGTTTAAACAATTTACAATTAATTTAGGATTCAAGAACTAGTTCTTATACTACCAACTTTATTACTGTGACCTAATTGATCATAAATCTAATTCATAATTAAATTGGTTGAATTGGCTAATCCAATTCAATTTTCCAACATCTTGCAAGCAAATATGATTTTGTTTCAGTCAATGTTGAGCTCTAGGCATGAAGTTAGTCCCAAAACTTGGCACTGCTTAGTCCATAATTGACTTGTGTCTTTTCCCACTGTGGGTGAATCTATATATAATAGGATGTCATTAATTCATTGGTGTATATTAAAGGATAAATGACAAGAATTTAGGCCTCATATTTGGTCAATTAATTATTCCTCAGTGTGGAGTGATTAGTGCCTGTGAGCTTGGTGCAGCGTAATTGTGGACTCAAGCTTAGTACTTGGCCTAGAATTTGGGAGGAAATATACACAATATTGACCTTGTTGATTTGGATGATCGTCTTTGACGCTTTATAGTTGAATTCTTAGATTGGACCAAGTTCACAAGGTCAAGTAATGGAGTCGACAATTAATTGAGAGGGTTCATAAGCCCTCGAGTACCAAGTCGCGAGTAAAGGGGCTATAGGTGAACAATAGTGCTGTGGGATTCTAGTTTCCCATACTATGAGGAGTTGATTCAAGAATATTTTAAAAAGGAATATGATTATAAGCTACTATAGAAAGTAATTCCTTGTTAATCTGCCTATGCCTCACACATGACACGCTATACTTTATATATATATATATATATAGGAGTTGATTCAGGAATATTTTAAAAAGAAATATGATTATAAGCTACTATAGAAAGTAATTCCTTGTTAATCTGCCTGTGCCTCACACATGACACTCTATACTTTATATATATATATATATATATATATATATATATATATATATATATATATATATAAACACACATATTTATAACTTTTTTGCATCACTAATCAAGTAAAAATAATAAGAAAAATCATAATACTTAATTATTTGAATTTACTATTATCTTGTGTTTAAGTTTCAATTGTTAATTCAGTTAAAACCTAGAATATAATCCTAACAGATAATGTAGACTCACACCAACTTTTGTAGGCAAACAACTCATTCTATGTGATAATTAAGTGTGATTAGTGATAATTAATCATACTTAATCTTTTGGGAGTCATAGAAGTGATTATGAGATTTTTGAATAAAATATTATTATATTATTTTGCATTAGATGTATGCTTTACGAGATGTAGTACAAGAGCAGATAGATACAGTTATAGCAATGTCAAAACATTTTGAAAATCATTAAAATATCCTTTGAATTCAAAAGTCAACACAAGAAACAAACCTTTACTTTATTTTCTACGAGAAAGAGTTTTCAAGAACAAATTCTTACACACTAAAAGAAATCCCTTTTGCATGGCCATTTTAGGATATGCATTTTTTTTATAAAAAAAATCTCCAAGCTTTTTTCCTCCTTAATTTGGAATGCCCTTCTCCACCATTGGTGAAGATTTCATTTTTGAATTTTTGCTTAAAACCTCATTACTTTTCAGTTAAACTATTCATTTGGTATCTTAGTTTTTTAATTTTAAGGTTTAGTCCCTATATGAGAAAATTGTAAATTTTAGTCCCTACTATTAATATCATTAGTGATATGTCTGTTGATGTTGTTAAAACTGCTACAAATAATTAAATTAATATTTAATAATATATATATATATATATATATATATATATAAGATATTTTAATTAAATATATGTGTGTGTGCGGATGTGAAGCGAGGTTGATACTATAGTTACCATACTTGCTTCCATTTCTATTAAATTTTGCACCTAAATTTTCATCACCAGGCCTATCTTTATTGAACAGATATTTAACCTACCCATTGTGGGTATTTTGTGAGGGTACCCACAAGGTTTAGGTACAATTGTCATCTCTAGTCATGTTATTGTTGTTACTGTTGTCAGGATCATGAGAAAGATCGCAAAAATGCATGATCTTGCGACTTTTGCGATGAATCGCCCTAGATCGCAAGCAAGATTGCAACTTAGCGCAGATTGTACAAATTCGCGATCTTTAGAGTCCAAACTCATCCGTTATGCATCGTGCCGATCTTCAAGGCTTCGTTTGTTACCGAAGAAATAGAAGTAAAGAAGAAGGAAGAGAGTGGAAGTGTGAGGAAGTGAATTGTTTGGTAGAATAAAAATATGAAGAAATTTTTAAAAAAATATGGGACTCACTTAAAAAAAATTCGCGCAAAAGAGCGATAATTTGCTCGAAAATAACACGCTACGTAATTCAAATCGATTTTGTTCTCCTACCAAATCGATTTTTGTAGCTCACGGTCTCTTGTTTTTAAACCAATATTAGTTTACTTCTTTCCTTGTTTTATACAAAATCAAATTCCTGATGTTGGTGTTTCATTATATAATAATAACAAATAAGTAAATAAATAAATAATATTAATAATAAAAATAATATTAATAATAATAAAAAAAATATTTCTTACTTATTTTTCTTCAACTAAACAATTTAACTTTCAGTGTATTTTTTACTTATTTTTTTTTTCTCTTCTTTTCTTTTCTCTCTATTTCTATTCTTTCTTCTCTACTAAATACACTCCAAGGGTATTGTTTTTGGGGGTGGGTTTCTGGGTTGTGATTAGGTTCGGAACCCATGTTCTCTGACTCGACCCAGTTCTCAAAGGGGAAAAAAAGAAGAAGTGCGTGACTCTTCCCAACCTTCGACCAAGTTCGCAAAGTTCCGATTTCACTTGTTCTTGCGCAACCTCGGGTTCACTCTTCCCCTTTCTTCCGTTGTTCTTATCTTATCTTACCTAACTTCTTCACTAGTTTTGCATGTGAAACCATGTGAAACGAAGACCTTAAGCCCCTGTTCTTCATATCGCAGGACGCAAATATGTGCTTCGAGCCTCGACCTTGTTCCTCTGTCATTTGCTAATGTTCTTTGCCACTGTTTAAGAATTCGTGTTCCTTGCCTCTATTTAAGAATTTGTATTCTTTGTCATCTGTTGTTCTCAGTTTTTAATTCTCCACTTTTTATGTCTAATAATTCATGGTCTACTGTCACTTATTATAAATTTTTTTTATCCATAAGAGCCCATTTGATGGTCAGATAATATACGGTATAATAGGATATGACAATAAAATAAAGACAAGATAGATAAGAACAGGATAAATTATAATCTTATTTAATGCTTAGTGTACATCAGATAATAAACTAGATAATGATAGGATAAAATATAAAACATATTAAAATGATAAAATTACTATTTTATTAAAATTATATATACTTTTATAGAAAGTAACTTTTAATTTAATTTTTAGTTTTTATGAAAAAAAATATAATTTTAACTAAAGTATATAATATTATTTTTTATCTATGTAATTTTTTTCTTAAAATTATAAATAATATATATAAATTTTTAAATTATAATTATTATTCAAATATTTTTCTTTAAAAAATTTAAATATTAATTATTTAAATTTTAATATTTTAATTAATAATATACTTTAAATTTATATGTCAAAATTATTATAAATATATATATAATAATAAAAAATATATAATAAATATAATATATAGTAATATATATTAATTTATATAATATTACTATATATTATATATATATTTTGTTATATATATATCATCATCATCATATCATCATCATATATTATATATAAAGCTTATATATATTTTTATAATAATGTTATATCTTGTTATATATAATTATATATAATATTTATTATATATAACTATCTATATATATAATTTTTGTAATATGTTAAATATTATAACAAGTATTGATATAATTATATATAATATTATATTGTATATATATAATATTTTTATAATATTCAACATATACATAATATACATAGAGAGAGGGAAAAAAAAAGAGAGCTTATTCTATCTTGTTGTTTTCTAACTCAACCCCCTCTCAGATAAGAAATATATTGGAGCAACATAATAGGATAAGAGATAAGATAATGTTATCATATCCTATTGACACAACAAACAACGAATTACAACATATAAGATAACTATCTATCATATCTTATCATATCATGGCCACCAAAAGCCAAAAGTTTTAACCCAAACCAACATGCAGTATGTGTCTATTAAAACTGACATGCAATGTGTCTACCTTAATTTGATTACTTTCTCCCTTTATTTTTAATAATTCTTTTTATGCTGTGGTGCCGCCACATCACTTATCATAATTTTTTTTTTGTCTAATGTCTACCTCAAAGTTTTTCTCCCAAAATATATATTTTTTATCATGTGTACATATTTATGTATAATTTTGAGTCTTTTCGAAAGATCTTACAATCTATGTTATAATATTTCAATTTACGATTTTTCATTCTCCTTCTGATCTTGTATAAGATTTCAATTTTTACAACATTAGTTGTTAGGACCCTACATTATACTCATTGGGAGTATGATCTCAACATGGTAAGTTTTTGAACCTTCATCCTTATAGATAATATTATTCCTATATTATCAAATTTACTATGGTCTCAAATTCAATGATGCAATAAATTTCCTAAGTAATAATTGCTCCATGGTATTAGAAATAGTCCAATCTATAAGTAGAAAAGGAACATGTACTAAAAATTTGTGGATTATAAGTAAAAGAATCCAAGAAAAGAAAACAAAACTCCTAGATTAGGTCTAGGTTTCAGGTCATTAACCTCCAAAATGCAAAACCTTTAAAAATAATAAAGGATTAGAGAATAAAAACAAAAGATTTTTAAATTGAGTTATTTAAAAAAAAAATTGAAAGTACCTACGCAACACATATATTTATATATAGTAATTAGTAAATGCTGAAAACTTCAACGGTTAATAACAGATTACATGTTGCTTGGAGTAATTGATAAATTTATAAAAAAGTCGTTGCCAAGAAATATAGGGAAAAGTTTAGTGAATATCAAATTCTATTCAACACCTAGAGAAAGAAAGAAAGAAAATATAAATATGATAGATAGTATGTGACGAGAAAGGAGAGATAGAAATAAAAAGTGTTGATGGAATATATGATATATGGAAGTGTCTATATATTATCACTTGAAAGTATAACATCTTCATCACTTTTAAAATCACAATATTTTCTTTAATTAAATCTTAAAATTAAAAATGGACCTAAATGACCTAACTCAAATCAATTCAAGTTAGTTTAAGTTTATGAGTTTAATGGTCATGTACTGTCAATGTAAAAAGTTTTACACTATCAACCAATTAGAAATCACCATTGATATGACTTTTAAAGTATTTATTATAAAAGTTAACAAACTTATAATAAATGGTGGTTTGTGATTGAATAACAGTATAAACTATTTTATACTGTTAGAGCATGATCCGTTTTCTCTAAGTTTATCTGATTTGAATTGGACTGATTATTCAAAAAATTCAAATTTGAGCCAAATTAAGCCAATAAATTTTTATGATCAATTTAGACATGTGTTTCTTCTACACTCGAATCATCTCAATTTGAACTCATCCCTATTTACATGCAATGTCGCCTTGCGTTACTCAAGGCGTGATTAAGAAATATATATCTTAAATATGGGCAATCTTTTCTTCTCTTTGCCTTTTTATAAAATAAAAATCATAATCATTGAAGGTAACTAGGAAACTGTGTTGGGTCATATTTTAAATAGTTATTTTAAAAACAAAACAAGATCAAACAATTTATCAATAATAATTTTTCTTTATTGAATTTTGCCACTTGATTTTTTTCTTACACGCTACGTGTTCATACTATCTCCACTTCAAACATAACGTCCGAATTTTTTCCCCAGTCTTTTCTAACAGCTAATTAAGAATCTTTTAAATCTAAGGATAACAAGTGAAAGTGGGGAAAAATTGCCCCGTAAAAATTCCAACTTGTCTCCTTTTTTTCGGAAGCAGTAAGACGTGAGTCTGACAGGCGTTATCTGCGTTACAAATAGTATTTCAGAAATTATATTTATACATTTTCTTACCAAAAAAAAATGTACAATAAAACGAAGAAATAGGATGAGAAAAAAGGAAAATGTGTAAGAACGTGATGAAAACAATGAAGAAAAAATATTATGAAAAATTATTGTATAAATAATATATCCCCATGATAATTTGATAAGTACCTCTTTGTTACTTTTTGTCTTCCATTGATGTAATTTGCATTTGAAGAATTGAGGGCTACCAGCATTATTATTTTTTTTCAAAGCTTTAAACAATGTTTGACCAAAAGTTTATCTTTTTTGTCTAAATCTTGAATTTGAGTTCTAAATAAAAATCGAAACATATTGTACCTTATTCTGGTCTGCCCATGTTTAAGAATGATATTATTTATATAATATTTTTTTATATATTTATATTTTTTTTATTCTTTCTATTACCTCACTTATCTTATTACGCATTTCTCTCTCCATTATTTATTATTTATTGTGTGTGTGTATAATTGTTGTAGATATTTAACGTATCTCCTTTTTTAATAATATTAATTAATCAAAGTTACAAATGTAAGAACATGTTTGATAAACATTTTTTCGTAATTGTTTGTCAAAAAAAATATTTAGAAATTTTGCTATTAATTTAAAATAAATCAAACATTTCTAGCTAGAATAGATGTTTGAATTAATATCATTATTGTCAGAACCGGACCAAATCGGTCTATCGGACCGGTTGAATTGAGAATCAGTCACTTGATTGATTCATTTAACCCTAAAAACTAGTCTTACAAAGAACCAGTATAAAACTGATTGAAGCAGGAAAAAACAAGCTAAAATTGGTCAAAATGGGGCAAAACAGATTTGAACCAGTTTGTTTGAAAAAAAAATTCTATTTTTTAATTGAAAAACCTAATATTTATAATGGTTGATATAATTCTAATATGATATAATGATGATAAATAATCATATTAATCATATTCATTCAAGTTATAATCATAGTTGTTAATGTAATTGTTTGTTATCATGACATATTTGATTTGGTTTCATGTTTAATTTTGAAACATTATATATTATGAAATATGAGTTATGAGTTAAGTAATAGTATTTAGAGTAAATTACGCTTGTAGTCCCTCAATTTTTTTGAAATTACGTCCGATACTCCTCCGTTTTAGTGTACTACAATAAACCTCCTAAAGGTGTGTAAAATGTAAAACTGACCCCTTGACTGTTGATGTCGTCCAAAACATTTACAAAAAAAGAGCATGTGCTACTCACATGACTTGTAATGAATTTTTCTTCCAAAAATACCCTCATCTTCATCTTTTTAACTTAGCTTCCTTACCATTCTCTCTCTATTCTCTAGCTCTTCTAAGCATTGCCATACCATATGTGAATGGCAACCTCATTTGAGACACCTTCTTCTCCTCTTCTAACACAAGGTACAGTAGTTCAAATTCTAGTTGTTGATTTCCTTGAACCGCATCTAGTATTTACAATAATTTCCAAGAATTTTGCTTCAGGAGTTTCATTATCTTGGTATCCCATGTTAAGCTAGTGTTAACTCTTTTACTACATTTCTCCTGTACCATACACTCTTCAAAAGCATGCTTGAATTTTGCAAATAAATCTTACGGACCCCAACTACTATATACCCAACTACTTTCTGTTTTAATCATGCTACATAAAACCTTGACCGTGTATATGAACCTCGCTGACCTTAACTGTGAAGTTTAAAGGATGAAGGTGAGGGTATTTTTGAAAGAAAAATTTATTAAAGGTCATGTGAGCAGCACATGCTCACTTTTTGTAAGCGTTTTGGACGACATCCAACGCCAAAGGTTGTCAGTGCTACATTTCACACACTTTTAGAGTGTTTATTGTAGTGCTATTTTCGAAAAAACTGAGGGGGTGCAAGTGTAATTTATTCTAATATTTATACGTGAAGTTTAATTTTTAATATTATAAAGTTATGAATATTATGTTATTTTTTGTTTAATATTACTTAATATATTATATAAAAATAAAATAATGTTATTTAATTATTACCGGTTTAAGTCATTAAACCTTTGCATCACTACCACTTCAATTTTAAAAATATTGATTAATATTAAAGCACTCATAACTTGTAATGGGTTATGCAGTCTGTACTTTTTAATTCCTTAACAGTCTGTTAGATACATGATATACGGAAAGAAATAATTGTAACTGCATAACCCATTACATGTTATAGTTATGAGTGCTTTAATAATTAACTTGTAAAAAATAATTATTTTGCTATAACTTCGTAATTTAAAAAAAAAATAATCATTTCTCAAATAAATTTAAACCAGTTACAATTAGGGATGTCAAAAATACCCGTGCCTGCGGATATCCGTGGATAAAATCTGCCACGGGTATAAAATGGGTACTTTAAATGGATATCCGCGGATATTCTAAACGGGTATACCCGTTACCCGTTATTAATGGGGCGGGTACGGATATCATGGTATCCATACCCGCGGATACCCGCTACCCACAATTATATATTTACTTAAATACCCTTACATATTAATATAGATAAAATTACATAAATTTATTCAAAATTTTTAAAAAGATTGTTCATTACGAGAGAAATCTTATACAATTATATTACAAGAGAAAAAGAACATAAATTTGTGAGCATTTAAACTATATTCTTTTTAGAAAAATTGTTAGAATAATTAAAATTTATGTTTAAAGTGATTATTTTAAATTATAACTCTTTAATTTATAAATTTAAATTTATAAATTCAAAGTGAAATTTGCAACACTTTATAATTGTTTACAACACATAAAATAAATTTGTTATTTTTTTATTTTTTTATTTTTTAAAAATATCCGCACGGATAATGGGACGGGTACGGGTATAAGTTTTATCGGGCGGGACGGATAGCGGGTAGCTACTACCTGTACCCGCCCCGCCCCGTTGACACCCCTAGTTACAATTCTTCTTATCTTCTAACAACTATATATGATTACATTTCCCACCTTTTCCACTGAATATTTGAGCTATAAAAGAAGTGGTAATATACTAATATACATGTCGCGATCGAGCCACTCCACTACTGAATATTAAACATTCACGAAAAACAGCTCAGAAGTCACCAAAAATGCAATGCAGGGTCATCAAATTGTTTCATTCAATTATAGTTTTTTTTTCCCCGTGAAGGGCACTCTCCAGTCTCCATTGTCTCACTGTGACACATGGACATAGACTTACACAATATTTCTTGACACAAATTTGTAAATTAACGAATTCTAATTTTTGGACCCTGCTGAAGGACTCAACAAAAATGTACACAAGTTACCAAAAGATTGTTACATTATTATGCCCTTTTCTCATGCGAGCCCGACCCATAATTTGCACCCATGAAGTAAGCATAGAGCTCCTCAACCTGCATAACCTCACCACTTTGCCAACACTCATGATGATGAGTGACGTCATCAAGCGCCCCTGAGCTCCCTCCCTCTTCAAAAGAAGTTGAAAATTCACAAGAAGCATTGTTGTTAGTGTGGTCCCCACCTTTGACGTTGCTAATTAGCAGCATCTCTTGAGCTTTCTTCAGCTCCGCTTTGAGCCGTTCCACGTCTTTCTCTAGCTGCTTCTTTTCAGCCATCACATTCTCTAGCTTTGCCTGAAGCACACCGTGGTCCACCTCAAGGCTCTGAGTCTTCCAGCGGGCCCTCTTGTTTTGGTACCAAATGGCCACCTGCCTTGGAGGCACACCAAGTTGGTTTGCAAGGCGGAACTTCTGCTCGGGCTCAAGCTTCATGTTGGAGGCAAAGCACTTCTCAAGGACAGCAACCTGGTCTTCGGTTAGCCTCTTCTTGTTGTGTTTTGCTCTTTGGTGGACTTGTTCCTGGGTCTTGAAGGAGAAGATGAAATCCCCCATTTGGGTGTTGGAGTCACTTGATTGGAGATTTGGAACAATGATGTTTGGGTTTGGGGTTTGGTGATGTGGGAACAAAGTGTGGGAACTGATGAGTGTGTTTCTCATAAGAGAAAGTTGGGTGCCCATATTCTTTTATAAGGCTTTTAGCTTGAGTGACATCAAGAGGGCCCACCAAATTGAGTGACAAAGAGTTAGATGGCTTTAAGGGTGTGTTTAGGAACCCATTTGCATCAAACGGGAATTTTCAGTTTTCAAAACACTAAAATAAGAAATAAGTTTTTTTGTTTTTTTCGTTAAACATAAATTTGTAAATTTTCAACTGTAAACCAACCGTACACTAAATCTTTGTAAATACTACGCAAAGGCTGGCTAACTTGAATTCTCTATAGTGCGTACGTAGGATTAAAACCACTTGTCCCGTTTCTTGTTCCCTCCTTTTCCGCTCTAATAAAAAATGACTTGTTATGATTATTAATTTTTTATTGGAGTGTTATTTTTTAATTAGAGAAATTGGAAAAGGAAAATTATGCACGGATATCACATACTTAGAGAGAGAAAAAGAGAAGAAAGAGAAATTTAAATATAATAAATAATATGTTGTGATAGAAAATTAAAAAAAAAAGTTAATGGAGTGTTTGTGATGTGGAAATATCCACATATACAACCAATTAAAAAGAGAAAAAATGGGAATAGGTAATTTGATCACTGTACATGTACTAGTAATTCATGTGAGTCTCTTAAATTGATTATGGAGCATGATTTATTGATAGCATGCATATACATATACGGAGAAATATAAATGTCCACCCTATTTTAGGGTGGAAGAAGAGACAAATAAAAAAAAGGTAAATAGAGTAAACAATAGATATAATAAGTGATATGAT
Source organism: Spatholobus suberectus (assembly GCA_004329165.1). Taxonomy (NCBI): domain Eukaryota; kingdom Viridiplantae; phylum Streptophyta; class Magnoliopsida; order Fabales; family Fabaceae; genus Spatholobus; species Spatholobus suberectus. The sequence goes on along the minus strand of CM014731.1, from coordinate 53,276,032 downwards.
AGGGTGAAGAAAAAGGAAGAGAAAGATAAGAAAAAAAACGAGATAAAAATAAGATAGAAGAAAAAGTACATGTTTATATATAATATCTCCCTCTCTATATATAAATTCTGATTTTAACTTCAATTTTTATGAAGTTTCTTTCAGTATTTCCTTTTAAATTTTATTAGAAAAAATTTAAACATTTTGAAACTTGAAAAGCATATAATTTTGTGTTCATCCATCTGGTCAAGATCCTAGATAATCTTTAAGCAGCGTTTGCTTAGACGGGTCTGATAAGCTTGCAAGAGACAAGTTAAGAAATAGACATTATTAATTATTGATTTCTTTTCATTTAACTTGTGATATAGAGGTTGTCTGCTTGAACTTAAACATAGCTAATCTTACTTTAATTGGCAGGATCCCAACAATTAATTATATTCTCTATATGTTACGTCAATGATCAGTGACTGTGTCGTTTGGAAGGTGACATCATATCCCCCACCCATGCATAAAAATTGGCAGTTGAGGCCCAAGTTCATGCATCCTTGGATCTCATATTGGTTTACTCATTAAGCTCAACTATTTCAAGCAATGATAAAGTTGCAATCCCTTCACTGAATCTGTTTGAAGAATTAGATGGCTCATAGCCTTACTGGCTCTCTTCCTTATCCCAAGTGCATGAACTTAGTTCATCCCCTCAAGCAAGTGAACATGCCACGCCAATGCCAGTTGCCTTGATAGTGAAAGTGAAAATAATAACTTTCAAAGGGCGCTATTACACATTTTAAAATAGTGTCTTGTCCGGATATTTTAAGTTTGCATTTGCCGGTGTGCTGAATTAGCTTATTCAATTACATTTTTGTAAAAAAGCATATTCTTCTAATAATTTGGAAGAAGCTTGCTGAATATCCTATAAAAATCGGTGAAGGTAAGAGAATCTGGAGAGCAACATGTGTCAGCAAACTGGTCAAAATTCATATCAATTTCATTCGGTCAATTAATCCAATTGTGAGACTTTGAAAGACCTACACAAAGGAAGATACCTAAATGTAGGCTAGCTACTAGCTAGGTTGCATTTTATGTTTTTGTTATGTATTACGGTTTTTTTTTTTTTTTTTGGTACGAAGACTTAACGGAATTTAAATGCATGTTAGTTTAGTTGCATAACCATATTGGTGAGAGAAAAAGTAGAAGCAATATGTAACATATATTTGTAGGATTTGGATCTCCTCCATCAATCCTCTCTCTCCATCCTCTCTATCTCTCTCTAATTTTTCTTTCTCTCTCTATCATTTCTCCACTTTTTTTTTTTTTCTAATTTCATACACCACTCTTTTGTGCTGGAGGGCTAGAGAGGATCCAATTTGATATTTGTAGGACAAATTTAGTTAACACCAAGAGAGGGAAAGAGAGAGAAGTGTAGGTATAATAAGTGATATAATGTAATAAAAAGAGGGAAAAAAAGAAAAATAATAAATGTTAATGAAGTGTATGATATGTGAGCTATCCACATACAATCACTCATATTTATAATTGACTTTTTGTTGATATTTGTACGATTTTTTTCATACCCAAAAGCGTTTCGCTTTATGTTGTACTTAAGGCCTGTAGTGTAACATCCTATTTTATGTAGTCTGTGTTTAACATAATTGATTATAATTATGAGAGAAAACCTTAATTCAAATCATGAAATTTAATTAATCAAATTTATGTGATTTTTTTGTGAAAGTTTAAGTGAAAAATAAATTGAAGCTTAGACTTCACTATGAAACAGACAGTGTAGAACTACATTGTAATTGTTAGCAAATAGTCAAATATTTTAGCTTTTGTGAAATTTTGAATTAATGTAGATAGTTTTGATTAAAATATTATTATTTTAATCAATCATGTTAAAAGCACAATTGCAATTGCAACATTGCGATCATAGCTGTAAACACACAATAAAACATGTAAGGGTAAATTTTAAAAACATACATGGGAATGTGTGCGTGATGTATGCATTCCAAGGCAAGTAATAAGATCAGTAATATTAACCTCTAATTATATATATCATATAATGTAGAAGACTTAACTCTATGGAGATTCCTAAACAACTAAGCAATCAGCCAAATGTGTCCCTTAACACATGATACAACAATAATCACTAACCAGTAAGTAAAAAAAAAAAAGTGGCACATATCATAAATCATTCAGGCTACACCAGTATTGATTAATGGAGCAAACTAGTGACATCGTCAAGATAGGCATACGAAGATTGTAGCATACGAAGGTTGTAGCTACCACGACTCAAGGTTTGCAATGACCTTGGTCCCCTGTGAAATCATTCGTTTGCCTATCCTCAAGGCTACTGAAAAATACCTCCATTAACCTTCCCACACAAGTCAACAATACATGCTCATAACAACAACCGTGGACTATGCATGAATGCGTGATCATTCTACCAAGCATCATCATAAATAACAACTCATCTCAAAATAAATACTTAGACTATTCTCGCAAAAAAAAAAAATTTCACTTAGGCCATATAGGCCCCAAATAGCAATTGATCAACACCACCCTTACAGGTTTAACAAATCCATCATATCATAAATGATTCTCTTCAAGCTTTCCATAAAGACCAAGATCACCTCAATCACATTTACGAGGCCTAAGTTATGACATAAACAAGGATGAAAGGTCAAAATACATTAAAATCTGAAAATTAATCAAGATTTGCATTAAGCCCAATTAATTTCAAGGATACAAAACTCAGGCAAAGTACCAATCATAATAAACATCAAATAAAGCCAAGTACAAAACTATAATAAGTGTATTAAAATTGATTGGCTAATGCTACATCATAGTATAGTTGGAAATGAACTAAACCAACTTGAAATCACTAGACAAAAAGATTAGGAGTCTCCTAGTTGTTAACCAAAACAAATAAAGATAAACAAAATTGTTATGTAAGAATCTTGTAACATCCCAAATAATATAGGTATGATAATAGTATTGCATAACGCTTAGACGACATCTATCCTATACTAAAAAATACGAAGTAGGTTTTTTTTTTTCAAATATGTCATGAACATTATATACATAATATTTAAAAGCAAAATTACAAACTTTCTAAAGTTGGTGATATCTAATAACAAATAAATTTTACTTGTATAGTCATGAGTGCATTTCATTACATATTTTGCACAATATTCATTACTAGTTTGCATGCATTTCTTGATAAATTAGACTTAGTTGTGTGTTGATTTGCATGGATTTTCATCCTTGGATATGCCTTTTTTGTGTGTTTTGGGTTTTAGGAAGATCTCATGTAGGTTTCCATGTCATTGAAAGCAAAAGATTGGAGATTTAGGAGCTTTTGAGAAGATTTAAAGACCTATGGGAGCTTGGAAGTACATATGGAAGGCATAAAAGTCATCCTAGAGTGCTTGGAAGAGGAAAAAATTGAAGAAAATGTGAAGGAGAGTTGGCCACATCAATGTGGCATCCACCACCAAGCTGTGGCGCACCATTTGCAAGCTTCACCAGCACATGCATATGTGCCACAGCGGTGTAGCACTCACCACTATGTTGTGGGTGCACCTCTGGAGCCTATTACCACACTGTCGCACCCTTACAGCGGCGTGGGCAAGATCATTTGTTTTGCTAGTTTTTGACTTCTTTCTTTGATTGGACTTGGACCCATTGTATTCCTTTGTCATAAATAAGCACTCTTAGTAGTTTGATGCATCTTGGAACTTGGTTTTAGAAGGATAGCTAGAGATTGAGGATTGTTCTTTTCTTCAATTCTTTTTGGGTTTGGTTTATTTCTTTGTCTTTCTTTTGGAGTTCTACCATGACTAGAACCCTCTTGTTGAAGGATTAGGCATAGTCCTATAAATGTGTTAATGAATTAATTTTGTATTTTCTTTGTATGAAACTTGTTCTTCCCTTGATTTTTTTTTCTATTGTTTAATTTATCTGAAATGAATTGGCTGGCGTTTTAAATAACCTTAGAAATTTAGGAAAGTACTGAAAGGTAAACCCAAGCACCAGATCCATAGGAAAGGAACTTAGGTTTAAACCACGAAAGTAGGTTGAAACCTTTGAGGAACAACTAAATTAACAAAGAATTTAATGAGTCTAATTGAACATAGCCACCATGAAATAGGGGGTCAATTTGATTAGATACCCCTCCTTATCTTGAAAAGGAACAAAAGGTACCTTAGTTCAATTCACCTTCAGTGAGAACAAGTAAAAGCACATAGGTAGTGAAATTAATTTGCTGAGCATCATAATGTGAAACCCAATCCTAGAAATCCTCTCTTATTGATTTTTTTCCAAATTCTAATTACTTGCTCAATCTAATTTTAAATCGCATGCTTTTCAAATCTCTTGTAAAATTTCCCTAATTAATTTCCTTTTGTTTAATTTTAATTAAATAGTAATAATCACTAAACCAAATGTGTAGTCCCTGAGAAGAGAATGATAAATTTATTACTCGATACTATACACTTGCGGTACCACATCATATAGAAATAAAGTGGCATAGAGTTGCCACAAGAAAATAGTGTGGAGAAGTCTTGCCAAGCTTTTGCTACACCATTTTGCTCTTGATTTCCTTTATCAAAGGTAATTGAGGGTCTTGACCTGGTGCTCTCAAGTTGCATTTACTTAGCATGTGAAAGCTAGATCAGAGGATCCACCGACTAAAGGGATGGGCGAAGCACACAACAAATATCAGGCAAAGACAAAAGGCAAACAACACATAGAGACAAAGAATGTAAAGGTCAGTATCTGCCTAAAGCATCATGTAGTAATAATACTAACAATGGGGACTAAGCTATTAGGCAATCACAACAGGATAATCATTTCAATCAAATTATATCATACTACAATCAACAACCAAATGCAATGTATGAATGAAAAAATGATGACTCATCTCCATGGAGAACTTTCTAGAAATAGAGTAGCAAGATTAGGAGTCTATACTCCATTGACCTACTGCATGCAAATAAATAGTCACCGGTAGTAGGTGTTTTTAGGTACATGCTAGTACATTACACTAATTATGAATAAATTGTAGTGATTCGTCAAAATGTTAATACATAAATCTCCTTAACCATAACCGAGAGTTGTGACCCTCTTTCCATATGTAGGATGACGAGCACTAAACGTTCCAGGTCATTATGACCTCCACTATAAGATTCACACCCCATTACATGGTGTAGCTACTATAGGGTCTCAGGTCCAACAATAATGATATAATTATAGTTGGTTTTATTAGAGTAGATATCCATCAAGAATTTTACTAAGGAATCTCCATTTTCCTTAATACCAAAATTTCAATTTGCCAATAGTGTAGGCTTCTTAATAAATCCTCTTAACTAAAGGTTAAAATCCAATTGTCTTTACTTGATATCAACTCCAACATAAAAGACTAATCGTCATGCACATGACAGTATGAATAAACTCATCAAGTGAAATCAATATGTTCTCAATCAATCACAACAATAATAAAGAATCAATTTGAATTATAGGAAAATTTCACATATGACCTCTCGTCCCTCCTCACCTTCGCTCACCCTTTAAGAATTAGAATTCACCATTTTATTTCCAACCTTATTAATTTTTATGATAAGGCTTCATCCCATTCCTTTAATTCCATATTTATTGCTTTTTATTTTTTTATGGAAAATCTCACCTTACATTCAATGCTTCTTACTTTATCTTGTTAAAATAATTAAGATTATATTATCATCATTAATTGTTAAGATAATTATTAGTATTATTATTATTAGAAAACAAAACTTGGACACAATTCCATAGGTGCTTTTAGTGTTGTTTTCTAATCAGAAATAGAGTTTTACATTGGTAATTTATGTTAACATTTAATGCAGATCTTTATTTTAGGTTATCAGAGTACAACTCTAATTTGATTGAAAAACAGTGTCAAAATACCTATGAAACTGCATCTAAGTTTTGTCTTTATTATTATTGTTGTTGTTAATATTATTATTATTATTTTATGAAAACCATTATTATTGTCATTAGCATTATCAAGAGTTTATGCTTATCATTTATGTTGTTATTATTATTATTATCAATCCTTATGATTTTCATTATTAATATATATATATATATATATATATATATATATATTACTTTTTCTGGTTTTTTGAAAATATTATTAAAAAATAAATATTTACCTATATAATATAAAAAGGAAGCAATTTATTGTTTTGGGATTCTGTTGACCATATAAGATCTGACTTGGAGTTGTTGGTACACACATGTACTCAATATTAATAAAATCAAAATATAATATCAATAATGTAATAAATATTTTATATATATATTTAAAAATATAAATAATATTAATAATATCTTTTAATTATATTGTCTTTAATCTTTTTAAAAAAGTTAAAGATACCTATTAAGTAGGCTTCTTACGTTAAATATTTACAATAGAGTTTATTTACTATACACTGTCAATATAAAAACTTTTACACTGTCAACCAATCGAAAATCAACTTTAGTGTATCTTTTAGGATGTTTATTATCAAAGTCAATAAACTTACCATACATGGTGAGTTGTGATTGGATGATAGTATAAAATTGTGTATAGTCTATTTTCTCTTTAAAATAATAAACTTGTAGACTATTATAAGTTTATCCTGAATAGTCTGTTAGTTCTTTTTCGGTTTTGGTAGTTCACATCAGTTCTGCATTATATTTTAAGTATAATTAACAAAATTAATGAAATATTTATATTTAACTACAATTAACAATATAATATAATATAATAATTGATATAAAATTAAAATATCAATATTAATTATATAATAAAATTTTATAAATATTAATTATAATATATTATAATAATATAACTAATATAAAATTCAAAATATAATATTAATAAAATTATAAATATTTCATAAATAATTATTATAAAATAAATTTATTATATTTATATTTTTATATTATAATTTTATTATATTTTTTAAATTTATTAAGATAAAAGTTACGTTTTTTATTTTTTATTAAAAGATAGAAGTTACCTTTCTTATTTTTCATTTGATTATAACAATCAGATGATGCCCAACAATCGGGCGTCATCTTATTTATTTTTTAAGTATAATTAGCAATATAATATAATAATTAATACAAAATATAAAATACTAATAACATAATAATCTTAATATACTCTTAATATATTATTAATAATATTATATTATTACTATTAGTTATTACCAGTAACAATTAAAATAAAATAAAAACGGAGGACGTCTTCCCCTCTATGTTAAAAATAAAATAAAATGTGATAAACATGTCCATTTATAGCCTGTTACATAGTCTGATCAGGATTTGATTGTTTTAATTTTAAAATAACAAGGAAAAAACAATGACGCTTAATTATAAGGCCTTTTTTTTATTACACGTGTACTAATTACTCCAAGTCAGATCTTATGTGGCCGAAAGAATCTCAAAAGAAAAGGCCTACTTTTGCAACCCTTTAGTTTCACGTACTGCCACCACATCTCCTAGCCCTCCTTTCACTCATGTACCTGTCCTTATTTTTATAGAAGTTGTGCACTTTATTTTGATTTCGGCTTACAGAGTTTTATTATCTTGGGCTCTTAGCTTGATTTGGAGAAAGTTCCTTCACTTTTTTTTATTGTTTTTTCTTCTTTGTTATAGTTTTGGTAAAGTTTCAAAAAGGTCATTCACTAGCTCAACATACTAGGTCTAAAGAGTTGCCCACGGTCCTACTCTACCAATCAGTCTCTACAATCCAAAACTACAGAATATGCTATTATGGAGGATAACTGTTATTTTCACTCCCCTTATTGATAAGTTCACTACTTTGCTTCTTTTTTAAAATTTTTTTTTAACAAAATGCCTTTGACGAAAACATGTTTGTGTTAAGCTTTTAACACAATGGAAACTTGTTTCCGTTGTATATGAGTACATGATGAAAACACGTTTCTTTTGTGTACTATGATTCATACTTAACATAAACGTGTTTTTGTCGTGTTAATTTTTTCAAAAAAAATTAATTGATATAATAATTATTATATAATTTATTCTTTTAATATTAATCAAATTAATTGATACAAATTATCTTTTTTAATTAAAATTAAATTAATTACGATACAATTTATCTTTTTAATAGTAATCAAATAAATTATGATACAAATTACCTTTTTTCTAATTGAAATTGAATTAATTACGATACAAGTTACCATTTCTAATAGTAATCAAATTAATTATGACGCAAATTACCCTTTTTAATAGTAATTAAATTAATTATGATACAATTTTAAAAAATATACGATACAGGTTACCATTTTTTATTTTATTTTGCAAGTTTTTGAGCTAACTTTTGGCTTGAAGGTGAATATGCACAAGAGTCAATTAATGGGATAAAACATTGAAGAGTTGTGCTTGGATAAGGCATCAAAAATCTTGAATTGTAAGGTAGGCTCTTTATCTTTCAAATATATAGGATTGCCAATAGGGGCAAACCCAAGAAAGAAGTCTACATGGAAACCTGTGGTAGAGGTGGTGAAAAATAGAATGGCAAAGTGGGGCAGCAAGCACATTTTGCTAGGAGGCAGAATTGTGTTGATTAAATCATTCTTGACATCCTTACTGATATACTTTTTTCCCCTTCTTCAAGGCTCCAAAAGGTGTTATTTCAGTACTTGAATCTATTTTCAAGAAATTTTTATGGGGAGAGGGGAAGAGAGGTACATTAAGTGGCATGGGAAAAGGTATGCCTAGGGAGGGAGCAGGGTGGACTAGGGATAAAGAATCTTAGGGCTTTTAACTTGGTGTTATTAGGGAAATGGTGGTGGCATAAAAGGGAGGAACAATCCTTATGGTATAAGATACTCCAGTCCAAGTACTCTAAAGAAGGAAGAGGATGGGATAAAATAGGTAGGTGGTGGGTAAACATTAATTCTTTGGAGAAGGACCATATACCTTAAAACAAAATTGGTTCTCAAGCATAATCTGTAGGAAGGTGGGTGAGGGAAATGATACGTTATTCTAGCAGGATCCTTGAGTAAGAGAAGAAAAATTATGGGAAATTTAGGCGATTATATGCAAAAGAGAAGCAGGTAAGGGTGGCTGATCAAGGAGAATGGCAGGATGGAATTTAGGTTTAGAAGTGGAGTTGGAGAAGAATTTTGTTTCAGTGGGAACGTGAGTTAATAGCAGAGTTAAAGGAGGTTATGCGAGGGAAAGTTGTGGTAAAAAAGGAGCAGGACAATTGGGTGTAAAAAGCAGATAGAAATTGGTGATTATTTTGTCAAATCAGCATACCAAGTGATTATGTCTAAGCAAAAGGAAGATCCGAGGGAATTCTTCAAAAAGATGTGGATGAAAGGTATACCCCCAAAGGTACAATATTTTGTTTAGAAGCTAGCCTTTGATCGAGCATGTAACACTGAATATTTTTCTAATATGTGTTTCAAGTGATTTAAAATAATTACAAGATAAATTTAAATTTAATTTCATGAAAAATGTAATAAATGAATATTTTGTATTTTTGGTGCAATTTTCAGTAGAAGATTTTATTGAAATTGGGATTGTCTTGCGAATTGACAATATAAGAATACGTTGTAAAAGTGAGCAAATAGTCAAAAGTCTTGTGAATCTATTTATGGTTAGTCAATTATAATCATAATTAAATTTCTGTGCAAGTTGTAATATTGTTTAGGTATGTTGATTTAAAATGGAAATATTTTAATCCAGTTCCTTGTAGTGTTCAAGTTGGAATTTCTAAGAGTTGGGAAAATTTCTCTGAGCTATTCTAAGTATTTTCTAGACGCCTTAGAAAATTTGGTGAGTCATTTGCTCGCAAATTTTATGATTTCAAGGGATCAAATGATTGCCCTCTTATGCTCTTTATGTATTTTCTCTCCTTTAGTCAATGTCCCAAAGGACAAAATTTTATTTTTCTCACCCTTATTTTTAGCCGACTTACATTGAGAAGGAAGAGAGAGAGATCACACCTACTCTCTTTTCTTATTCATTTATACACTTGGAAACCCATTCACCCAAATCCTTTCTATTTTGTCACACCAAACACCCCCCCCCCCCTCAATTTTCTCCACCCATTTCATTTTTCTCTCAAGCAAGGACGAGCTCTCATCCTCTCCAAGCCCCATTTGGATCAAGTTTGAAGTGAGTTCCAAAGCAAGGTCTGTGAGTTTGGAGTCCCTTAGTGTTGCGCTTGGGATGTGATGGCTGTTTGAACAGATCCCTCTTTTTGGCTTAAAGTTACTCTTCCCCTTCACTCTCTTGAAAGCCTTAGTTTTTTGATTACTTTAAGGTATAGGAAGCTGTTAAAACAAAGGACGAATTTGTAGCCCTTAAATATTTTGATAATAACATACAGTTAAAATTATGCGTCCTCACATTATCGTCTGATCTCTCGCTCACATTATCGTCTAATCTCTAGTTCGCATTATATCGTCTAACGTTGTTTTGCAAATTGAATATCGTCTTATCTTTACTTGTATAAACTGCGTAACTAACAAAGCTTACAGACTATGTCTATGCTCTAAAAAGATCTGCATATCAATCAGAGCGTAAGCTACCTCAAAATGTATAAAGCCTATACATCTACTCTTGAGGAAAGTCAGCGAAAAAGAAGGAATATGTGTGTGAATGTCAGAACGAAAAAGTGAACATGACAACTGCTAAAAGATTGAGTACAAGAATAGAAAAGATAAGCAGACTGCTTTATCTTATCATATGACAAGTTGGTAAAAAGCATTAAATGCAACATTTAATGCTCCAACGACTCTCCTCATCAGATGAAGGCTGTCTCCTACAAAATACTCAACGAATACTTTTGGAGAAGTCTATAAATAGAAGAAGAGACCTCCTTCAAGCTGTTGTCGAATTTACAAGTGTTGTTGATATATTTGCTCCTGAATCCAAATATTCATAACTGCTTTGAGAAAACAAAAAGCCTTTGCAAAAATAGTTTGAAAATCTGTATTTGAACTTCATTGTATATTCATCTGATAAGACGTTAAACCCAGTGAGGTAAACTCACACAAATCTCTTTCTTTATGAGATTGGTTGAAGCCTGAAGCGGCTTTCTTTCAAAGAATACTTGGGTGTTTGCTTGGAGAGGCAAGTGAAAAACTATTTAGGATTGAGCCTAAAGAGGCTTGTGGAAAGAATACTTGTAACTTGTAAAGTTAGTGGAACTTGGTTGTTGCTAAGAGCTGGATGTAGTCTTTGGGGTGAGACGAACCAGTATAAAATCTATGTGCCCTTTTATTTGTTCTTTTCTCTTTTATTTGCCTTTTAAAACATTTTGAAAATCTTTTTGATCTAGTTTAAATAATTAAGTTGCTTTTAAAAGGACGAAAAGGATTGTGAAAATTGGCCTTAACACAATTTAACCCCCCCTTCTTGTGTTTAGTTTGTGCCTTACAATTTGGTATCAGAACTCAGCCTCTAAGGGTTTAGCACCTTAACAAGTGTTAGAGGAAAAAGATCCGCATGACACACCTTGAAGGACAGTTCATTCTTGAAGGAGCCTCTTTGTCAAGGCCTCCAGCCTTCAACAGAGAAGATTATGCATACTAGAAGGATAGAATGGAAATGTATATCAAGTCCACTCACTATAGTATCTGGAGAATCATCACACATAGAGATCATGCTGTAATCAAGCCAGAAATCGAATACAATCAAGATGATTACAACTTGTTACAACAAAACGCAAAAGCTAAATATATCATAACCTGTGCCTTATCAAAAACTGAATATAATAAATTTTGCAGCTGCAGAACTGCTAAGGAAATGTGGGATGCTATACACATAACACATGAAGGCACGGAAGATGTTTGTCTCAAGAGAGCAGCAACTCTTCAAAGACATTATGAGATGTTCACCATGAAGGAGACTGAGACCATTGATGAAATGTTTGGAAGATTTCAAACAATTCTAAATGGACTTCAAAGCCTTGGTGTTGAGTTCTCTAAGGGTCAAAATAATCTCAAGATCCTAGACAGTCTTCCCAAAGTGTGGGAACCTAAAGTTACAGCCATAACTGAAGCAAGGGATATGAAAACCTTTATTCTGGATGAGTTATTGGGAGCGCTAAGAGTACATGAAATACATCTATTCAAAGAGACAAAGTCAAGAATAATGACTCTGTTGCCCTAAAGATTGGAGAAACAAGTAAAAAAGTAGACGAAAAAATTGAAACAAAAGGAAGAAACAAAGTGCTGAAAGTTCAATCTGAAGAATCTGAGAGCTCAGACGAAAGCTTTAGCTACTCAACAGACGATGAGATCTCCCTCATCACCAAAAAGTTCAAGAAGATGCTTAAAAAGAAAGATAGATTAAGCAATCTTCTAGAAAGAAAGATACTAGATACAGAAAGTATCCATAAGAAGAAAACAATGAGATCATTTGCTATGAATGCAAAAAGCATGGACATATTAAGGCTGAAAGCCCGAAAATAAAGAAAGGATCGAGCTCAAAGAAAAGATATAAGAAGAAAAATCTTCTAGCTACCTGGGAAGATCTGGATAGCAGTAGTAGTAGCTCAGACGATGAAAAGGCTAATATCTGTCTCATGGCAGACGCAGAAGAAGTAACGTCTGAGGTAAACTCTGAATATAACAACTTTTTGCATGAGTCTGAAGACAGTGAATTTGAATCTGAAGACGAAGATATGTCATATGACACTCTTCTTGCTAATTCTCACAAGATTGCTTTTGAGTACAAAAAATATCAAGAAAAATATCAAGAAGCTCTTTTAGAAAATGAAATACTCAAGAGAGATCTGATGAAAATGCAAAAGAGTCTAGCTTCAGATCCTGAAAAGGCAATGCTCTTTTCTGAAGTTGATAAACTAAAGAAAAAGGTCATTAGTTTGAAACATGATCTGACCAAATTTGTAGACGGATCTTCAAAATTTCAAATGATTTTAAAACATAGAAGATCTCCGTTTGACAAATCTGGGATTGGATTTGTAGAAGACAAAAATGCTAAAACGTCGCCTTCTAAATCCTATTCAATCTTCTGTAACTTTTGTGGAAAATCTGGATATTCATTCCAAAGATGTCAACACAAAAGGAAACAGAGGTCAAATAAGACCTTTGGGACTAACATCAAAGGACCCAAAAGTATTTAGATACCAAAATCTCAAATAATTCCTGTTGTAGATATTTTTAATAGGAAAAAAGAGGGATTCATTCTGGTACCTGGACAATGGATGCTTACGTCACATGACGGGAGAAAGGTCTATGTTCCTAGACCTCCAATCACATGAAGGAACAGTCTCTTTTGGAGGAAATGGAAAAGGAAAAATCATTGGTATAGGTAAAGTTGGTAAGTCTCCCCTTCCATCTATATATAATGTTCTATGTGTTGAAAGATTAAAATACAATCTACTTAGCATCAGTCAATTTTGTGATAGTGAATTTATTGTATCCTTCACCAAAGAATCATGTATAGTCAAAAGAAATGATGAATCTATTCTTTTTACTGCCAAAAGACACAATATTCTGTATAAGATTGAGTTTGAAGATCTGAACAAACAAAATGTAACTTGCTTAATGACCAAAGAAGATGAAAAATGGATTTGGCACAAAAAGCTCAGGCATATCAATTTAAAACATATTTCAAAGTTATATAAAAAGAGTTTAGTAAAAGGATTGCTTGAGATTTCTTGGAAAAACTCATTTTCTTTGTGAAGCATGTCAGAAAGGGAAACAAATCAAAACATCTTTTAAACAAAAGATGTTGTTTCCACTTCCAGACCATTAGAATTACTACATATAGATTTGTTTGGACCTACTAAAACTCTTAGTCTTGGTGGGAAAAAGTATGGTTTTGTCATTATTGATGACTATTCTAGATATACATGGGTTTATTACCTAGCTCACAAACATGAGTTTTTTAATATGTTTGAAATATTCTGAGAGAGTTCAAAATGAAAAAGGTTTTTGTATTACTGTAATAAGAAGTGACCATGGAATTGAATTTGAAAATGCTGACTTCAAATCCTTCTATGAAAAGAATGGAATTTTCCACAACTTCTCCTCACCGAGAACACCTTAACAAAACGAGGTAGTTGAAAGGAAAAATAGAATCCTACAAGAGATGGCAAGAACCATGTTTAGTGAAAATTCAGTCCCTAAGTACTTCTAGGCAGAAGTTGTAAACACAGCATGTTATGTTCAAAACAGAATAATGATCAGACCATTAATTAAAAAGACTCTTTATGAACTGTGGAGAGGTAGAAAACCCAACATTTCATACTTTCACCCCTTTGGATGTGAATGTTATATTTTCAACACTAGAGATCAATTAGGGAAATTTGACTCTAAGGTTGGTAAAGGTGTTTTTCTTAGATATTCTGATACATCAAAAGCATTTAGAGTATTCAACTCCAAAACTTCTGTTGTAGAAGAATCTATCCATGTTAAATTTAATGACACACTAACCCCTGATAGAAGATTATCAGATTTGGAAGAAGATTTTGCAGGTTTACAGATAGAACTGCCTGATTAAAATAAAACAAACAAAGCAAAAGAATCAGAAGAAACTTCTCAACAACAGACCAATAATTAGACGAAGGGATTTCACAAAGACTGGAAGTTCGTTACCTACCATCCTCAAAATCAAATTATTGGAGAATGAACAGAAGAAGTCAAGACAAGGTCATCACCAAAGAATCAAGCGTCTTGTGGCTTAGTCTCAGAAATTGAACCTAAGACAATAGATGAAGCACTAATAGATGATGACTGGGTGATAGCAATGCAAGAAGAATTACATCAATTCATAATGATGTTTGGATTCTTGTTCCTAAACCAATACAAAAGAGCATCATTAGAACAAGATGGGTATTTTGCAACAAGCTCGACGAAAATGGTAAAGTAATCAGAAACAAAGCAAGGTTAGTGGCTCAAGGTTACAATTAACAAGAAGGTATTGATTTCACTAAAACCTTTGCTCCTGTTGCTAGATTAGAAGCTATTAGAATTATGCTTGTCTTTGCTACTCATAAAAACATTAAGCTTTTTCAAATGGATGTGAAAAATGCCTTTTTAAATGGTTTTATCGAGGAAGAGTCTATGTTAGACAACTTCCTGGCTTTGAGGATCCAAACCTCTTAGACCATGTCTTTAAACTTAAAAAGGCTCTGTATGGTCTTAAACAAGCACCTCGTGCCTGGTATAACAGACTGAACAATTTTCTTATTGAAAATGGGTTTATGAGAGGCAAAGTAGATACAACTCTCTTTAGAAAGGAATCCAACAGAGATTTCATTATAGTTCAAATTTATGTAGATGATATAATCTTTGGAGTTACTAATGAAACTCTATGTAAGGAATTCTCAGATTTGATGCAGAGTGAATTTGAGATGAGCATGATGGGAGAATTAAAATTCTTCCTTGGACTACAAGTTATACAAGAAGAGAAGGGTATATACATTCATCAGCAAGAATACACAAAGGAATTGTTTCAGAAATATAAGATGAATGAGTCAAAACCTATGAGCA
Organism: Spatholobus suberectus; assembly: GCA_004329165.1. NCBI lineage: Eukaryota > Viridiplantae > Streptophyta > Magnoliopsida > Fabales > Fabaceae > Spatholobus > Spatholobus suberectus. The sequence continues at coordinate 53,260,532 of CM014731.1, read as the reverse complement.
CACCAATGCATCCATTTGTAGGTTTAACAAAGGATGAATTAGGTAAACCTATAAATTAGACTATCTATAAAGGTATGATTAGCTCACTTCTCTATTTAACTGTAAGTAGACCAGATATCATGCACAACGTTTGTTTATGTGCCAGATTTCAATCTGATCCTAAAGAGTCTCATCTAAAAGCTCTCAAAAGGATTTTTAGATATCTTGTTGGTACATGTAACCTTAGTCTATTCTATGAGAAAAACAAAGATTTCAGGTTAGTGAAATACTGTGATGCAGACTAAGCTGGTGATAGACTTGAACAAAAAAGCACAAGTGGTGGATGTCACTTCATCGGACCATGTCTTATATCCTGGACGAGCAAAAAGCATAACTTAATTGCATTATCCACTACTGAAACAGAATATGTATCTACTACAAGTTGTTGCTCACAACTCTTATGGGTAAAATACCAATTTGAAGATTATTCTAGCTTTAAGCATAACATTCCTGTATTATGTGACAATACTAGTGCAATCAATTTATCTAAAAACCTCATTCAGCGTTCTAAAGCTAAGCATATAGAGATAAGACATCATTTTATTCGAGATTATGTCCAAAAAGGTGTTTTTGAAATTAAGTTCATCAATATAGACCATCAATGGGCTGGTATCTTTACAAAAGCTCTACTTGCAGAACGTTTTAACTTCATCTTAGAAAACTTGCACATGACATTTTTACAAGAATAAACTGTCTTACATGCATCGTCTCATTTGATCTTTTACGATTCGTCTTACTTGATTTCGTCTTACTCTATATCGTCTTATCTCACTTCGTCTTGCTAACACGATCATCTCTGAATATGAAAAGTTTTTAAGTTCATTAGTTTGATATTTCCTTTATTTTCGATAAGCACCCAAGAAGCGTGCGCCGTATTCCTTGCTACATCAAGTCACCATTAATGCACGTCTCTTCAGTATTTCCAGAACCTTTCTTTTTATTCAAACTTATCGCTCTTTCTTTCTTTTTCCGCTCTCTGAAAAACCTCTCAAACTTCCTAAGCTAAAACCCTATTCCTTACCTTTACTCTCAAATCCCTTTCTCTCAAACTCACACTCATGGCCACCCAAAAACAACTTGTGCCCATGGAGAGATTTCCAAAAAGTGACTTCGTCACCGAAAAATGGGTTGACTTGCAAAAACTTGAGGAAGAAGGATTCCCTCTGCAAATGTATATCAAGAACGTCAGATGGAAAGCTTTCGTGCAAAAGAAAACTTCTTGGTATCATGCATTATACGCCTACTTCTAGGCCTCTGCATCTGAAGTCAACGGAACTATCACTGGAACCGTCGACAATAAAGCCATCATCATCTCTATTGACGCCATTATAGCAGCGTCTGGCTGTAAAGAGGAGGGTGACCTTTTTACTAAAGACTGGGAAAAGGTCATAACCCCAGAAACTATCGACAGGGCATTATATGGAAAGCCCAGGCCTCAAACTGAGAACAAGGATGTTCTAAGGAAGGTTTTATACGCTTCACACATGAAGCCTATATGTCGACTACTTCACAACATCTTGCTGCACATTATTCTGCCTAGAAAAGGTTCAAAGGATAACGTAACCTCCAAGGACAGGTTCTACATTTACAAGATGATGACGGGTCAGAAGGTCAATCTGCCTGCCTTAATCCTAGACAACTGGAGATCCTGTCTCTGCAAATCGAAAGAAGGTGTTTAGAGTAAGCAGAAGCATCCTATCCCCTACGCCATGCTCTTCACGGAAATCATCCATTTGGCAGGTATAAAAGAATCTGGGTTGGAAAAGATGAAACAGGGTTCTGAGATCGCTGTATCCATCATCTGGAGGATGAGGATTGCACATCTCTTCTCTGGATATGTTGCAAGACATCCAAAGTTGGCATTGATCAAGGAAGAACCACAAGAAGAAGTTGTTGGAACTGCATTCAGAGTGGGATTACCTGCTGACCCCTTTGCTAGTACTGCGTCTAGTCAACCTCCAACACAGACAAAACCCCAATCCTCTCAAACACAACTCAAACAGACCAAGCCACAAGAACCTAAGTTACTAATCAAGAGACCTTCACAACCCGACCATCAACCTAAACAAACCAAACCTCAAACATCTTCGTCTCCACCTCATAAGAAACAAAAACCATTAACCATTCGTCTGAGATCCAAACCAACTCCCCAACTCGACTCAGACGATGACCTCTTCATCAACACCCTTCTTCCTACTCCAAGCGCAACCATTCCTGCCCCCCCGTTAGAGCGACCACCTCCACCACCTACATCTTCTAAACCCACTCCGTCTACACCAACATCTAAAAAGCCCTCAATATCCAAAATGATTCCAGCACCAAAAACAAGGGCTCAAGAAGAAAAACAGCTTGAGAGAGCTCGAGCTGAATCAAAAAGGGCTGAAAAGAAAAAGAAAGAAGAAGTAGAAAAACTAGCTAAGGTTGAACAAGAACAGATTGAGGAAGCAGTGCTTCAATCTATAATTGAACGCTCGCTACAAACAGCCCCTACAGAGCATGATGAGCAAGAGTTGTTTACACAAGAAGACATAACTGCTACCTCAAAAGGTAGATTACCTAGATCTTTCTTCTGGGAAGTTTCACAATCTGTTTCTTTATCTCAAGTCTTCAACCGTCTTTCTGTAGACTTAACAGCTGCACCTAGCCTTTATCAGCCTGCAAAGGCTGTTCCACTCTCTATTTCCTTCGCAGAACGTGAAGTAGAAGGAACTTCATATGGAGGAGCTAGACCGATGATAGACGAAATGGCACTAGAAGATTATCGCTCTAAAATGCCTCCGTCTAAACGTCTCCAAAGGCACACAATGATTTACTTTGAGCAGCCTGGGTGGTGTTAGACTAGAACGACAAAAGTATATTACTTACCAAAAACCTTTCACCTAGAGCTACTTCAATCTTCAATTAATTATGAACTGAGGGAAGTTAATGATCCAAGGACGTGGACGACTCTCGTCAAAGAAGAATGGCCTTTTTTGGTTTGCCATGGGTATGCTGAAAAATTCCCTGACATTGAAGAAGAAGCTACCTCAGCCATGTCGTATGAGCCACACATCACCCTATACGTCTGGGAGGAAGGCTACGGTACTTTGTCAGACGCTCTGATCTTCGTCTATCCACATCAACCAGAACCAAATTCCCAGCTAGATATGAAGTTTGGAGACAACGTGGGATTCTCTGTCACATTTCTCCCTTAATCCTGAAATGCAATTACTCAAAGTATCTGATGATGTGCAGAACGTACCATTACAAGCCCAAAATCATTTATTCGTTCTGTCATGGAATGATCAAGACTTATCCTCCTGCCATCCGTCCATAAGATAGTCCAGACTTTGAAGAATGGCGGATAGTTGATGATGACTGGGAATTAGGGAGAATGATGAACAACTTTCTGCAGGAGAAGATGTAGATCTCTTTGTAGCATGCAATCTGTGAGTGAAAGTGTCCAGACCTTGCTTTAGGCCTGCCTAAATTCATGGTTACTCGCATGTGGCTCCTTATGAAGCCATGGACCACCTTTCGCATATGTTGTTAGAAGAATTATCCATGCCAAAATTTGTCTATGGGGAAAGGAAAAGAACCAAAGTTCAGACATAACCCCTGAAGGCACTTGATGATTCGATAAAGAGCACTATCATCTACACAGTTGACAGAACTAAAAGGAAAAGCAACTCTTCGAAGCACAGACCACAAAAGGTTGCAAGATCATGTTGAAACGCTCAAACACTTCTTTGGTCTCTCTGCTGATGAAAAGAGTTTGCTAAGTCATGAAGCTGCACTACGTCCAACAAGTCACTAAATGCAAGTATCTCTGTCTCCCTCCACCTCTCCACCCAACCCTCAAAACCAACTGTCCCTAAATCAACCCCTTACCTATATCTTCTTCTCCTCTGAAACCTTTGAAATATCTTTACCCTACGGTCACTTTTGGTTCTATGGTCCTCCTGTACTATATGTTTTCAGCTAATGTTTTGTAGAGGAACCAATTCATGAAGCAACTACCAGCTCTGCACCTGCACCTTCAGACGACAGACAAGCCTTTAATGAATTGAAGCAGACTGTGCTGCGTCTTGAAGCTGATCTTCAAAAGGAACGTAGAAAACATAAATGTGCAGAAGTTCTACTGGCTAAGCTGGCAAAGCGCTTCAAGAGTGACCTTCGCTCATCGTCTATACCTTCAAACTTTGAATCCTCTGGTTGATGATACCAAAAGGAGGAGAAAAATAGAAGATAAAAGGGAGTATAAAGATATTAATCTTAGGGGGAGTATATTTTATTTTGATGCATTTTACGTTGAATAATATCGTCTGGTTATTTCAATCACTTCTATATATATATTGTATATGCTTAAACTGAAGTACACCTATATAAAATATGTGTTTGTTTACATTTCACTAATCAAAAAGAACTTTCATAGAAAATTATTTTTACAAAAACTATAATTGTTTGTTATCATCAAAAAGGGAGAGATTGTTAAAATAAAGGACGAATTTGTAGCCCTTAAATATTTTAATAATAACATATAGTTAAAATTATGTGTCCTCACATTATCGTTTGATCTCTCGCTCACACTATCGTCTAATCTCTAGTTCGCATTATATCGTCTGACGTTGTTTTTCAAATTGAATATCATCTTATCTTTACTTGTATAAACTGCGTAACTAACAAAGCTTACAAACAATGTCCATGCTCTAAAAAGATCCGCATATCAATCAAAGCGTAAGCTACCTTAAAATGTATAAAGCCTATACACCTAATCTCAAGGAAAGTCAACGAAAAAGAAGGAATATGTGTGCGAATGTCAGTACGGGAAAGCGAACATGACAACTGCTAAAAGATTGAGTACAAGAATAGAAAAGATAAGCAGACTGCTTTATCTTATTATATGACAAGTTGGTAAAAAGCATTAAATGCAACATTTAATGCTCCAACGACTATCCTCATCAGACGAAGGCCGTCTCCTACAAAATACTCAATGGATACTTTTGGAGAAGTCTATAAATAGAAGAAGAGACCTCCTTCAAGCTGTTGTCGAATTTACAAGTGTTGTTGATATATGTGCTCCTAAATCCAAATATTCATAACTGCTTTGAGAAAACAAAAAGCCTTTGCAAAAACAGTTTGAAAATCTGTATTTGAACTTCACTGTATATTCATCTGATAAGACGTTAAACCCAGTGAGGTAAACTCACACAAATCTCTTTCTTTATGAGATTGGTTGAAGCCTGAAGAGACTTTGTTTCAAAGAATACTTGGGCATTTGCTTGGAAAGGCAAGTGAAAGACTACTTGGGATTGAGCCTGAAGAGGCTTGTGGAAAGAATACTTGTAACTTGTAACTTGTAAAGTTAGTGGAACTTGGTTGTTGCCAAGAACTGAACGTAGTCTTTGGGGTGAGACGAACCAATATAAAATCTGTGTGCCCTTTTATTTGTTCTTTCTTCTTTCGTCTGCCTTTTAAAACGTTTTGAAAATCTTTTTGATCTAGTTTAAATAATTAAGTTGCTTTTAAAAAGGACGAAAAGGATTGCGAAAATTGGCCTTAACATAATTCAACCCCCCTTCTTGTGTTTAGAGTGTGCCTTACAGAAGCTTATCCCTTTTCTTATTTTCTAATGGATTTGTGATGTGAGAGTGAATATTGATTTGGTATATGATCTGGTTTATTGTCATGTATGAGTATTGGTGGTTTGATGTGGAAATATTTAAATCTTGATGTGGTATGTTGATTCAATGTTGAAAATTGTTTATGGATGTACGTTGATGATTGGAAATGTTATATTGATGGTTGATGTTGTTGTTGGAGCATTCATGTTGAGTGGTGTGGCTTTGGGTTATGGAAGTTTGATAACTTGGTTGAAAATTGTGTTTTTTTTGCATTATGTTGCAAATAATTGATTACATGAACATTATAGTCGATTATTTTGAACTCTAGAGGTTGTAGAGATGTTTTTGGTTCACAAATAATCAATTATAACGACTTATAATTGATTATTTCGAGCTCTACGGGTTGTTTTCTTGATACTGGTTCACAAATAATCAATTGTAGAGGTTTATAATCAATTGTTTATATCAATAAATGATTTTGGTGTGTTTCTAACAAGTTTTAATCAATTATTATAAGTTATAATATATTATTTTAAGAAATAATCGATTATTTCAGAATTTAATCTATTATTTCAAATTTAATATCTTATTTTTAGAAACTAATCTATTATTTCAGAATTTAATCTATCATTTCATATTTTAATCTATTACTAAAAAAATGTTGTTACCAAGTGAAATATTTTCCTCCTTGAGGCAAGAGAAAAGAGATATCAAATGGATTGTCTTCTAAACTCTTTAAAGGATGTTTTAATTTTCAAAAAGTCTTAATGATAAAAAGAAGACAATTGGATAGTTCAATTTAAATATAATTTTCTTAGACTAAGAAAGAGAATGATTTTGAAAGGTTTTTGTGAATCTTAGGACTAAAAAGTTTTATAAATGGTTGAAGATTTACGATTTATTAATCCTTAAGGATTACAAATGTATATTTCAAGATAAGTTTAGAGGTTTCAAATGTCCTAAGAAGGTGGTCAGATATAAACTAAAATGATTTGAAGGATGGAAATGAAACCTACTGTGCTATACACCAGTTGAACCTCCAAATGGATGGATCCTCTAGATGGAGTGCCACAACTTGTGCTAAGCACTGTGCCAAGTGCCCATTGAACATCTATTTAGATGATTGTTTGATGGAGCGCCACGATTTGCATTTAGCACCGAGGTCATTGCTCTATTAAGAAGATATTTAAAAGTATATGTAAAAAAAGAGTTGAAAATACTTTTGGACGATGTTGAGTAGTTCAATCTTGATAGGTTAACTCGTTGATGATTGAACTTAGGACCTTGAGGTAGGCCATAGTTGAGAAGGCAAGTATGGAGTTGTCGTATCTTAAATCATAAGGGAATCTAAGTATAATCACAATGAAAATGTTTATATGGCACAATGAATGTGGAATGTTGAATGTTGTAGGTTGAACCATTGACATGTTGCACATGCATTCATGCATGAGTCTGCAATTGTAGCTGCGTTGTGAGCAGGCATATAAGTTAAGTGATTGACTGGAGTTGAAACTCTTATAAGATCTCCAACCTAGTGTCGAAAAAGTTAGTGGGGGTCATTGCACTTAGGGCCTAGGGGATAGGTAGATCACAATTCTACATGGGGCTAAGGTATTACAAGCCTTGAGTCGTGGTGAGCCACAACCCACGTAAATCTATCCTAGTCAACCACCAGATCCTATCCATTAATCAAAGCTACAATGTTCCCCAATAGTGGTGGATGAGTGACTAAGGTGACGTCATAAGATCCTATGGTGTTATGTTAAGGAGCATGTCTGTGTTGGTCGCTCAAAATGTTGAAAATCTCTATGGAGTCGAGTCGGTATTTCATTGCATGACTATTATTATTCGTTGCATGGTTGCACATGATTGTTGAGGTGTAGTGGTTGTATATGTGATTTACTCCCTATGAGTTGAATTTATTTATTTGCTATATTGAATATGGTTAGAAATTATGAATTGTCTTTAGAATAAAGTGATGAATAGTCAAATAATTGTTATTCAATGATTTTGGATTGAAAAACTTGGCATTATCAACATGTAATGATGGATTGTATGCTTTCAAATAATGGTATTTCATAGTTATTCTTAACAAACTCAAATTGTATCTATGTATGTTTTCATGAGCTTACCTTTGTATTTGTGTCTATATGTGTGTGACTGTGATGATTGTGACATTCGCATTGATGGGAGCAAGAGGTTAGGTGAGAAGACCCTTTTGCTTAAGTATTGTGGACATAATCGGTGGACGTGAAAATGAGTTCTCGCCACTTTTTCCTTTCTCATTTTATCTATTTTAATGTCAACCATCTAAAGTGTATACATTATTTTTATTTATGAAGATTTCTTATATCTTTCCTATATGGTATTTTTATGTAGAGGATTGTAATGCATGTATGTACGTGGGTTAAGGTACATTATTACCTTGGATGGTTGCGTTATGTATAAAGTTATAAAGTAGTGAAGTAAGATAGTTAAGTGGTTAGTTAAAAAAAATACAGTTTCATAAGAAAATCAATTATAAGAGTTTTCTATCAAACTAAAGTTAAATCTTTCCACAAAGTCAGTTTATTTTGGTGTCATGTAGTGATAGCAGGTTGTTACAGAGTGCTTACCCTCCAAAATTTAGCTCATAGAAATATTATTAACCATAACGAAAGGAATTGTGAAGGCTGTGGAAGGGAAAAGGAGAGCACAAAACACCTATTCTTTGAATGTAAAGTCTCCTTTAATGTCTAGCAAGTAGTTTTGAGTTGGTGAGGAATTAGTTCAGTGTTGCATAATGACATGAGGGCTACCTTGCTATAGTTTAGGGATTGATAGATTGTAAAAAACAAAACAAAAGGTGTTGGCTATCAGTGTGGTTCACGATGGTATGGTTTATATGGTTGGCATGTAATTCTTAAATATTCTCAACAGACAGGAGAGACATATAACAAATAATTGAAAAAATCAAGATCCATTCTTGGCAGTGGATTAATGCTACTAGCAGCTTTAATTATCACATATCAGGATGGATGATGAAACCCAAGGCTTGCCTTGGTATCAGGTGACACAAAACAATTGTAGCCATAGTGAGTGGTTGGGGATAAGTGATGAAAAGGACTGGCAGATCTTAATGGCATTTTGGACATGTGGCTAGGCGTGTAATATGTTGACACAAGGCAATGCTTGGTAGATGGGTGGGAGAAAGTGAGAGATGCGAGAGATAAGGGGTTGCATTAACTTAATAATGGAACGAGGGGAAAAAAGGAATTATAGGACTGTGATGGGCAACTAGAATAGGGTTAGACTCAAGTGTTTGAAACAACACGAGTCAGGAAACTGGTGATAGGGTATATAGTAGCAAACATAACATGCTACAACAAGCCATATATCAAAACAAAGGAATACAAGTCTGTCAAGTTACATCATCAAAGTATTCCTACAAGAAAAATATTCAATTGCTTTCCATCTACATTAAAGAGTCTTTTCGAGCCCATATACTGCAAAAATGTGATTCAACTCATCTTCCCACTTTAGAACCCTTTTGAACTTCAGAAAGGTTGTAGGAAGAGTGTGTTTAGCTTAAAGCTTCAAGGATATTCACTCAATAAGTGTTGTTAAGTTGTAATATCACCATAAACACTACCTCTTATGTTTGTAAGTCGTATTTATCCCAAACCCAATAGGTTAGGTTAGGTTTAGTTGAGCGAAAAATGTTGTGTAAAGCCTTTGGAGGCATGAAAGCTTGGAATACATGCTCAAGATGCAGCATGCAAAGACTGGGGATAAAAGAATACTGGTTTAGCTAGTAAAGGCTAATAATACTAATTGTTTTTTCTCCGACGAACATATGATGTTATGTGGTTGAGAGTAACCTGTAGAGGTTTAGAATACTAGCTATTTTTCTCCCAAGAATAAGTGTGGTTCTATGGTTAAAGGTAACATGTAGAGGTGCATAATGTTGGTTGTTTATCTCCTAAGAACAGGTGTTGTTCTGAGGTTGAGAATAACCTGCAGAGGTTGAAAATACTTGTTTAGTTTGCATAAGTTAGGTAATCAAAGAATGCTGGTGTAGCTTAAAGAGGCATGAAAGAATACTTGTATGTTTGGTTGTCATATTAGAAAAATCTCACCTAGGGTGGGGACTAGATGTAGTCCAAGGATTGTTTAGGTGAACCAGGTTAAATCTTCTATGCAGTATTCTCCTTCTTACTCTGTTTAAATTTTGCTATTAACTATCATGCTTATCATTACTACATTTGAGCATTCTGAACATGATAATGTTGGACATCAAAATGCTAATTTATAAAGATCTTAAACAAGATTAACTTGATTTTAAACTTCTATATTTGAACTACCTAAACTCTATAATTATCAAATCTATTTTAAATTAATTCAAATGTTTGAAAGAAGTATAAAAGCTTTAGAAAACGTAAGATTGGATTAAAGCATCAAAGTGGTTAAGAAGCATTCTGAATAATAACTTTTGAGTGCAGCATTTCACACAACACCTTTCTGAATCTTGAATCTTCTTGACATAAACTATGTTTTCTTGTATAACAGTATTCTGAGCATTACTCCTATTTAAGTATTGAATATTTTGAACATGAACATACTAAGCATTGACATTACGCTCTTAGAATCATATTAAATCATCCTACAACAACTATAGTGACTAACCACTTAGAAAGTTAAACTTTCTAAGTGCTTTATGTCAAGACCTTTTATGCACCAAGGTAGTCTTGAGTAAAAGCTTAAAAAGATCAAAATTTCAAAAAAAGTTTGCAAAGTCATAATTCAAACCTTCATTCTTGTGTTGTTTTGATCCACTTTATCACTAATAGGCTAATATTACGTTGCAAACACTAAATTCATTCATTATCCTTCCTAAACTATTTTTTATTTTTAAAAATGTTAACTTACATATTTCAATTAATATATCAAATAAAATATTGACTTGAATCAATTTACAAATTATTAGTTGTGTTATTAATTATTATACAAGTCAAATAAACAACTAAATCCAACTAAATCATACCTATAATTTTATTAAATATTTCTAAGAATTGTTATTATTATTAACATTAACAAAAACTTAGATGTAATTTTTTAGATATTTTGGTGTTATATTCTTCTCACGTATCAGTACAAAATTTTGTTTATTTAAACCTAAATATAATTATAATTATCTTTCTCGTTAATTTAAATTTTAATATTTTATAAATATCAATACTATAAATGAATAATATTTTAACTTTAATCAAATCAAATTCTAATTAAAATAATTCATATCTAAAATATCATAATTAAATTATAAAGTTTATACAAACAAAATAATAAAGTAATAGATTAAAAATAACAAACAATTTTTATGTAAATCACTAAATTAAATTAATATTTATCAATTTTAATCAAATTTAAATTTAAAATGGTTGAATAATACAGAAATTTTAGAAATAAATTAATATTAAGTTAAATTATGACTAAATCAATCACATGTATAATACAAATAAAAGAATAAATAAATTTAAAATAATGAATTAATCACACCTAAAAATTATCTCAATTTTTATATAAATATTTATTACTTTCAATTTAAATATCAATCTCTACCAATGTGAATCATGTCACATTCCAATATAAAATTTGAAACTTTTTACATAAAATAGTCTTATTTTTTATTTAATTTTCTTTATTTAAATTTAGCATTCCATAATAATCATTGTTGGTTGTGTGTAATAATGGTATATGGAGTAAGTGTCTAGCAAGTTTTGCTTTCCACCAAATTATTAGGAATTTAATCCTAACTAAGATGCTTAAATAAAGGACTTAATTGCTTTCTATACATGAAAGTTGAAAATGTTGCATGAAAATATAATTAGAAATGAACTAACCAACTTAAAATCATAATAGAAAAATTTACGGGTCTATAAATTATTATCAAAAATAAAATAAGACCAACAATATTATTATATAAGCATTATCTTTTCTTTATATTCATCATTGATTTTTTTATTGAAAACCTATAAATTCAGATTATCACAAAAACTCTTTTCTTTTTATTATAATTAATATTAGTCATTCTTTAATTTATGATGGAAACATATTTTTTAAAGAAAACACTAATAATTATAAAATGTGATATAAAATATTTTTTATTATTAATATTTTGTTAGTAAACTTATGTATATATCTAAATTATATACAAATATAAATATATTTATAAAGATGATATATTTTTTTTAAAACAAACATTTATATAAATTAACATGATATAAGACATATGTGAAATAAATTATTTAAATATATATTAATATTATAACTATGTTAATATATTTTTTAAATATATATATATATATATATCTACTAATATATATCTATTTAAAATTTAACAATGAGTGAGAAATACATAAAAAAAATCATAATAATATAAAAATATTTTAAATTAACAACTCAACTCTCATGCAAAACACGGATTATTACCCTAGTTTATTATATAAAATAGGCACTAGAGTAAAACGTAATGTGATCTCATCAAAACAATATCAAATGTAACAAAAGGAGATCAAATATCATGTTGGGAGGGGAGTACCTACCTTGTGTGCGCTCATAGTCCCCGGCGGAGAGTAGGTACTGCTTCCGGCGGTATATACTTCGTACCAATACTATGGTAACCCCCCCCCCCCCCAAAAAGGAGATCAAATAATGTGAAGATCCTAATTTGAATTACTAGGTAGGAATGTAAAGATTTGTGACTCAATTTAATTTTTAAAGAAATTGAATATTTCATGTCTAAAATACTTAAGCACAATAATGCTATGAATATTTTTTTTAGAGACTACATATATTTTTTATGAGAGATAGGTAAAATTATTATAAGTAGCAAAACTCTCCTTTCGAGTATTTAAGTAACTGCATAAATAGGACTCCAATTTGAGACCAATAGTTAAGTTGAAACAACTCTACACTAGTTTCTATGCGCTCGGTAGTTGTTATGGATATTCTAAAAACTAAATTTTAAAATTTAAATTAGGAAAGTTTATGGGATAAAAATCATAAATTCCTCAATAATTGCAAGAATAAATAATTATTAAAATAATTTGATATTTTTTATATTAGAAAAATTGAAAAAGAGAAGATATTATTCATCTTATCTTTATATTCATCAATAATTTTTTATTGTAATTTATAAGGTCAAATACTCACAAATATTTTTTTTAATTAATGTTGGTTATTCTTTCATTTATAGAAACATTTTTGAAAAAGCTAATATTTATAAAATGTAACTTAAAATATTTTTCATTATTAATATATGTTATTAAAATTATATATATATATATATATATATATATATATATATATAAATTTATGTTTACATATGTTTTATATCATTTGATTTATATAGACATGTGTTTTAAAAAATATGATCTTTATAAATATATTTGTTTTTGAGTATAACTATATATATATATATATATAATATATATATATATCAATATTCATAATTTTTATATATTGTTTAAATATATACATAAATTTAAAATAATTAAAAATCATAATAACATAAAAAATTTGTAAATTGTAGATTT